>JAYKAV010002978.1:232450-473969 GCA_035582835.1 Phoebastria nigripes
TTTTTTTTTTTTTTTTTTTTTTTTTTCTCCCTCTCTGAGGATATATATTGAATAGCACTCAATTTAGTTGTCTTGACACGTGTAGCCTTTTATAGCTCTCTTTTAAATGCCAGCACACTCATGTTCTTGTAAAGGATACAATGCAGGAAAATTGACTGTGAAGGTCATAGCAACGTTTCAATAATACTTTGAAGAGTATTTAGTCATACGATCAGATAAAAACTAATACACATTCAGAGAAGAAAACATCCCCACAGGCTTTAACATAAAAAAAATAAAAACTTATATCTGTACAGTAACTCAAATTTCTCAGTTGTCATCCTTTATATTTAGACAATCTAAGAATGATACTCTGTGTGGAAGTAAAGTCAAAGATGATGTCCTCCAGATAGGGTTGTTGTTTCGGACCTGTTTTACAAATAACGGAGATGAAATAGATTTACTGCTAGTCAGAAAAGATTCAATCCTCGTGTTCCTACTTAACTTCAGAGGGGCAATATACAAGAAAAAGTGTTAGAAGCTCAGGCCAAAAAGCATCTTCCTAGGATTGACCTACTTTCAAGGAATGGGTGATAATACAGTTGGAGTTTTAGATATTCTAGGCCCTCTATATCATAATTTTAACAGTGGGGCAGTTGCTGCTTGCTTTAATGAATGGAGTATAGAGTTTATAAAACTACTTTTTAGCAGGATTTTAATGAACAAATGCATGTCAGACAATATTTGGCTGGCAAATTATGCCTGAAAGTTTTTATTTTTCTTTTAGAAACAATAATTGTTGAATACCTAGAAGAAAAAAAGTCCAGAAGGTGCTGGCAGGTAGTTGACTTCATTATTTTCAGAAAGACTTCTTAAGTAGAATGTGATACTGTGATACTGTCCAGGATCCATGGAATTGGATTAAGTTGCTACACCAGACTTTGTCAGCTGACTTCATCATCACTATCTCTTTTTCCAGTGTTAACTCAGATATATATGTACAGGATAGCTATGTGCATTACAGGCATAGTCTTTAATTTGTGATGGGCCTTTGGGTTTAAGGTCTGGTCCATGAGTCTGTGAGAACTAAGCCTAACCTAAACATTTAGCTTTTCACACCATCTTATATGGAAGTTCTTTTCCAAGTAGTTCCCCAAAGTTAGACATGAATCTTTAAGGTCATAATGTAAATCCAAATAGGAGAGGATGGATTGACTCATCCAGGCATATTTTTTTTTCCATCTTTACAACTTCTGTCACTCGCAAGAATTTATTTTATCTTGCTTTTCTGTTACTGTTGTTTTGGTGGTGGACAACAGTGCACTGAAGAATTTTCCATAGTTTTCTAAAATTTTCCTGAAGAGATAGTAAAGAGAAAAAGTGAATGTTATTAGCAAAAATGGAATGGAGTTTCATAGACAAAAATGTATTTCTCCAGTGTAATGCTTATCTCTRTCAGGCATTAGAAAATGGCTGCAGGCAATGGTGTTTCTTAGGCCAGTGTTTTTTACAACGGAATAACTGAAAAATCTAAATATAGAAGTCAATTAACTCTAAGTGTAACAYGCATGTATTGCCTGACTTTGTCTCAGTCAGTTAGATGATATATTTTGGTCACAGAGGAGAGTTCTCAGAAGGCACTTAGCAGCAGTATAGGGCCATGGTGAATTGTCTTCTGCAGAGATTGACTGAAAATCTATGCCACTTGAATTAAAGCATATAGCTGATGGATTGATTTCCCCAGTATCGTGGAAAACCTTAAAAATATCATTCTGTTTTCTAAATTCTGACCTCCACAGCAGCATACAGCTCTGGGTACCCTGTGCATTAGATTTTCATTTTGGTTAAGAGGTGAGGTATGTAGGCTCTGTTGTAGCTATGAATATATCTATTTATGATTATATACAAGTTAAGACTTTTATCAATAGTAAGGTCTTTATTTTGCAATGGTTGTCTGTAAAAGGAGGTGAGAAGGTCTGAGTTCAACCTTTTATCATACTTAAATAATCATTTAGTATGTATTTGGATTCCCCACTGCTAGGCRTTAGTAACAATAATGTGCATTGACTGTTCCAAATTTTCATCTTATCTTTAAAATAGGACAAAGCAGAGTTATTGATTTTTCTCAAGACGTATTGTACCTTTAGAGCTTGCTTTCAAATTGATCAGCAGTTCATGACATGTTCAAAAGTAAAAGCTTAATGTCAAATTTCTGAACAGTAATCTGACATGAACTACTAAGGCTATTGCATAAGCGCTGTATTTTTTCTATGCCATTTCTCTAATGTTGATGTGCTTTTTCAAATCCATTAACATTATAATAGACAGTTTTAACCATGTCGTGGTTTAACTATAGTTTAATAGGTTTAGCTGTAGTAATTCCCATAACATGCAACTCAAGTCCCGGGTTACAACAATTTAAAGGTGTTTCCATTACAATCTCCACCCCTGGCCCCTTTGGACCAGACCCGGGGGTTTAACATTGCAATGAACTCCTCCCCTTGCCCCTGCTCCGGCTTGGACTTATCCACAGACTGCAGTCCCTTAGGGTTGTACCTGCTCCAAGTGGAGCCTTATCTATGAGCCACAGTCTCGCCAGGGGTATACCTGCTGCAGCATGGACTTATCCACAGCCACAGATGCTTCGAGGTGTACCTTCTCCAGTGTGGACTTATCCTTGGGCCACAATCCCTTCAGAGGTATACCTGCTGCCKCACAGACACAACCATGGCCACAGACGCTTCAAGATTTACCTCCTAGGGCATGGGCTTATCCACGGCTTCAGACACTTCAAGGTGTCCTGCTCCCCCGCGTGGACTCATCCACAGGTCACAGTCCCTTTGACTCGAGTTCACACTGGAGTTCCAGCCTGTCCAGTACAGCAGCACAGAAACAGCAGCGATGCCCTGGCCATCTGCCAGCCCAGGCATATCGCCATTGCTGTTATCAAAATGTTCCCAGGCACAGCACAGTAAGATGATCAGCAGTGCTGCAAGCAGCAAAAGCAAAAAGCAGCCACTAACAAGCACGAGACTCTAATATACAGTTAAGGCAAGCAAGCCCCATGGCAAGCACAGGAGCCTCCCAATTAATAGCTAAACAGCAATAACAGCTATAAATTCCAGCTAGCACATTCCAATCAAACTTGTCGTTATCTCGAACCCTTCGAGCCCCACGTTGGKTGTCAAAAAGGACTGKTTTTTTGTGGTTTAACCCCAGCCAGAAACTCAGCACCACACAGCCATTAGCTCACTCCCCCCACAGTGGGATGGGGGAGAGAATCAGAAGAGTAAAAGTGAGAAAACTCGTGGGTTGAGATAAAGACAGTTTAATAGGGAAAGCAAAAGCTGCGCGCGCAAGCAACACAAAACAAGGAATTCATTCACTCCTTCCCATGGGCAGGCAGGTGTTCAGCCATCTCCAGGAAAGCAGGGCTCCATCATGCTTAACGGTTACTTGGGAAGACAAACGCCATCACTCCGAACGTCCCCCCTTCCTTCTTCTTCCCCCAGCTTTATATACTGAGCATGACGTCACATGGTATGGAATACCCCGTTGGCCAGTTGGGCTAGCTGTCCCGGCTATGCTCCCTCCCAGCTTCTTGTGCACCTGGCAGAGCATGGGAAGCTGAAAAGTCCTTGACTGGTGTAAACACGACTTAGCAACAACTAAAAACATCAGTGTGTTATCAACATTGTTTTCATACTAAATCCAAAACATAGCACTATACCAACTACTAGGAAGAAAATGAACTCTACCCCAGCCGAAATCAGGATAAACCACAATAGGCACCCCTTCAGAATTCCTGAAAGAATCAAAACTAGAGTGTATTTACCTATCTTGCTAATATAATTCCTTCAATACTGACTATTTAAATATATGTACAGTTGATAGATATATTCTTCTAATTACAATAATTTTGATCAAATAAACAAAACATAGAAAAATATTCTTTCATTTCTCTCACCTAATATGTCAATATTTTTAAATAGTGTTCGCATTTTTGCATTTGAGAAGTCAAAGCTTAAAAAGCTCATTAAGTTTCTTGCTTATTTAGGGCATATATTCACCACTGACTTCTATTTTCTGGAGGTAGATTGTTGGCTAGATGATAAAACCAATCTTGCAGGCCCCAAAGCTGCCAAAAGATCAAACTCAGGCCAACAGACATGACAATATCCAAAGGGAAACAGTCTAGTCCAAACAAACTTAATTCAAAGGACTTATTCTTGCTTTACCAAAGCTTATTAAAAAGGTTACCTAGCTGTCCACCTATGGCCCCATCCAAAAATTTTCTTCACTTAGATCTGTTGACATGAAAGCTATGCAATATTGTATAGAACTGTTCAACCAAAACAATAGAAATCAGCACAGTAAATTTGAATAGGTCTTTGCTAACCTTGATGATTATAACTAAGTTTCTTGATAATTTTATTTTCTGAAGTACAGGAAAAAACCCAACCAACCAACCAACAAATACTTAGCAAAAGCCATTCTATATCTTGTAAGTAAGTTAACTTTTATCCTTGGGAGCTTAAGCAAGCATTCACACTTGTCTAGTACTTCATCGTATTAGAAAGAAAATAGTCAAATTGTCTTTCAAGTATATTGTATCTATCCACAGTTATGAAGAAAGAGAATAAGTTTTGTACATGCACATTTTAATTAATAGCTTATTATTAAAAGCATTTGTARCTTAATTCTAAAAGTTACTGTTTCTGTTACCACTTTCAGCCAATGAAACGTTGCCCACCAAAGCAATATGTTTTTAACACCTAATATACTACATTTTTTCAAACACTGAATTCCTTTTTTTTCAGGAGTAACATTTACAGGGAATCACAGAGAAAAAAATGGGGAAGAAATACAGAAACATTGGAAGAAATGAAGAATAGTGTCATGATTATTTCTATAAATAAATCTGAGCAGCAACTTATGTAGTCAACAAAACAAGATGGAGTAAAAAAACACAATCAAAAGAAAGTAAATGTTAAAAAGTCTTTCTTGATTAGTTTCTGTTAGGCACTGCTGCACTAGTCAGTCTTGAGAAAGAATTCGGTTAGACAGTGCTTTTATGAATTCATGTAGTGGTGAAGGGGGTCCTCCATGTGTGTCAGCATAGCAGAAAGATTAAATAGCACTGAGTTATGGGATGTTATTGTAGGACTGATTTTAGAGAAAATAAAAATAAAGGCAAGACTGAATTAGATGGAAGTAGATCAGCTGAAAGCTATGTTTCCAGCTTTAAACTTCAAAAATAGCTTGAGGTCATCCAAATCTGAGTTTCACTCTACACAAAGTGTTTGTGTATTTGTGTATACACCTGTATTCCCTTCCATTTTATTTTATATTTCTGGCATCAAGCACCTATACAAACTTAAAGAAAGTAATCCCTATAACCAAAGGAAAACAGTGAGGTTTTACAATGAGGATTGGTTTTAGATCCATGTGTTTGTGTTGTATTTTCATGTTTGCAAAAGAATAAAAAATAATCTGTTTTATATTAAGCAGGAATCATTTAAAAAAAACCCAAACAGACACCACAAAAACTGAGCACTGTCAGTTTCAGACTTAGTAATTGCCTGGTGATTGCTTCAACAGCATTTTGATCAGTACAGGCACTGGTTTACTGGAGTAATTGAGATTAATCTGATTAATAAAGTGATTTCTTGCAGCAGGGTTTTGTTTTTTTTTTTTCTTTTTGCATTCAGATTGAATTTGGAACAAGCTAATGTAGATTTCATTGGACTACTGATTACATTTTGTTTCCAAATGAAATTGTGAAGAAAAGGATTTGATTTACTACCTTGAAAAATGAGATGTCATGTACAATCTGTATGTTCCAAGATAATAGCTTTATTGGTACAAATAATTGAAATTATAAATGTTCTAATGTCGATGCAAGGAGATCAATAACATACCTCCCTCTCAGTAAGTTCTACAAAAACTAGCTGAAGAAATATACAATCATAAACACTCAAATTCGGAAAATTAAGCAAAGTAGTCACCATTAGTAAGTGGGTGAAACAGAAAATAAATCAGTTGTTCTTAAGTTGTTGCTTTGAGTTCTGAAGGAGTAAAGTGCCAAAGAAACAAGGCATGGCTTGTAATGAGGATCTTAAGCACCAACAGCTGTGAATGTTTTTTGGGGACAAAGAGTTCATCAAACACACACCCTTGTCATCCCATAGCTCTGGCTTCACTTCACACATTCCTTTTATTTCCGTTTGCCTCACTTCCAGGTTCCTTTTCTTTCCTCAGAAGTCCCTCCAAACATCATTGGCTACCTCTGCAGAGACTCATCCACTGATTTTGGCTTGTGATGTTTCTGCATTTTCTCTGTACTGGGGGTTGTATGTTGTTAAAATGATAGAATTTAAACATTGCCYGCTGTAGAAATTTTCTTATAAAAGGCAGGAAATGCTGGACAAAAGTCAACCATTGCAAAAAAAGTTTGAGTAGAATAAAAGGATTGATCCAGCAGTCATTCACAGCTTCTGGAAAATTCATGGTTGATATGATAATGTGCTGGCATATCAGCAGTGGGAGGAAACTTTCATAGCTGAAATGTTGAAATATGCTTTCATCAACAAATATGAATAAAATACACCTGTTCTTGAACATAGTTTTTATCCGAGAACTAGGGAATTTACACTCCCATAGGCTGAACTAGTCCCTTTGTACAGGCCTATGAGATGAGTCTGACTTCATGAAGGCCTACAAAGCTGGAGACTGTAATGAAGTCATAACTGTCGCCTGGAGGAATTCCACTAGAGGCATTTTTGTGCCATGCTTTGACTGAAGTGATATGTCAAATTAGCCAGGGATGAGGGCATGAAACTTGCTGATTACACATTTTCTGATATAATGCTAATTAAACCTAGCCATGCTGAGCCAAATATATGGTATAGATAGATGACATGAACAGTCAGTTAGCTACTATACGGTGAGCTAGTGCATAGAAAAAGACAATAGAATTCTCTGGCTTGAAAGAGAAGCAGTTTTTATGTTATTCAGGTTTATTCACCTAACCATACATATAAATCTACCAGGCTTAACTGATGCATGCTAGCACTGTCACCCTCAACTATGAAGAACTCAACATGATGGTGATGCCATAGTAGCACCCCGTGTTTTGGGCACAAATGTATTATTTGTTGCTTACCAGTTCTCCTGTGTAAAAGTATATTGCAAAGTAACACTGTCCACAGAATATGAATTTACAAGGTTTGGTGTGTACATGGGGGAGCAACCCTGAACTCAAAAGAAAGCAAAAACAAAAGAGAGACCTCCAAAAGAAACTGTACAGAAACTCATGGTGAAACTTCCTAATTAATACACAACACATCTTCCCGAACTCTTATCCAGGACTGAGACAATAGTATATAAGAAAGCAGCCCCATAAAAATGCCTTAGGTATGCATTSCTCATGAACTGACCTCATACCATATTTTTTACAGAAAACTCTTCAATCAAAAAATGTATGTTTAACACACATTGGGAACTCATATAGTCTTTGTGAGTTTTACTTTTTCTGTCCTGGGCCCAGAGGGTGTGATCAGCGGCGAAGTCTAGTTGGAGGCCAGTGACTAATGGTACACCCAAGGGATCAGTGCTGGGTCCAGTCCTGTTTAACACCTTCATTAATGATCTGGATGATGGGGCAGAGTGTACCTTCAGCAAGTGTGCAGAGGACATAAAACCAGGAGGAATGGCTGACACTCCAAAGGGTCGTGCTATCCAGAGGGACCTTGACAGGCTAGAGAAAGGGGCCGACAGGAACCTCATGAAGTTCAACAAGGAGAAGTGCAGAGTCCTGCACCTGGAGAGGAACAACCCCATGCACCAATGTGTGCTGGGGGCAACCCATCTGGAAGACAACTTGGCAGAAAAGGCCCTGGGGATCCTGGTGGAGACGAAGTTGAACATGAGCCAGCAATGTGCCCTTGCTGCAAAGAAGGCTAATGGTATCCTGGGCTGCATTGGACAAAGTGCTGCCAGCAGGTTGAAGGAGGTGATCCTTCCCCTCTACACAGCACTGGTGAGGCCACACCTAACCAGTACGGTGTCCAGTTCTGTGCCCCTTCATACAAGAGAGACATGGACATACTGGAGAGAGTCCAGCAAAAGGCCACGAAAATTATTAAGGGACTGGGGCCTCTCTCCTATGAGGAAAGGCTGAGAGAGCTGAGACTTTTTAGCCTGGAGAAGAGAAGGCTTGGGGGAATCTTATTAACGTATATAAATACCTGAAGGGAGGGTGCAAAGAAGATGGATCCAGGCTCTTTTCAGTGGTGCCCAGTGACAGGACCAGAGGCAATGGGCACAACCTGAAACACAGGAGGTTCCCTCTGAACATCAGGAAACACTTTTTTGTGCTGTGAGGGTGACCAAACACTGGGATAGGTTGCCCAGAGAGGTTGTGGAGTCTCCATCCTAGGAGATATTCAAAAGYCACCTGGACATGGTTCTGGGCAACTGGTTCTGGATGGCCCTGCTTGAGCAGGGAGGTTGGACCAGATGACCTCCAGAGGTCCCTTCCAACCTCAACCTTTCTGTCCTGTGGTTACTTTTACTTCTGTTTAATATTTTTTTTTAGTTTATTTTCATTAATTGCTGTTGGTATTTAATGCCTAATAGAGATGGCTTGAATCCACAGTCTTTAAAGAAGAATACATTCATCTTAAGCTTTTCCACCGGCTCCTTTCATTCTTCCCTCCAGAAGATGCAGAATCTCCAAAGAATAGGAGAGAACATTAAGTGATATATCTGAACTGCTCACAAGAAATTTTACCCTTCTTATATAAAGTTTGTTAAAACCAAGTTTGATCTGTACCCATTCCATCAAGTTGATCTTCTCACTGACAAAAGATGGAAAAAGAGCAAAATACCTGTATTAAAAATTTTAAAAACAAAACCCCCATATTTTGGATGAAATTGCCAAAAGACTGTGAATGGATAGAAGTTCTGGGATTCAGAAGTTGAATAATAATTGAACTATGTTACTAAACGTATGTGGACTCTTTCAAAATACTAATTGACAAGATGAAACTCTCGCTTTTTCCCAATTTTTATTTCCCATACCTAAACTGACATAAAACTGAAAAAGAAGATATAAGAGTGAGAGAAATTACTGCACTGCCACCAAGTTCAGTATTCAGTTGCTTAAATATGCAGTACAAGATAAAAAACTTGTGTTTTTTTTCCCCTTTTTTTTAAGTAGTGCAAATAAGGAACCAGATCTGGCTTTATTCTTCTAGTCTCTCACATGTCTATTCATTGCCTTTAAGACGATACTGAAGATGGTCCTGGAAGTAACACTTGCTCGGAAAAGTATGGATTTTCAGGATATAAGTAYATGCTTATGCTATAAAACATTAAACCAAGATAAATACTATTAATTTACAGCACAAATGTTAAAATTTTGTTTCATATATCATACCAACACTAGCTACAAACATAATAAATATTAAAGACTTCCATACAGACTAGTGAGTGCATCTGCAAAAAACAAAATAGAGAAATACAAGCCACAGCATTCCATCAAAAACCAACCATGATTTTAGGCATCAGTCAAAGCCTTATTGAAGTGCTTTAAAACACATGGAACAGTGACTTCTGATTTGCCATTATAAAGCATCCTTTTTTGAAAATCTCAAAGCATTTTAGGAAGGCTTTTAGTCCAGCAGTCAGTTACCAAAAAAGACAATATGCTAGAACACTGAGTCCTTAAAATCATCTTTGTAGAAGGTGAAGGCTGTATAATGGATTTTCAAAGGTGAAATCAGTACATGTAGTTATAAGCCTATAGAAAAACAAAAGGCATGCATTTTTCATGAGTTTTAGTTTTTACTTTATTTTCAGCATCAAACTGGAGAAAGCTGAGGCATATGGATGGGAAATTCATAGTCACATAAGGAAGCACCATGAGGGATGATTGATTCTCATGAGAACATGCATGATGGACCCACTTTTATGCAAGGAAAAGAGAAAAGAAAAAAAAAAAAGAGTTATTCCAGTTCACAGAATCATCCATAGTTTTCCCCTGAGCGCCTTATCAGAGAGTGCTGTATCATATGAGACTGAATCAGTCCTGCATTCCAGGTTTAAAGAAACTTATTTTTTCAAATCTGTCCACACACATTGACATGATTATTCTCACACTGTTGTGTGCCCTTCTTATATTTCTCAGCACTGGGGCAATTCAGCTACATTGCCTAGACTGTTCTGAGGTTCACCATCATGTGTCTTTGGAAGAGAAGCTGACAAGGCTGTTCCTTTAGTCCAGCATTTTTACAACTGGAAGAAAAGGGTGTCTTTTCTCCACCTTTCCCATTCTTGACTTAATTATTCCCTCTGTGGGAAGGAGATGAGGTTAGGAGGGTTGAGAAAAAGGGCATGCTTTGTAGGAATGGAACACTTTTATTGGTTGGCAAATTGCCTCTTTCATTTTAGAAGACAGTTATAAAACACAGTAGCTTGGAGAATACTGTATGAGATGGTTCAAGCCTATTTTGCTGTCACCAGCTAAACCACAAGGGCTGCAGTAAGAATCACAGCCTGAACAGAGAGGTTCCAGAGACAATGGTGGTGGGGCAAGGATCTTTGGAGTTAGCAATTGATGTGAGCAGCCAGAAAGGTGACATGCTTGAAGGGGAAAATTACTGAGCAGAAGAAGATGTCTGCTCAAATACCGACAGAGAAAATGCCTGCCAGCCTGGGAACTGTTAGTCTGTAAACTAGGCCTGTGAACCAGAAGCATCCTTCAGAAGCGCAGCTGGCATCTTTGAAGTACAGCTGGATACTTAGAAACCAGTGACATCCTGAGATATCATTGATAAGTGCACAAACAACTGTAATTGCAACTTAACATCTGAAAAGGTGAAAAATAGTCTGGAAAAAGGGGAAAACATCCTGAGAAAGTAAGAATTGGAAACCGCCACGGGCTGTTCTAACTGCAAGAACAGGAAAACAGTCTGGAAAAGCAAAAATTGGTCTAAAAGAAGAGAAAACATCAACATCCATTTGCTGCCCCAGGTGAAATTAACAACACCTATTGGCTGCTTGAAGTGGTGGTGTCCTATGCCCTCTTATATGTCTATGGTATAAAAATGACTTAATTTTTGTCCAAAATGRAGCCTCTCTCTCTGAGAACTTCCCATGCTGCATGTACTTTTCCTTTCCCAAACAGGTTGAACTCTCTGCACAGACTTTCTATGAGATCTTGGACCCTTGCTGGGGACTCCTGGTTGACTCCAAAGTCTGTATGTGGATCATCTTTGAAGTGAGACTCTCTGTTACTCTACTGGTCCCCCTCTGGGCTCACACTTCTGGGGTTGGTTCAGTTTGTTCTGCCACTTCTGGGATGGTTGGGTCCCCCATTCTGGGATTGATTTGTCCTGCTCCTTGAGATGATTTGGTCCCTTCTGAAATTTGTCTAATTTGCTTGATACTGGTATTATATATCCATATAAATAATCTATCATAAGTATATCCTCTATTATATTGTTGATAAGCTTACTTCACTAGTGATAAGTTTGTAGTAACCTGTAATAGCATATACATATTTGGATGTTGCTGTTACATTGATTGTTGCTATACAATTGATTGTTTCTATTATTGATTACTGATAATAATTTATAATAACTTGATAAATATATAGTCACTTTATTAACCATAGTTATATTTGCTAGAGGTGATTTGTGTGGCATTTCTGGTAATCTGTAATAAAGTAGAGAAATTTAGAGGACAAAAGCTTCTGTGTTCTTGTGTTTTACAGACTCCGATGAACCCACGGTCACAATCTTGAAACACCCACAGGCCGGGTAACCCTTTAGGTCATGACATTAATATGATACAACGAACAGATCTGTTAGCTGTCTGAGAACTACAGTTTTGACCTGTATCAGTTTTGCTGCTTAGTGTCTTCAAGTTTTTATTCACAGTTTTGAAGACTACAATCCTTTTTTCTCTCCATTAAAATCTAAGATGATGAATTCGTCATGTATTCTTGGACCTGATGGCCAAGGCTTCAAGCTTATGATGTACTCAAACCCCAGCTCTGGCAATCTCTTATGCTGATACACGTTTTGTACAGGAATGGATTTTATCATGTGTTAATAAGATTTATAATAGTGATCCTCTTTTACAAAGCTGCTTATTCCCCATACTTACTCTCAGTATAGGAAGGGTAAAAGAAAAAAAAGCAGAAAATGGCTTTAAACACACCTTTTGATAAAATCTACCTACCCCCTATGTATCTTAAAATAACACATGTAATGTGTCACATGTGTTAAAATAACACAAGTAAAATAACACGTAAACCTAATTCGTCAGCCATACGTAATGGGAGAGTAATGCACTGCCTGTAAGTCCTGTCCCAGACCTTAGTCATAACCTCAATGTGGTTGACACACGTGACATAGCACAGTGCACTCTGCCATCTAAGAAACTCCCACCAAGTGGGAGTAAATCGATGTGAGCTGTTTCTGTAGAGTTCACAGAATATTTTGCTATCATGTGCCGCAGAAAACAACTGTCAAGGTCGTGAGGTCTATATTTCCACTGTTACTGATAAAAAGGACATATCTGAACAGAACACAAACATACATGAACAATAGGCAACAGATATCTGTTTCAAACAAAAAATACATATCTTATGTTTCAAATTAAAAGCTTATGATGCATACATAGAGTCTGAATAACAAGGAATAAAAATTCAGAGTATTATGGTTCTGCTAAGAAAACAACTCATCTCATCTAAATTCGTACACAAAGAAATATCAGATCAGTTTAAAATATATACTTTTTATTAAAGTAAAACCTGGCATTGACCACTGAAATTAAGTTTCTTTCTCATCACATTGAACATCAACAGAGATGCGATGAAAACCTAAACAACATTTCTTAATTATGGATCTGGTAAACCAGGCAAAGAAAACAGTTTCAGAACTGTAGCTTCTTGTTGGTTTGCTGTTTTAACTTCTCAAACAACCGAACTGCAAATGTCGATGTTTTCTCATTACACACTTGAAGGAAAAATCCCAATCAATTTTTTTAAGTGAACAGTTGCCTGCACAAACAATGCATTTTAAAGTATTCTTCTTTCGACTTAACAACAAATTAGCCTTTATTAATTGCCTTGCAATTCATTTTTCAAAGCCTTTGAGCAAGATGTTTGGTTACTGTGGCTATTCTGGCATTAATATTCAGTGTAATRCAACAGCTGTCATGTTTATATTATTTATTTCAGCACGTTAGATTAATATACCGATTTAATCCACAGCCAATTTAAAAGTAAAACCAAAGTCAGTACTACAAATGTTATCCCCAATTAATATTTAATATTCTGGGCACATACAGATGATACCCATTCCATAGATTTCATGAATGTGAAGTTKAATTATAATTAATTTCCTGACTGAAATGAATCGTTGATATTCCTCTGTACTTCCATATTATTATTATGTAGAACTTGCAAAATAGTGGCTTTAACAGAGAAAGCTAAGTGTGAGTTTTTATCTTAAAAAAAAAATCTAACAAGACAGAGTAAATACAGAGTAAATTTCTTTGCTACAAAACACAATCAYGAACATGGTTATAGAATAGCAGGTACTGTTGCACGGTGCCTGAGGTGCCTTAGTACCTTAGCCTTAGTGATGCTAAGGGCATCCTATTTGCAGCTCTGTAACCTTTCACCTATGCTGCTGTAGAAGTGCTTTACCGGAGCCTCTGTGCTTTTATTTTTCCTTTTGTTCCCACACTGTTGTTCTCATGCTGTCGGTCTCATGGGCTTGCACCTGCCAACCCTGATAGTGTTGGTACAGTGGGTTCTCATCGAAGGGGCTACCACTGGCATGACAATCACCCCTCTTTACACCCCTGTTCTTTCCTCTTGTTTTGCAGATTTTAGGCATTTGGGTTTTTTTTCCCCAATTATCTCTAACATAGAGAAAAACAAACATAGCACACAATAAGATAGACAATAGTCCTTTAAATGCTTGACCACTTTTATCCAATAATACATGTGCACAGAAGCTTAACAGACAATCAATATGCAGCGCTCGCACCTGATTGGTGTGCACCAACCTGTGCTAACAGCATCACGAACATGAACAAATAATAGGGAGTTAGAGAGGGTCATGACAAAAAGTAAATAGTGCTAAGGGCTAAAGGCAAGGGAAAGAAATCATCATCACCATTGTTGTCACATTCCTCCTCACCACCTGTTTCACTGGAGAGAACCCAGAGAGGAGGATGCTCGCCTGGGACCCTGGCACTGCTTTTCCAGGCCAGCCACTGGTAAGAGTCTGCATTTTCACTTGCCCTTACCCTTGCTTTTGCTCTTGTCCATTTTTTCCCCCTTTTCCTCTCTCGCTTCCCCTTTTTTATTCTTCCCCAAAAGTAACTTTCACTATTAGAGCTGTTGTATTCGATCAGCTGTTGCCCCCCTAATAAATCTGTACTTGTGAACCTGCCT
Source organism: Phoebastria nigripes (assembly GCA_035582835.1). NCBI lineage: Eukaryota > Metazoa > Chordata > Aves > Procellariiformes > Diomedeidae > Phoebastria > Phoebastria nigripes. The sequence continues at coordinate 246,909 of JAYKAV010002978.1, forward strand.
CAACTTTTTTGCACAGGTGTTGTGCTCAAGAATGTTTGGCTGAATTTGGTAAAATCATATGGCAAAATCCCATTCACATCCGGAATCAACTACAGAAAGCTGTTCTGTGAAGAGTGTTGATAATCCTTGCTGTGTTCTTGCTTCTTAGCCTCTCTTTGACTTTGCATTCCTGTTCTCTAGCCTTCTCCTTGGAAATATTTGATGTCCCTTGGCAGTACACCTCTGAAAAATCAGTCTGCAAATAAAGAAGAAACTTCATAAACAGGGAAAAGAGAGGAAGGAGAATACAAGAAACATCAGAACCAGTTAGTAACTAGACAAAGCTCTGAAAAAAATCTTAGGTTAACTTAAAACATGTGACCTGTGGCTAGTAAAATCTTAGATTGTTTGTATAACATATTGATTTTGAAATCAGTGGGCTGCTCAAGGAGAGAAAATAACAGTACCAGATCTGCCTCCAAATGACTTTTATTTTAATCTTTCATTATCATACTAACTTTGATAAAATCTCTTGGTGACCATTTGTAAGCGACCAACTGGCAGGTAACACCAAGGCCAACTTGTAACCCACTGGAACACAGACCCATTTTCCAGCGACAGGAGACAAAACTTGATAAGGGAGCAGGGGGTGGAGATCCCCTGAGCCTGTCCAAGGGAATGTCTCAAACACTCACAAGACTGAGAGATGGTGAATCCCAGGAAGGCTCCTCTGTAGAGAGTTAATTGGGTCTGGCCTTGGGAGAAGAAATATGATGACACCATAAGTCGGCCAAATAAGGGAGTATCCAGATAAGTGTTAAGAAAACAAGAACGACTGATAAAACCAAAGAAACAACTACTTGAACTGAGTGAACTATCCTAATTAGCATACTAAAAAATCCACCCACCAGCAGGAAAAGCCCCCTACCCAACAAAGCCCCTTCCCCATTGAATATGCGCAGTAAAAAGAAAGGACACTGTGACTTTAAGTGAAGACAAGGCACACAAGAACCAATAGAAGTGAACTACGAAACTACCCCCATAGCAGAGGGGCAGTTTGAAGTGAACGGCGGGCATAAAAGGGGAAGGCAAGGGGGGGAATAGGCTCTTTCTCTCTTTTGRCTTTCAATCTGGGGACTTGGGACTCATTTTCGGGAACTTTTGAAGGAATGCTCCTGTGGACCAGAGACCCCCATCAGCTGGACCAACGCTGGAACCTGGACTGGTGATCTCTTCCTCTTTCTTTCTTTCTCTCGCTCTCTCCTTCTCTCTTTCTTTTACTCTTTTACCTTTTCCTAGTAAGTAACGCAAGGCATAAACTCCCACAGCAGTGGTGAGCAACAGGCTTTTCTGCTACCCAATTATTTCATAAACTCCCACATCGGTGGTGAGCGACAAGCTTTTCTGTTATCCAATTATTTACCAATGAGCCTAGCTATAGAGTAAAAGTCTTTGCTTACGTACAGACCTTGAGTGTCGTTTCACCTTAATCCATACCAAGGGAATCTGCGAATCTGAGTCACCTCTCCCGCAVAGGCGGGACGTGACACCATTTCTTTGAACAATAATAAATTTAGTGTTGAATTAAAGACTACAGTAATAGAATATTTTTCCCAAAAGACACACCAGAATTAAAATCATAGAATCATAGAATCATAGAATCATTAAGGTTGGAAAAGACCTCTAAGATCATCGAGTCCAACCATCAACCCAACACCACCATGCCCACTAAACCATGTCCCTAAGTGCCTCATCTACACGTCTTTTAAATACTTCCAGGGATGGTGACTCCACCACTTCCCTGGGCAGCCTGTGCCAATGTTTAACCACTCTTTCAGTAAAGAAATTTTTCCTAATCTCCAATCTAAACCTCCCCTGGCACAACTTGAGGCCATTTCCTCTCGTTCTATTGCTAGTTGCTTGGCAGAAGAGACCAACACCCACCTCGCTGCAACCTCCTTTCAAGTAGTTGTAGAGAGCAACAAGGTCTCCCCTCAGCCTCCTCTTCTTCAGACTAAACAGTCCCAGTTCCCTCAGCCGCTCCTCGTAAGACCTGTTCTCCAGACCCTTCACCAGTTTCGTTGCCCTTCTCTGGACACGCTCCAGCACCTCAATGTCCTTCYTGTAGTGAGGGGCCCAAAACTGAACACAGTGTTCCAGGTGTGGCCTCACCAGTGCCGAGTACAGGGGGACAATCACTTCCCTACTCCTGCTGGCCACACTATTTCTGATACAGGCCAGGATGCCATTGGCCTTCTTGGCCACCTGGGCACATTGTCGGCTCATATTCAGCCGGCTGTCAACCAGCACCCCCAGGTCCTTTTCCGACAGGCAGCTTTCCAGCCACTCTTCCCCAAGCCTGTAGCATTGCATGGGGTTGTTGTGGCCAAAGTGCAGGACCCGGCACTTGGCCTTGTTGAACCTCATGCACTTGGCCTCGGCCCATCGATCCAGCCTGTCCAGGTCCCTCTGCAGAGCCTTCCTACCCTCGAGCAGATCGACACTCCCGCCCAACTTGGTGTCGTCTGCAAACTTACTGAGGGAGCACTCAATCCCCTCATCCAGGTCGTTGATAAAGATATTGAACAAGACCAGCCCCAAAACTGAGCCCTGGGGGACACCGCTCGTGACCAGCCGCCAACTGGATTTTGCTCCATAACTGGATTTTGCTCCATTCACCACAATTATGTTTCCCTTTGATAGTACTTAAAAGCTTCTAAACCAATGAAATTTTAGTTTCAATTAAAAATAGTTTGTTGATAAAGCAAATATTACTATTTGTATGTTCCAAGTCAAATGTTTCTGTTTCGCTCACTTTTTAAGGTTATTATTAGGCCTGGACAAAAACACAAGATTATTTTCCAAGGTTAAAAAGGGTAAAAAAAATGGTGCTGCTCAGTTTTGGTTGCAAACACAATCACTCAAAGRTAGTATGAAGATAACCTTCGTGTTATCATATGGAGGATTGTTTGGAGAAAGCTCTCAACCCTTGTTCATAGCTGGAATATTTGGTCAGGTGCCATCTCACCCTGTTCACTTCATTCCCCTCTGTGTACTGCAGGGATATGGTATAATGTAGGAGGTCCTGGTCCACTGTTTCTAACAGCATAATCATGTAGCCTCAGTGACCAAAAAAACTAAGAATAAAATCAGTGCTATCCTGTTAAATTTAAAAATTGGTGTACTCTGGCCCTAATAAATAACTAATAGATACATGTAAATAGATACTAGGCTGAATAAATAAATAATAAGGACATGAAGGATGAGAAAGTGATGAGGAGTAGACAGCATGAATTCACCAAGGGGGAGTCATGCTTGACCAACCTGTCTACCTTCTATGAAGAAATGACTGCCTTGGTAGATGAGGGAAGAGCAGTGGATATTGTCTACCTGGACTTCAGTAAAGCCTTTGACACTGTCTCCCATACGATTCTCATAGAGGAGCTGATGATGTACAGGCTGGAGGAGCAGACAGTGAGGTGGGTTGAAAATTGGCTGAATAGCTGGGCCAAGAGGGTGCTGATCAATGGCGATATCTAGTTGGAGGCCAGTGACTAGCAGTGTACCCCGGGAGTCAATACTGGGTCCAATCCTGTTTGACATCTTCATTAATGATCTGGATGATGGGGCAGAGTGTATGCCAAACTGGGAGGAGTGGCTGACACTCCAAAGGGTCGTGCTACCATCCAGAGGGACCTTGACAGGCTGGAGAAAGGGGCCAACAGGAACATCACGAAGTTCAACAAGGAGAAGTGCAGAGTCCTGCACCTGGGGAGGAACAACCCCATGCACCAACGTATGTCGGGGTCAACCTAGCTGGAAAGCAGTTTGGTAGAAAATGCCCTGGAGATGCTGGTGGACAYCAAGTTGAACATGAGCCAACAATGTGCCTTTGCTGCAAAGAAGGCTAATGGTATCCTGGRCTGCATTGGACAAAGTGCTGCCAGCAGGTTGAAGGAGGTGATCCTTCCCCTCTACACAGCACTGGTGAGGCCACACCTAACCAGTACGGTGTCCAGTTCTGTGCCCCTTCATACAAGAGAGACATGGACATACTGGAGAGAGTCCAGCAAAAGGCCACGAAAATTATTAAGGGACTGGGGCCTCTCTCCTATGAGGAAAGGCTGAGAGAGCTGAGACTTTTTAGCCTGGAGAAGAGAAGGCTTGGGGGAATCTTATTAACGTATATAAATACCTGAAGGGAGGGTGCAAAGAAGATGGATCCAGGCTCTTTTCAGTGGTGCCCAGTGACAGGACCAGAGGCAATGGGCACAACCTGAAACACAGGAGGTTCCCTCTGAACATCAGGAAACACTTTTTTGTACTGTGAGGGTGACCAAACACTGGGATAGGTTGCCCAGAGGGGTTGTGGAGTTTCCATCCTTGGAGATATTCAGAAACCATCTGGACATGATCCTGGACAACTGGCTCTGGGCTTTCCTGCTTGAGCAGGTGGTAGGACCAGATGACCTCAAGAGGTCCCTTCCAACCTCAACATTTCTGTGATCCTGTGACAAAGTAGCAGAATCCCTAACAACTTCTGGATACAATTTAGGAATTAATGATGGTCAGAGGCTCTTTCAAATACATAGTTTGCATGTGGCCATCTTTTTCTGGAGGATAAGAGAATTTTGGTGTGAATCATTCCAGGCCACCTGGCCTCACTGCCTTTCTGGCACTTTAGCTCTCTAGCATAGATGTAGTCTTAAAATTTGTTTTATTTTAGCTGAGAAACACTGTACTGGAACACAGAATATACAGGAGGGGGGTAGGGAGAGGAAGAGAAGCTTCTCTATAGCAGACCTTTCCTCCATGAATTAATTTCTACGTAGAAATACAAAACTAGTGTTCGCAGCATTAGGCAGTCCTTGTCTACTTCTATAACCTCAGTCCATGAAGATAACCTATACGCTTGTCAATTTCTGCAGTGAACATACATCAGAGAGATTACTATCCATTTCTAGCCACTTTTTACCCCCACACTGCTGATTCTTGGTAGCAGCTTCTGGCACTGGTACTGGACTTGCACATTCAGCAAATTCCTAATGTAATGCACTGATGCAAGCGCTCGCTATGGATTGCAGTAAGAAAGGCACTCAGATTGTCAGATATTGATTAAAATACAATTTATTGGACATAACAGAAGGAAAAAGGGGATAGCACAGATAATCTTGCATCCCTTCAAATGGTGGGAACACCGATTCTACAGCATTGGACAATACTCTAGCCAGGCTATGGCATGCTGTGCAAATCCTTTCCATGCTAAGGTTTGCCAGCACTGTAGTCTTCAGAGCTTTTAGAAGATGTTCTTATTGGCAAACAGCTCTATTCATCATTTCTACTGTCAAACAGAGGAAGAGTTTATGTAAATATGCTGCTTAGCTTCAAGATAAGAAGATACATGCAGGTGGTATAAAGGCCAGGGGCCAAGAGGGAGCTGCATACAGGCTCCCCTGTTACAATTAATCAGGTAAGTTCAAACATCAGTCAACTAATGTGTACAACACAGCACAGGCCTGCACCTATTCAGGTCAACTGTTATGGGGATCATTCACTACTTGATGTACAGTAGTCTTTTGGTTAGGACTACTGTACCTTAGCTTAGCTATTACTGTATCCTGTAGTATTGTGATCATCATTGTCAAACAGTAGTCAAACATAGTCAAACAAAGTCAAACAATAACTTAATGCCAAGAATCAGTGTCACAGAGTAACCATTGTAACTATTTGCAGTGGGATGGGGCACACTAAAGAGGCAGATAAAGGGGAAGATTGGGGTCAAAGGCTGCAGTGACTCTGAGCAATGGCTGGGGATGCTGCATTCCTAAGATCCCTGGTCCTCCAAGACAAAGTTCACTTCCAGCTGGCTTGTCTTGACTTCCTCCCTGTAGAAGACAAGGTGCAAGGGTTTGAGGGGCTATTGTCTTTCTGGACTGGACATTCTGAAAGTGTTCACTTGTTCATTATTTGAGGCATAGTCCTAGCTTTTTGTGCATCCTGAGATGTTATCTAATTAAAGATTGTTCATGAGCTGGAAGAAGGGGAACATTGCATGACCAAATCTTATCAACCTTTGCAGGTGGACTTCCTACTTCCTACATTTTAATGTAAGAAGGGAGTATATATGATTAAGAATTTAAATACAGAATTGTTTAACAGTGCCACAGCATTGATCTGCACATGATATGAACTACCACAGAGAACACCTGTTGTGTAAGTGGCACGATTAAACAAAGGAATGAGTGCAAATTATCCTCCGACATCAAGAAAGGAGCACTGGGGTTAATAAGATGGAAAAATGTATGAAATCTATCCAAATTAAAGGCATTCTATAATTAGAATCTTTCCTGCTGCATTATTCATTATAGAAGAATTAATGGGGAAGAAATGCAGATTTCTCTAGATGAAAAAAATATTTTCATTCATTTCTGTATCCATATAAATTATACGACTTCGGAATTAGTTCATAATGCATTACTTATCACAGCAGTCATGACATTACTCCAGTGCCAGGGCCCTGAGGGCACCACCAGCCCTGACTATCCCTGCCCAGCTGCCCCCTGGGGCTCCCACCACCCTGCCCACAGCCCAGTGTCTGAGAATGAAACACCCAGTGACTGGGTTGTACCCCAAATTCAGCTGCTCTGACTTGCGTCCCTTCTTTCTGCAGCACGTGAAGGACTTCAGTGCTCCTACAGTTGCACCTAAAAGAGAATTCTTTAGTGCATCTATTTAGCTTAATGAAGTCTCTGACTGCTTTTGTATCTAGGTTTTCCTGAATTACGCTGTCATCAGCTATATCATAGCGTTACCGTGCAGCTGACAGACTGCTGTAATGATGTTCTGCAATGACTTTTGCTCTTCCTTCTCAGCACTGCCACTTCTGCATTTCCTTCTCCCCGTTTTTGTCATGGACAGTCATGCATAGATGGTCTGCACCAGATGAGGGAAGGGGAAAGGCAGCTGGAATGCTGGTGGCAAAACTCTCTGTCTAAATTGTGTTAATAGTGTCATGGGAATTTCTGAAGCTATATTCAGTAAGTGGAAAGCATTTCCCCCCCAGAGTTCATGAAGTTCAGTGGAACGGGATGAACTGACCGACTGCTTAGTCTGTATTGCCTGCAAAACAGCCCAGCTTGCTTTCAGAAATTTTCATGTCGATTTGTGGGTAGGGATTCTCTAATTTGGATCTTGCAGTCTGCTCCCACTGCAGAAGGAAAATACACAGAAGCAGCTCTGACTTTGATTAACATCTGTTAAGACTATCTGATCTGGCAAGATTTGGGAATGTAGGAGATTCCTCCTCCCATATGTGCTGGGCTGACTCTGTCAGTCTCTAGTTCCTCCTAGTCCRATTCAATAGCTGTTCTCTCCAGTAGCAAGGCTGAGAGTGTATTACTGATAGGCAGCTTACTCTTTATGCAATATATACACATATATACATGGCTGGCCACACAGATGCACTTACAGAGCACTCATATGAACACAGGCAGCACCAGTGGCCTCATCCTGCTGCCCTCTCTGGCTGAGCAGGATGGAGGTCCAGTAGTGAGTCTCATGAGTGCACCTCCCCCCTGCTCAGCTGGAATATATGTTTGTGAAAAAAATGTACATATATATGTGTATGCAGTATGCCCAGTAGTTGCACCTGGATCCCAGTCTCCCCAGTGACTGGCACCTGGGGGAGATACGAACCCCACTCCATTTGCTGATACAGACTGTCTCACCCTGCCACACCCACACACATACACAACCACGCACCCACACTGGTAGCTGGCTGGGACTCCCCTGATCTCCAACAGCAACCATGGTCTCACCCTTAGAGACACGCCTGGCAACGGGGTCACCTCACCTACTCACCAGCTCGTCTGGCTTGACCTTCACTAGCGCTCTCACACTCACTTGCGCACCCGCACTCACTCCGGATGCTGCACCACGGGCACATGCGGCTCTGACCCACAGTCCCACCTCGGTGTCTGGTACTTGGTTTCACTCACTCAAGCCTCTCCAGTCGCTGCCACCATGGACACACGGGCCCTCTGGACCCATGGTCTGACTCCAGTTGCTGGCACTCAGACCCCCATAAACACATATGCACACAGAGTAAAGAGCCTCTTAGTGGAAAAGTAACTGAAGGTTAATGAAGAGACAGGACAGACTACACTGATCAGGTGCAGGGCGTGGCCAGATTGTGTCGACCAGCCCACGCTTACGCGTGACTGGAACCATTTATTCCCTTATCCCTTCATTTTCCCACTATTGTTTCTCACCCAAATTGCCTAGATCCCTCCCTTTTCCCACCTTTGGTTCCTCCCCGATACATCCCGTAACAAGTCTTGTGCAATCCCAAAATTCTCTTCCCCTGCATCCCATATTGTGTCCCACACCTCTTGGCAATAACAATCCCTCAGTCCAAAAAGGTGATCCGGAGTGTTGCTCCCATCATCTTGATGGGTTTATCACCTGAACAATGGATCTGATGGCCCTGGGAAAGCCTTGCGAGGAGCCTGGACAAGATGTCCCTCTCAAGAGTCTGTAATTTGGGTTTCTTTGCCTTTCATCATGCCTCTGTGCTCCTCTGTGCTTGAGGAGATGGACCTTTGATGGTCTGGTGGCTCTCCTGTGATAAGCTTGAAAGCAGCCAGGAGAGGTTATTAATTGAGTTACCACAGCTGTCACTGTTTCTCTTCTGCTCTCTTTATGTGTGCAGAGGAGCTTCTTATCACTTTACCTAATGATATCCTTCAATAGAGCTCTAACATTTGAATATGAAATCTTGTTTATTACATCTGATTTCATGATATATACTGTTTATGCTATAGGCTTGTTTTAAATGTACAAGCCCCTGTGCTGTGCTTGTGGAGTACATCTGTAAAGAATGTCTCATGTACCATGTTTTCAAATCACTTTGTGTCACCTAAGAATCAGAGAGGCATTCTGCATGAATACCATATGGAACAGTTTTAATTGAGGGACTAATCGGCAATGGATCATTAATTAAATCTTTATTTTTTTAAGACTATTTAAGAGTATTAGCCAGGAAGCACACTTGGGAAAAATATGTTCTGGAGGATAAATCCTATCTTTATCTCATTTTATCATTTGAGTTTTATATATTGCAGAACAAAACTCAAAGACTACAAACACTTATGAATACCCATACTTTTTCCCAACACAACAGAAGGGACTACAGGCTCTATCTTTGCTTTTGTGGAGGTTTCATTCTGAGTGCAGAATCACTGAATCACTGTAGAGTAATGCATTTTTCTATACGGTCAATAGAGAAAGACTGATAACTTGCTTAGGCTTTCTGAATTGCTCCCTGGAGGTACCTAATTTTCCTTACTGAGTGTATAAGCAACATTACTGCCTACTAAGACAACTTTGACTTGGCCAAGTAGGATAGACTCTGCTGCCTAGGAATTGTAATACATCAGTTAGGCACCCAAAATAGAGCATCTGACTCCAGTTTAAAATAAATAACAGCTCTCAGCCTGAGTTTACTGAGCCAGGAAAAAAAAAAAAATCCATTATATTACTTAGTATTTTACAGTTGAATGTCTACCATTATCAAACTGCAGAAATTTTCCAAAGTTGTCTGGTGAAGAAACAGTGTTGCTTTGGAAGCTGCGTAAATTTCAAATGTAGTCTTTAATGTATTAAAAAAAAAAAAAAAAAAAAAGTTCAGTTCCTTCATCAAAGTTTTCTATTGATTTGAATAGGAGCTGGAAAAAAAAAAAGTTAATAAAATCAGAACTTATGAGAAGTTCTTCCAAAAACAAAGAAGAAGAAAAAGTTCTACAGTCTTGTACTGAGTGAAATATTCCTCAGGTTAATGATATTTTTTTCAAGCATTATGTAACCGGAAGTGAATGTTACTTTATGTCACAAATATGCAGACTTCCCAAACTGTATCTCCATTGTTGCTGGTGTGACTATAAATATTAAATAAATGACAGTGACTTCTGAAAACATAAAGAAAAATTTCCACAAGTGTCTTAGTATCACTTGGGAAAAGTATCAAGGAAAAACTGAATATATATATAATATAATATAAAATTTATATATGATATCACTCCATTATCTTCTCCACTGTTCCAGAGACTTAATAGATTTTTGGAATCCACTCCAGAGAAACCTTCATTTAATCATCCACATTAGCTAGAGTAATTACAATTTTCAGTACCTGACACTCCCAGACCTCCAAATAGAATTACCTTGAAGTGTTATTTGTACTGGGATCTTAGTATTCAGAGGATGCTGTGTAATTTCTGCCAAACTCCTGAGATTCAATAGATGTAATGTCTTTTATCTGACTTCCATTTTCTTTCAATAAAGAAACTGAAGGAGTATTTTCTTTGAGATGTATAAATCTATCAAAATGGATAACATCTGAGCGACAGAGCACTAGCACTAATAAAAATGAGAGGCTGTGTGATCAAAAATCTACCAGACATTAATCTGTCATGTACATTGCTTGTTGCAGAAACATATTTTAGGGTTAATAATTATTTCTGTTTGTAAGCCTGGGACATTACATTGCAATGTTCTTTAAGTTATTGACTCTAACTCTGAGGTAACACAAATGCCTTCAATTTTAATGCTTATAGGAGATGGATAGGTATCTATGTTTGAAATGCTGGCACCGAAACAGTAATTTAATCATGATCTTTTTCACTAATGAAATCCTTACTCTTCAGTTATTTCTAGACTGGAATATTGCAATATTTAAACTGATGTGTCTTTCATGCTGTGGATATTTCCAGATGGAGTGCTGTAACAAAAACTTTAAGAGTTGCTGTGTCTTAGAGGAATACCTGGAGAGTCAGGTTGTTCACCACACTTAAATGTTTAATGTGAGACTGCAGGTAGCGCGGTAAAAGCAATCGTATCTCCTCAAAATCTCAGCTGCATTAGCTGGGATAAATTGCATGGCTCACTTTGCAGACTTCCTGTATAGTGACTGAGATTCCCACTATTAACATACACTTTCCCTTATGCATTCTCTCTATTTTACAGTTCAGTCCACATTTTATGAGGTAATTAAACGTCCCTCCACAACTATCTTGGAGGCATCTAAAAGTTAGCCATAATATATCATTTAATGGCTGATCAAAGGATTGCAAATTGCTTATGTGATTTTGTAGGTGTTATAAGATCCTCTTTTCAGATGTTCAGAAGAGACTTAGGTGACATAATTTCTTTTATTTTGTGATTAACCTCCAAACTATTCTGCATTTCCATGATAAGTTACACGGGGATTGCAATAGGGGGTGACAAGCTGCGAAGGAAATCTGATCCTCTGTCAAGAAGGAATGCAGATTTTCAAACCAGAGATTAGGCTTGGATTTAGGCCATCCTTCTTGAGTAATGAAGTGAGTCAGGGGCATTGATGAGAATGACATTGGTAATTTGCCAGTACCAAACTGATATATTTTTACATAAATTTGTGTGTGCTTTAAACTAGAGATATATGAGCAATTGCTTTCAATTTTTGCAATGTTTTCAGAATTAACTTTTCATTGTCCAGCTTACCTGGAGAAGATGTGTCATGGGTGAGTAGAAAACAAACATCAAATAAATCATGGAAATGACATGTGAGTTTGTAGGACATGGAAGTGTTGTTTATTTACTTATCTAGCTAGCTTTATAGATGTCTGGCATCACTTATTCTGAATGTTGCATGGCCACAGCTTCAGTATGTTATATTTTTAACGCTCAACATTTCTGAAAATCAATATCAAAGCGCTATGAAGCGATAGAAGTTCTTAATGTAAATCTGGACAGCTGTAATTAAAATAAATATTAATATAGACAGCTCCAAAATGTTATGAGACGTTGCAGTGAAATTTATAACTTAGAGGAAGACATTTGAAGATCAGCATTGTTTTCTCTCTGTTTATATTCCTGTGAACATTTACTTTGGACTGCAGAAAAACTGAATACATAAAGTAGATATCAGATACATCTGAACCTATGAAGTTTAAGATTCCAGTCTGAACTTCATGCACATTTGAATTAATGATATACTGGATTTGAATGTCTACTTTATGTTGGTTTCCACTATAACACAACATCCATAAGCAAATTTTAAATATAAATTTTAACCAGCTTACCATCTCAGAATTTCTCTTTTAAGGTTCATATGAATTCTTCAAGTGAACTCACTGGCTAAAATTTAAGACTCTGTAGGGGCATTGTACTGTATATCTAAGAGTAGTATAGTTGCCCACTCTTTTGAGCATCCCTTTTCTTTGGGTAAGTTCTAAAATGGAGGGGAAAAAAAGAAGTGTGTATCTGAACCAGGAAAGGAAAATTTCCATAGCTTTGTTCTTATGCTGTGATACAGTATAATCAAATGTATTTTCTGTTTGATAAGCATTACACTCCATCTTCAGTTTGCATGCTTTCATTTGCCTCCCACATACAAACTATTTCTGACAATTAGATGTTCTCATTGGTGAAAGTTTTTGTCATTTCTGAAGTCATTTCAAATGTCATAATTTTCATTTTAATGAACAGTGACCTTCTGGAACTTTTTGAGTACACTGTATGAGCAATAGAAGGAATTTCCCATTTTCCAGCTCCATAGCTATTTAATTATTGTGGTTCTTTTCATAGGCACTATCTCATTAACTCTTTGTGTATAATTGCCACAGTTACTGCCTTATGTAACAAGAACAAAGCTTTTCACACCACAGTAATTTAATAGCCTCCAGTTTAAATTAACCTCCAAGTACTTTTCTGTAAGTTTGTTTTGTTTATTGGCCAAAAAGGAAATAAAGAAAAAAAGAAGAAAAAAAAAGACAAGAAAAAGAAAATAAAAAAAAGAATCTGTCTTTAACAAAACACTAAAGCACACTGAGCTTGTTTTTTGTAGGGGAAGGAAACAATCATTTCCATTTGAGAAAATTTATCACTGACTGCAATTACATGAAATAAGCATATTTAGAAATCATAAGATCATACTTAAAATAAATTATACAGCATATAGAAATTCATTAATTCAATTCATTTAAATTATGTTCAATGGCTTTGATAGAAAAAATAGGAAGTGTATGACATCTTTAGCTGTATCTAAAATACACACATGAATGAAGACTACATATACAGTGGAAATTAACATATTATTATTCTAAATAAAAATAAGTCTAGCTTAGTTTTAAAGTAAATGAGAGCAAAAAAATTAGACTCAAAATTAGTGCTCACTCATCAAGGAGAAAGAGACTGAAAATGAATAGAACTCAGTTTCACCAAGATTATGTATATTCAATTTAGCATAAATAAAGACTGTAAAATGCTTAATTTGAAATTTTCTTTAATAGCTGCCATGTTTGTTTTGGGAGAGAAACATAATTTAGTTCAATCTATTTTTAGCAGATTTTTATTTTAGATGCTGACTAATAATATCAAGTGTTCATTCTGCTATATTTCTCTAACCTTTCACAAAGAAAGAATGTCAGGTTATGAAATTCCCAAAGCAGATCTTTTACTAGTACTCCATTACTAAATAAAGGTCTTTTTTTTTACTTTAATCTGTTTTCTCTTAATTTAACTAGATGAGGCAATATTCGCTTGCTAGATTTCCCCAAAAATATTCCTTTAAATTTCTGTGATATCAAGCTGTCATTCCATTTAAACTGTTAAGCAGCCTTAGTAATTTGAAAGTCATTTGGCAAAGACTTATATTCACCTGCAAAAATCCAGGGAATGGATTTCACTCTGATATTGATGTCATCAGGCTGAGTTCATTGATTTCAATGGGTTATTCAGAATTCATCCTGATGTAATTCAAATTCGTAGTTGAATTTTTATCATTATTTCCTCAACATAGGATTATTAGTTCAATTTGTATGGTTTGTCCGTTTGCAAATACTGGATTTTGGTATATTTCCTGGCATTGAGCAAGACTTTAGCCTACAAATAATCTTTCTGATGTTAATTTCACCATTTAAACAGTTAATAATACTTAAGCTTACTAAAATGATTGGCCACTCCAAAATTAAACTGTAACTGATCAGAGAAAAAAAAAACAACTTTCTGCAAATTATGTGATTTCCCAGGGGAAGGAGAGTGTGGGGATGGCATTCATTTTCATGGACAGGTTGAGCCAAACTAATGCCTCCTATTAATCATGAAAGCTAACGACACTTGAAGTCCTTAATTGCTTTAGGCCTATCCCATCCTCAGAATTTAAGCCAAGGGTTCTTAAAATCTGAGCTCGGGCTCAGGCTTTCACTGTGACAAAAAACTGAGTACTCGCAGAGGCCAGCCTGGTCTTTCTGAGGTCTGAACTGCCCTCTGGAAGTACCTGCCTTCCTCCGTGAAGGGTCCATGGGTACCCACCTCTGTGAAGTCCATAGTAGCTGCTCCTCTGCTTGAAGTGTTACAGCTCAATTGCTCAGATTAGGCAGCATTAATCTGGGTCCTACTCATTTTTTTGCAAAATTAGATTTACTGATCTAATTTACTGGGAAGAGATTAACAGATTATTACAAACGATCCTGTTCTCTTCTATAACTAGTAGAGAAATTATTTCCTAGCTTATTACATGAGCAATATGAAAGTCTGGATGCAGATCACTGTAGTTTTAAAATGCAACAACTGGGATAATTTCAGTAATTTAGCTCTATGAATGTCCACCTATTTTACTTAATTATATTCAGATTCACATCTTACGACTAGCTGTTTTTCATATGTGTCTATCATGTTCACAAATCTCTTTAGACACATACTAGTTATATGCCAGAAAGAAAAGTGGAAAGGACAAGACAAGGGAAGGGCTGGCGTTTTCTGAATGGAAAAATATGTAAAATTGTAAAATGTTTAAAACTGAAAGCCAAAACTCCATTTTAAAATTTGTTTGGGATTTTGAAAGCATTACTGTGCTTTCTGATCTTTTCAGTTTAAAGGAAGGACATAATATGTCCTCATGTATCTCATGTTCAGACATTCCTGGTGTATATTATTGGTCTGTATGTATGAGAAAACAGAGCATAAGTAAACAATGGACAAAAATAAATCAAAATTAAAATAAATAATTTCTACTTCAGTGTAAGAAATATGTTCTTGGAAGCCACTCAACCTTGCAAACAGACTGTGTTAATGTGTTCAGAGTTAGCAAAGAACAAATGTACAGGTCATGTCAAACTATATTAAATTGTTTGTTATGAGCTAAATGAATGACAATAAAAGCTTTAGAACCTTTAACGCTTGAGCAGCTTTTCATCTAATTTCTTTCTTACTTTCCTATTTGGCAGAATGACAGCCTAGCTCATTACCTTCTTCCTCGTCACCTTTGCCTTGTGATGTGAGAGCGAGCTATTTAATAAAGGTCAAACAAACTAGGAACTATGGACATTAGGTCAGAGTGTAGATTTATTTGACAAATTCACAAAATAATTCTACAGTGAGCTTTTCATTGGCAAAGATGAGAAGCAAAAAAAAAAAAAAAAAAGTATTTACTTATCAACCCTTAAAAATCCCATAATTTGTGACTTTCTTCAACAACTAGCATTGGAGTACTTGGTTTTAGAAGACCCCATACTGGCAGCAGTTTATTTAAATGAGTGGAAAGTGAGCAGGGCAGACTGCACCTCTGAGTTTTTATTTCAGAAATGTACTTTAATTTTATCTGTCACACAACCTCTTAAACACATGTTGATGCTTCATATAAATGGTTGAAACAATGGTTTTTAATTATCCTTTTTACATTACTCTTCTTTGCAGATTCAGCCTTATGGGACTGTACTCTTTTTGTGTGGGAGTCTGTGTGTGTGTCACAGCTGGATACTGCCCACAGAAGGTCTCCATTAAGACCACTTAAGTTGATGGTGAATGTGGGCACAAGCAAAGTTACCTAGGGCCAATGTTCTGCACCACGGCACTGCTAATTTCTTCATGTCTGCCAGGGCCTGTCTTGTTACTGCTGTGGGAGCTGCTGGGGGACATGGCTTCACAGAAACTTCATTCTCCATTGCTACTTCTGACATTCTTTTGAAGATAGCCTCAGAAGTTCAGATGGGCCTTCATGACTCTCTCATCCCTTTTCCAGCCAAGGTGCTTTGCCAGACCCTGCTTTTGTTTTGTATGAAATGCACAGCCTCTGTTACGGGAAGGCAAATCTCAGTTTTACCTGTGCTGCTGAGAAGCCTTGAGCTGGATCTGCGTGGTTCCTGTTTCTTCTAAGATGCTTGAATCCGCAGTTTCACAACTGACTTTATCCATGTTGGAGATTCACTGATTGTCTCTGTGAAAGCAAATATCCCAGGCAGTTTGCAGTTACCACACCAAAAAAGCTTCCACCTGCCAGATACTCCCAGCCTTCTTGCTATCCGTAGTGCTGTTAAATTCAACTACTGATTAAGGAATGCACTTAGTAAAACATTGGCAGTAAAGGAGTGTGTTAAGCTAAATGTTCATTACACTCCCTGATTCCCTGCTGTGCTGGTTTTGGCTGGGATAGAGTTAATTTTGTTCGTAGCAGCTAGTATGAGGCTATGTTTTGGATTTGTGTTGAAAACAGTGTTGATAATATAGAGATGTTTTCGTTATGGTTGAGAAGTGCTTACAGAGCATCAAGGCCTTTTCTTCTTCTCATGCTCTACTGACTGAGAAGGCTGGAGATACACAAGAAGCTGGGAGGGGGCACAGCCAGGACAGCTGACCCAAACTGGCCAAAGGGATATTCCATACCATATGACATCATGCTCAAGGACAGGTTGGGCATTGGTCTGTTGGTGGTGAGCAATTGTTTTTCATTTGCATCACTTGTCTTTCCTGGGTTTTATTTCTCTCTCTTTTTGTTATCTTCCTTTTCATTACACATGTTGTTGTTATTATTATTATTATTATTATTATTATATTTAATTTCAATTAAACCACAACACCTCCAAACATTATATATTTTCTTAATAAAATATTTGCTGTTCTTATTCACTACCATGAACAAGTCAATGCTTATTTCATAAAAGTGATCAGCTGTGCTATGCACTCTGAATGAATTTAAGACCTTATTAAAACAGCCAGCATATGCTTTACCCTGAGTTTTATATTTCTCAGTCATTTTAGGAGATATTTCTGTAAGTACTAATTTTCCTCCCAGTGACTGATATTTTGATGATTGTTGATATGCAAGGTTTTCCAGTGTTTAGGAACATTCATGCAGAAATAGATTCCTGGGTATTTGCAAACCTTATATTTAAGTGATGTCTTGCACTAATTTAAGTTCATTGATGAAAGCTGGACTTATGTCCATGATTACCCCAATAGTATACTGTGTCTTTTGGTAAATGCTTCACTAAATCGAGGTAGGTAGCTGTACCCGTCACTGGGTACTCTCCAAATTCCACTAGAAGCAGCAAATTCCATTCTTCACTTCTCTTTTTATTTAATTTTTAGTATATTTTTTTGAGGTGTATATTCCTGTAGATGCCTCAGTCAACCATTTTGAATGTTGCCATAATCAAGATCTTTCCAGTCAGGTGAACCTTTTAAGGGCTGTCTACTCAACAAGTTTTAACCTCTGTTGCTCCTATGTCTACCCTAATGTTATATTAATTAGATCATCACAGTGCATTCTGAAATAATAGAGTTCCTTTCAGGAGAGGTCCCTGTACAAGTGCTATGCAAATGATATCATAACTCATTTGATAAAGCACAGTACTTCAGCTTTGTCTATAAGGAAGTATTGAACATTTCTAACTGTTATAACATGATGAGGATACTAAGCACTATTCTGTTATATTGCTGGAGTTCACTCAATTTATAAAGGAACTTAAGACCTGCATGACAAGATTTGCCTGCTTTTTACTTAGACAGTTAAATAATAAGATTTTAGGCACCTAAATTTGAATTGGCAGTCTCATCTTAATTTTTGCCATTGTCCTTTCACAAACTTATAAAACAAAAGTGTCTTTTCCCTCATGAGAAAATTTTGCAGACTTCAGTAACATAGCAGAAGCAGTCAGTCAGTACGTGCACAGCAAGAACAGTGAAAGAAAATTTCATAAACTGCATCTGTTATATCATTTATCCAGTAGTTTTCTACCAAACATCTTCCAGCATGTTCTGTTCTGGGAGGACAGAGGTGCAGGGTTCTTTTCAGATCCCAATAAAAGAAGCACAACAGCAAATATGGTAATAAAATTGTTTTAATAACAAGATAGAAATAGGAAAAGAAATGGAGATAGTGAGTAAATCTTCCACCCCTTCAGATGCTGGGAACCCCGCTTTCATGCAGCATTGGATGGAACTCAGGTGGACAGCCACAGCACGCTGTGCAGAACCCATCCATGAGGAGGTTCATCTTCCCTATGCATTGTCTCCTCATATCTTGTGTAACAAACAAAACTATACATCTTGTTTTGACAGGTAGGAATGTTATCTCTTTCTTAATGCCCACGAGAGCAAACCCAGCCTCACATATCTAGAAACTATATGTAGGAACAGTGTGTATCCAGGGTATTCCAGCACAATCTTTTACACTGTTGTATATATAGGGTTATACAGTGGTCACTTGTGCTAACATATGGGTTTCTCAACCTCTAAATACAAGAGCGAGGATGGCTGACATAGCTTGCTCTACGTCTCTAACTCCTCAACCCCAATAACTTCCACAAGGCTCCCAATAAATAGCGTCAGTAAACATAGACTCTTTTCCAAGCATGAATTACATGTCCTTATTTAAAAGTAAGGTTGAGATGGTGTCTCATATAGAGTCTTTAGAACTTTTGTTAAAAGCCTAGAATTGCACACTACAGGGATGTACTGACTTCTTTGGAAATGTTCCCAGTATTATTCATGTTTATACCATTGGTCTCATTCCAGGAACTGCAAAAAAATTCTCAGGTTATCTAGGAAGATACTTTCATGATAAGAAAGAAAGTGGGGTTACTAATGGTGAGCCATATTTTTCAATTCCGCTTCTTCCTGATGGTCTGATAAAACTACCACATGGCAGGGAATGGAGAGGAATTTTTGCACTAGAGTTCATAATAAAAGATGTCTGCTCTCGACCAGTGGAGCAGTTCTTTATGGTAGCTTATTTGTTTTATAACATGGGGGTTTTATTCTGAAAAGTTGTAATGTCAATGTGCAGGATCTGTCTTAGCTTATCCTGATTGTTGAATGATGTTATATGGTGGTTGAGGCTTGGAGTTCATGAAATAAGGTGTCGTCATTGGTAATTAATGATTGCCATGTCAAACAAAAAACAAAACAAGCTGCTTATATTTGTTGTAATCTTCATAAAAATCCGCAAAGTCATAGAAGAGGTTTTCTTGGTTCTGACAGATTGTGACCTTTCCCATTAATTGTGAGCATACAGGCACAGTTGGATTTTTATTGGCARGCAAAAGCCTGAAAAACTTTCTGGCTTGGCAGAAAAGTAGTAAGATAAATAGTGTCTACATCATCTGCTCCTGCTCTGCCTACATATGAAATCCTTGACAATGGTAAATCCTTTTCAAGAAGGATTTTCTTTAAGTTTCTGTGTAGCATTGTATATCCCTGTCCTAAAGGAGAGCATTGTAAAAAGCTTTAAAAAGGTCCACAGATGACAGGATAGTAGAAAAGTGCAGACTAGTGATAAAAGAAAATGAACCAACTAGAAGACAGGGACTGCACACATCACTTGTAATACATGATTAGCTTCTGGCTTCTGGGGCTGTACAGACTGTTTTGTCAGGGATATACCCTTGAAATTCAAGGAATTGCTCATGATGCATATTGATGCATCACCAAGAATTTTATGCTTCAAAATAATGAGATCAACAATTCTTAAATTGTAGAATATGCTCTTTTGAGAAATGAGGAGTTTGCATCCCAGCCAATTGGTTTAAAGAATTGTTTAAGAAGCTGGTGTAGAGCAGACATTCAAAACTGACAATAGATTATGGGGATTAATAACAGAGGGATCTGGAATATGTATTTTAAACAATACATCTATCATATATACTGTTTATGGGTGATGAATAGTCTCTAGGAAGTGGTAACAGTGACATAAGGAATATAAGCTCAATGACCACACTGAGAATAAGAGAAATTTACAATGATTTTTTCTTATGAAATATGATGCATAAAGTGTTGTATCAATGTGGCAAATCACATCATGAAACTAAGCCCTAAACACTTTACTTGTACCTTAGTGATCCTCAGCCTAGGAGCTGACATTTTCATCCACATTGAAAGAAGGGTTGAGAAAGAAACTCCTGGAAAACAAAGAAGTCCAAAGAACAAGAAGGAAGACATCACAGCTATAGAGATTTTTTCAGAGGAGTAAGGAAAAAGCATTTGAAATAGGAAGGTCAGAGAAGGATTAGAGAGCCCTTCACAGCAACAGAAAACCTCAGGTACTGCAGAACTGAAATTCTGGAAAGCACGAGGAAAATTCCAAGTTATTAATTATTGTGTTTCTATCTCCAGCTCCTTTTCCAAACACTCAATGAAGTGCTTAACGGTTTGCTGGAAGGAAAAATTTTTTTGGAGACAGGGAGACAGAAGAAGTCATTTCAGATTTACTCAATGTTTACCATGCGACACTGAGGTGAAATATGACCTAGGGAACCTTTACATCCGCAAAGATAACAAATACAGATAGATGAATATTTGATTACAGATCAGTTTCTGTGCCTCAAGAAGTTTGAACCTCAGGAGTTTAACTACTTTGGAAGCTAGCATTTTGAAGCACCAGGAAAAAGGTGAAGCTTATTTGTAGCAAAAGGGGACTTAGTCCACAGAGTCTGGTGAATTCAGTTTATTAAAATACTAGTACATCCAACAGCAATGTTTAGGAAACACTGATGCAGAGAATCATGCAGTCAATCACGTGAAGGAGAAGAAGGTGAATGGGGACAAGTAACATAGATTTATCATGGGTAAATCCTCCTTGACAACCTGATTGTCTTCTAGCATGAAATGACTGGATCTGTGGGAAAGAGGAATGCAGTGAATATTGTCAAATTTGTCTTTAGCAAGGCTTTCAACATGACCTCCAACAACACTTTTGTATGGTATATTATAATCTAGATTTATATAATCTAGTTGGGATGTTAGATCTAGATGGCTGGACTACTAGTTCAGTGAAAAACTGGCTGGATTATCTATCCAACCACTGCTGGTTGGGTAGTGGTTAAATGTGCATACTCCACCTGGAGGCCAGTTTCAAGTACCTGAGGAGCCTATCCTGGGATCTCCCTTGCTTCATATCTTTACCAGTGGCCTGGAAGAGGACAGGGAGTGGTCCCACAAGTTTGGGAGGGGGGACTAGTCAATACACTTGAGGCCAGGATCACTATTCATCGTGATCCTGACAGGCTGGAGGGATGTGGCAAAAGGAATTTTTTGACAATCAAGGGAAGTTGCAAAGTCCTGCACATGGAAAAGACTGGCAGCCTGCAGTGGTGCAGTCTGGGGTTGGAGGGGCAGGGGAGCAGCTTTGTGGGAAAGGCCTGGGGGGGTGGCAGGCAGCAAGTTAAATGTGAGCCCATGGTGTGCCTTGGCAATGATGAAGGTGGACATTATCGTGGATATCCCAGGCTTAGGAACAGGAGCACAGCCAGTACATGGAGGAAAGTGACTATTCCCTTTTTCTCAGCACCCATTAGACCACATTTGAAGTATCACATCCAGCTTTGGGCTCTCCAGACTCAGGTTATTCAGACACTTACAAATGGCATTCAGTGCAACCTTGAATGTCTTTGGATGAATCTACCAGTGTTTTGTACTAAGTAGGATCTCAGTGGCACTGTGTGTCTAGGTAGCTGAGGTGAGCCTTCACTGGCTATAATAGGAGTTTAGACACTTAGCTATCACATAGACATTATGCTTAGATGTCTTAAGCTGGAGCCAAGTCCCATTCTGGATGCCTTCTGAATAGGTGGTATCAGGCTGAGAGTTTTAAAGGCTGAAGAACCTAAAAGAGAAGACAGACAAAACCCATGTTCACATTGTGGAAGCAGTTACACATGGGGTGGGGGTGTATGTGTGTGCCCTGTGTTCAGCTGGAATAGAGTTAATTTTCTTCCTAGTAGCTGGTATAGTGCTGTGTTTTGGATTTAGTAGGAGAAGAATGTTGATAACACACTGATGTTTTAGTTGTTGCTAAGTAGTGCTTACACTAGTCAAGGACTTTTCAGCTTCCCATGCTCTGCCAGTGAGAAGCTGGGAGGCGGCACAGCCAGGACAGCTGACCCAAACTGGCCAAAGGGATATTCCATACCATGTGACGTCATGCTCAGTATATAAACCGGGGGAGTTGGCTGGGGGATGGTGACCACTGCTCGGGAACTGGCTGGGCATTGGTCGGCGGGTGGTGAGCAATTGCATTGTGCATCATATATTTTGTATATTCTTTTATCATTATTATTATTATTATTTTCCCTTCCTTTTCTGTTCTATTAAACTGTCTTTATCTCAATCCACAAATTTTACTTTTTTTTTTTCAATTCTCTCCCTCATCCCACTGGGGGAGGGGGAGTGAGCAAGTGGCCGTATGGTGTTTGGCTGCCTGCTGGGTTAAACCACAACAGTGTGTGTGAAAACTCGTCATCGGAAGCCTACAAGAAGATCTGAGAACACTTAAATATCAGCCCACTTTGTCTTGTCATATTGAGGAGTAAAAGTTAAATGGGTTTGTCAATCTGAACCATGCCACTGACAGAAGGATTGAAATTTAATCTAAATTTGTTTAATAAGTTTGTGAATACATAGAAGAGAAGGTGGTTAGCAGTATGCAACTGATACTAAAATGCAATAAAGTGAAAAGATCAACGTTGTTTGAGAAAGATAGCCTGGAGAGGTAAAACAAATGAGTAAGTTAATATTAAGGTTCATCTGGTAAAATAGATTTTTCTTCTGAGAAAATATTAAAAAATGCATTAATGCAATTACTTCTGTGTGGGAGTAATTATAAATGACTCCTAATGGACACACTGACACAGTGTTAGAATGGACATATAACAGTTAAAAACATCCTGTCCAATGATGATAAATATATGCAAAAGCACATAGTCATAGGGAGATAATAGATAGGAAGATAATTATGATTCATATGAACATGGAATATCACTGTAATTGCATATTACATGTTGCTGAAAGATAATTAGTCCAGTGAGAAATTTTAATATGGATTAGATGTGCTGGAAGAATTGCCGCAAAAGTAGGGAATGAAGACTGGATGCTCTCTGCCAAAATCCTATTAATCTTTTGAGGATCAGTGGATATGGACATCTATCTTTCAAAATCTCCTCCAAGAAACTCAGCCTAAATATGTCTTGGGTGTTTAAGTAAAGGCAAAAGAGGAACATAGTTATAATCTGACACCTGGGACAGAGAAAAAATGATTAACATCCACAAGTATAAAGAACATTAGAGGATGAAGTTAAGGAAAGAAATGTTTAATCTGAAAACCAAATCCTATTTCCAGATAGTGCTTGCTGGTATGTGGAAGAGAAGGAATACCTTTAATCCTGCACCCTATTAAACATTAAAAATACAATTCCAGTTAAAAAAAAAAAAAAAAAAAAAAAAAAAAAAAAAAAAAAAAAAAAAAAAAAAAAAATCGTGCTGTAGCAATAAAATGTCTTAAATACTGTAATAGGTCTTTCCTACCTCTAACCCTACATTCTTATGACTCAATACTACTTTAGGAATAACATTTTAGTTGTATTCATATGGTAGTTACTCAGATGGAAAAGTGAATGAAAAGCTTTCTAACTGTATAAATGTGATAGTATCAGATCACATCTACAGTTACAATATTACTAAATGAAAAGTGTCCATACTCCAATATTTTTCATCCAAAAGTTAAAAAATATATTTTATTACTGATACTCTTATGGTCTGTGTTTCTGCTTTCTTTGAGGTTAAAAGCTACAGTTTTCATCATATATTCTGGTCATTTGCATGATTAAGGCCATAGAATAAGCTTTCTGTCCCAGCTTCTAAGCATTGCTGCTTTTTTAAGCACCACAGTCTCATGAACAGCCATGAACTGCAGCTAGTTAGGAATATGTAAAGGACTGGATGTTTTAAGCATCACAGTAGTCAAGTTTGCAATCTAGGAGTAGCGAAATTCAGAGTCTTTAGGTCAATTCATAGTCAATTGCTTCACTCTTCCCTTCTCCTTTTGAAGAACTGTGAGCCTTAAGGAATACAAGACATAGCTGGCTGTCTTTGTACTTTTCTAAGTACATAGTGTATGTCAGTATGGGTATTATTTCTTTTTCTATAGGAATAGCTTCTAGAGGTTTTACACCCGATAAACTACTTTTATGTGAGAACTTTTTGCTGGCTCAATGGACTGAGAATATGTGATTGCTGTAGGAATGTGTACCACCATTTCTGGTGGTAAACGTACTAACTTGTACAGTTGCACCAGTAATTTGTTAACACAAAAATGAAGTCTTTGGCCATGCTTATATCCAGAATATACGAGCCTATACTTTTTCAGTGGAACCATCATGAAGAATCTATTTGGATAAAGATTTTCCACATCCTTCCTGATTGTGTAAAAAAAACTCTTAGGAAGTTTTTTATTGACAAGGTATTGCATTGTATTGTATTGGCAATATATTGATATTAATCACTTTGTAGAAACCTTAAAATGAAAGCAGTTTTCTTTGTTTTTATTTTCCTTTGAAATAAATCTCATTTATCAACTGCATTAGATGCAAGCATCTCTGGTGAGACAAAGTTGTTACAAATAAACCCAGCCAGGCAACTAAGTCATATTTTCAGTTACTTTCTATCATTAACAGAGGGTATAAGGCATTACAGTTAGGTCAAGTCATTTGTTGCTCAGCCGTACCACTGCTAAGAGCAACATAGAAACTCAACAAGCAATTTTCAGCCAAGCTGAATGACATGGGGAAGACTTTGGGAAGGGTCCACACTGTACGTTCCATGGCTCAAACATCCAATTTTACAAAGGATGTCAAGCAGAAGACTCTGTGTCTCAGAAATGTAAGCAGTTCCTCCTAGAGTACATCATTGATTCATAGAGTAAAAGGGCAAAAGGGAACCACAGTTTCCATCCAATCTGATCATCTGTGTACTATAGGCTGTTAGGCATGCCTTAGTTCTTCCTAGAAATAGAGCATTTCTTAAAAATGTGTAAAGTCCAAACTTTGTAAAAAGATACAACAATGCAATGATCAAAATTTGCTCTAGCTTTGAATAAATAAGAATCCATCAATTAGAAGCCATTTCTCTTGTAAATTTTCCAGATAAAGTAAACATTGTGAACATTTACGTCCATGTCAAATCAGCAGAAAAGACAAAGGATTAAATACCTTATCAGCTTAAAAAACAGTGTGTTAATGGCATTCCTAGACAAAAAGTCAGTTTCATTTTTTTTATGTTTTTCCTGAGGAAATAATGTTTCCATGCTCTGGAAAGGAGAGTTTTGTAACACAGGACAGAAAGCTTTGGTGCTGCTGTCAACTCTGATGAAGGAGAATAAGGGATTTCACCTTCAAAGCCAAGAGGAAGATGAATAGGTAGTGATAGCAAGGATAAATGAGAAGCCAATGCAGTCATACAAACACTCGTCCTAAGAGGCCTGACAGAACCTATTAGGATTCACCCCACAGTTCTCATTTTCACACTAGCAGGGTGAGCAAGCACCGAAGGCTCATGTAACAAGATATCGATGCAGTCTCCAGGCAAGGGTTTCACCAGCAGCACATTGTGTGTTATGGATTACCATTGTGATGGCTCTGATGTGAATTCCAATAAAATGTATCATGGAAAATAACTTGTGTGTGTGTGTGTGTGTGTGTATCTGCTCCCTATATTAATCCCATATATTCATAGAATCATAGAACCATAGAATGGTTTGGGATGGAAGGGACCTTAAAGATCATCTAGTTCCAACCTCCCTGCCACAGGCAGGGATGCTTTCCACTAGACCGGGTTGCTCAAAGCCCCATCCAACCGGGCCTTGAACACTTCCAGGGATGGGGCATCCACAACGTCTCTGGGCAACCTGTTCCAGTGCCTCACCACCCTCATAGTGAAGAATTTCTTCCTTATATCTAATCTAAATCTACCCTCTTTCAGTTTAAAACCATTACCCCTTGTCCTATCACTACATGCCCTTGTAAGAAGTCCCTCTCCAGCTTTCTGGTAGGCCCCCTTCAGGTACTGGAAGGCTGCTGTAAGGTCTCRCTGGAGCCTTCTCTTCTCCAGGCTGAACAACCCCAACTCTCTCAGCCTGTCTTCATAGGAGAGGTGCTCCAGCCCTCTGATCATCTTCGTGGCCCTCCTCTGGACTCGCTCCAACAGGTCCATGTCYTTCTTATGCTGGGGGCCCCAGAGCTGAATGCAGTACTCCAGGTGGGGTCTCATGAGAGCAGAGTAGAGRGGAAGAATCACCTGCCTCGACCTGCTGTCCACGCTGCTTTTGATGCAGCCCAGGATACGGTTGGCTTTCTGGGCTGCAAGCGCACATTGCTGGGTCATGTTGAGCTTCTCATCAACCAACAGCCCCAAGTCCTTCTCGGCAGGGCTGCCCTCAATCCATTCTCTGCCCAGCCTGTATTTGTGCTTGGGATTGCCCCGACCCATGTGCAGGACCTTGCACTTAGCCTTGTTGAACTTCATGAGGTTCACACGGGCCCACCTCTCTAGGCTGTCAAGGTCCCTCTGGATGGCCTCCCTTCCCTCCAGTGTGTCGACCGCACCACATAGCTTGGTGTCGTCAGCAAACTTGCTGAGGGTGCACTCAACCCCACTGTCCATGTTGCCGGCAAAGATGTTAAACAGCGCCGGTCCCAATACCGACCCCTGAGGAACGCCACTTGTCACTGGTCTCCACTTGGACATCGAGCCGTTGACCGCAACTCTTTGAGTGCGACCATCCAGCCAATTCCTTATCCACCGAGTGGTCCATCCATCAAATCCATGTCTCTCCAGTTTAGAGACAATATGATGTCGTGCGGGACAGTGTCAAATGCTTTGCACAAGTCCGGGTRGATGAYGTCAGTTGCTCTTCCCTTATCCACCAATGCTGTAACCCCGTTGTAGAAGGCCACCAAATTTGTCAGGCGTGATTTGCCTTTAGCGAAGCMAYGTTGRCTGTCACCAATCACCTCCTTATTTTCCAYGTGCCTCAGCRTAGTTTCCAGGAGGATCTGATCCATGATCTTGCTGGGCATAGAGGCGAGACTGACTGACCTGTAGTTCCCCAGGTCTTCCTTTTTCCCCTTTTTAAAAATGGGGGTTATGTTTCCCCTTTTCCAGTCAGTGGGAACTTCACCAGACTGCCACGACTTCTCAAATACAGAGATGGATAGTGGCTTAGCAACTTCGACCGCCAGTTCCCTCAGGACGTGTGGATGCATCTCCTCAGGTCCCATGGACTTGTACACCTTCAGGTTCCTTAGACGGTCTCAAACCTGATCTTCTCCTACAGTGGGCAGTTCTTTGTTCTCCCAGTCCCTGCCTTTGCCTTCTGTGACTTGGGCAGAAGTCTGCTGTCAAGGATATCCCACAGCAATAAATAATTGACAAATTAGGTCATTTGATATTGCCTCTCCTCAATTTTACATCACAATCCTCTACCAATATTGCAAGAAACTGCACAGGGATATGCATTTTGGAGGCCAACTCTCAGCAGTCAGTCATGCTAAATCAGCAGAAAACTTGACCTTTTGTTCTTTATAAATATTCTAGCTGGTTAGCTTGGCCTTCCCATGGTGATGAGGGTCTTAAGTAGCAATTCTCTTATTTGGCAAGATAGGAATCCAGAAAGATGAAGCAAAACTCCGCAGAATAAAGTTATAGTAGGGACAAGAGTTCAACCCCAGTGCTATCCTACCTGGCCATTTTTTTTTTTTCTTACTCTCAGGCTTATTTAATGAAAAAAAGCCACAAAGAAAGTTCAGGCTTTGATTTTATTTTCTCTAGTACAATAACTAACTGTACTTTTCACACTATAATTACTATGAGGTCTATTTCATCAAAAGTTTGGCATGTCATAGCTTTTGCACACATGTAGGATACTTTTGGAACCTGATTAACAGTAAGACACTGCCCTTGAAGCCCCGTTTGACACTAATGCAATGACAGTTATTGAACAAGCAGTGTGGGGTCAGTTGCAATGGAGAAATGAAATGCAAGGAGTCATACACTAGTAAGAGTTTCCCTCCAAGTGCCTCAACCCACCTGTCTCTGTGTCTTACTAACTTTTCAGAGGAGGTTGTTGCTGCATGATTGGACTCTTAACGCTTTCTTTCTATTTGTGTTTCTTCAAAGCCTGAGACTGAGTCCTAAGCAGTCTTTCTTCCTCCAGAAGGACATTTGAACAAGATGTTACTGGGACTGGATTAAAAGAAACAGAGAACTGAGACCTAACCCTAAAGCAGTTACACCAGAAGAAAAGAAGCACACTGGGATTACTGGAACCACAGGCACTGCTGAGCAACTTGAACAGCCTTTTCTAGTATAAGGTCCTTATTGCTACTCTGCATATGTCTTTCTCCCAGATTTTTGGGTCTGCTCATACAGGCTCATGCAAAGACACCTTAAAATTAGTCAGCTTCAAGGGTAATGTCTTTGAGATTTTCTCTGCAAATTTGTGAGGTTTTTATTTATTTATTTATAAGAAAGCTGAGATTTTAAGCTACAGTGGTTAACAACATTTCAACAGAACTTCCTACTTTCTTTGACAAAAATTGCTATGTTGGTAAAAAACATTTTTTCTTATTTCGAGTGTGGAATTTTTGACTAGCAAATAAAATGAAGGTATCTCAGTCACCTAATTGCCAGACATATGGACTGAAGTCCTTCTTGCCAGTGAGGTAGAGCTTCACTAAAACTAACTAGCTAAAGGTGACAGCACTTCATTTTGATAATTTTCAGTGTTGCTCCAACACATAACAAAATAATAGCAATAGTAGTAATAGTAGTAGTACTAGTACTAGTAGTAGTAGTAATAATAATAATAACAACAACAACAACAACAACAACAACAACTAGTAAGTTATTTTGCAAGTAGAGTTTTAGCCAGCTTGTTTGGTAGCCATAGCCACTTAGGCTGATGATGACTCTTTCTGCTAAACACTCCCTACTCAACCTGCCAACTCAGTGTTTTGTCCACATGACCCCAGTGCATAGCAATAGCCCCATTAATGAAAATATATGGATGTCTTCTCACAGCTGAATTCAAGATAACTGTGCTGGTTTTGGCTGGGATAGAGTTAATTTTCTTCATAGTAGCTAGTATGGGGCTATGTTTTGGATTTGTGCTGAAAACAGTGTCGATAACACAGGGGTGTTTTCGTTATTGCTGAGCAGTGCTGACACAACATCAAGGCCTTTTCTGCTTCTCACACCACCCCACCAGCGAGGAGGCTGGGGTTACGCAAGAAGTTGGGAGGAGACACAACCGGGACAGCTGACCCCAACTGACCAAAGGGATATTCCATACCATATGACATCATGCTCAGCATATAAAGCTGGGGGAAGAAGAAGGAAGAGGGGTATGTTGGGAGTGATGGCGTTTGTCTTCCCAAGTAACTGTTACATGTGATGGAGCCCTGCTTTCCTGGAGATGGCTGAACACCTGCCTGCTGATGGGAAAATATTTTTATTTCTTGTCAAAAAGAGGTCGGGTTTTAGATATTGTCTTGTCCAGTACAGACTGTGCTAGACACAGCATGAAATTAAGCTCGTCTTGGACTTCAGTCATAAATTCTCAACAATATTATTATGGTATAAAACAAGAACGGATCATTTCTCTAAGCTTCAGCTTTTACTCCCACTGTTCCCAAGCCAACGTGTTTATATTTCCAGAGTACTATTCCAGACCTAAAAGACCTTGCCACATCCAGATTTGATACACATCTCTCCATAATGCATTCACAACAATAGCTACAGCTTGGCTGGCATTTGGATCACTCGGCAATTATTATAGTTTTATAAAAATGTAGGTTGTCCACTGCACCTGAAATGTTCCACCCTCTATCCTAGAGGGAGATGTCCAACCATATCCTAGAATTGCCCACTCAGTGGACATGGAGAGAAAATAACTTCTTGTTTATTTATGGTTTTCCACACAGGCCTCTTAAAGAAATATGCCTGATAGCACTTTCAGTCTAGAGTATCAGAAGAGCAGCCAACATTAATTTCTGTCCTCAGGAATGTGCTATAGGAATAGTTTGCTTTCACTGAGCTTTTA
The DNA here is from genome assembly GCA_035582835.1 of Phoebastria nigripes. NCBI lineage: Eukaryota > Metazoa > Chordata > Aves > Procellariiformes > Diomedeidae > Phoebastria > Phoebastria nigripes. The sequence goes on from JAYKAV010002978.1 coordinate 277,069, forward strand.
GCTTCATTGCTGCCTACAATTCCTTACTGTTGTCAGCAGCCCTTTTTAATTAGATGTTTAAGTGCACTTCCACCTCATTTTTCACACAATGTCAGATATTTTCCCTTTAGTTACAACTATTTATCACTCACATTTCCTCTAACACTTCAAGAGCTAGTGAGAAAGAATCTATTAAATAAAGCATTAAAATAACCCCATGGTTTCCAGGTCTTTTTTTCTATGGTGGGTGCTTTAGTGAAGTGGGAAATTCACATTTCCTCACAACACAGACAATGACAGATGCACTCTTCTAACTGTTTAAAACTAGTATTTGAAGTAAAATTTAGTTGAAAACTATTTTCTTCTTTTATGTGAGAATATCCCATTTTTATTCACTTACTCATTCACCCACTTTCATGCACATAACACATAACACACACAGACTACAGTAAAAAGGAAAACAATCCAGGTTTTGCTTATCTATAGAGGGAGTGTAGAACTTTTTGGGTAAGGGGGTTGGCACAGAAGTGCGCATGCATCAGGGGAATGGGTAAGATTCTCATACTCCCTGTAAGAAGGCTGAATGCCTGGGGACTTAGGTAAACTACTGATACAAAAGCACATAGATCGTAGGAAATAAATGAGAGGAACAGGAGCAGGAGACTGTAAGTCTGAATGAAGTCTCAGAGCCATGCATCACTGGAATTAGAGATGTGATGAGGTAGCTTGCATGACTGGASAGCTGCAAGAGAGGGTTACAGATTCTTAAGGAAAGAATGGCAAGGAAGATGTGGAGTGGGAATGCACTAAACACAAACATGAAGCTAAAATTCATGGAGATCTGCTATGGAATGGGCAACAGTCCTTTGGAGAGTTTATTTGTCAGGATCAGCTAAGAAACCAACAAAGCAGGGGTGGGGGGCATCATGCATGGCGGGCATCTGCTACAGACAGCCCAATCAAGAAGAGGAAGAAAACAAAGCCTTTTTAAAGCGACTGGAAAAAGCCTCACAATTACAGTCCTTGGCTCTCATAGAGGACTTTAGCAACCATGACATCTGCTTGGAGGGCAAGATAGCGTAACACTAACAATCCAGAAGATTTCTGAAATGTTCTGTTTTGATGTGGATTTTGCATGAACAGATTAAAGGACAAGCTCTTCCTGACTTGGTACCCAGAAAGAAAGGAGAACTGGTTGAAAATGTGATAGTCAATGGCAGCTGGGTCCAAAGCAGATGATGGAGAGGATATTAAGATCCTGTGAAAAGTGAGGAAAACAACTAGCAGACCAAACCCCTCAGCTTTCAGAAGACCCCAGCTTGTTCAAGAAACTTACAACCCTGTGTATCAGAGCCCTAAGTGCACCAGTAGGCTTTGCCTGCCCATCCCCCTTGGAGTCTGTCTGCCCATGCTCAGGACAGCTCTGTGACAGTCCAGCTGAGGGTCATGGGATCACACAGCTTGGAAAGAGCTGGGACAGAAAGAGCTGGGAGGTAGCCCATGAGGTGATGCCTCCCACTTTGCTTTGGAGATGTATTTAAGCTTAGGTCCTATCCTTTGTTCCTTCTCTAAGCTACATTGCAGGTATACATTTTCCCACCAGGTACCTCACTGATCCTTACCCTGACCTGTTTACTTGACTCCTTAGCTGGATCTCAGACCTCCCCTGTCAATGCGGCCTTGCCAGGTGATCTCTGGGCTCTGGTCCTGACTCCTCACTTTGCCCGGCTTGATAATTGCTGGGCAATGGCAGGGTCTGGTCCCTGTCCTGGCCCCGCTGGGGTACTGTGGGAGGGTGCCCTGTCAGTGGCGGCACTGCCCTGCCAGCGCAGTGGGTGCCTGCGGCTCCCAGCTCATCCTCCTCTGTGAGGCAGCCCCACTGCGGCTGCTCCTTGACAGCTGAAGTAACTGGCTCTGTGGGTGAGAGGAGAGCACTGGATTTTTGTTTATTTTAACTTTAACCAGGCTTTTGATGTGATCTACCTGTAACAYCTTGTTGTGAAGTTAGAGAGATGTGGACTGGCTGAGCGGAAAACTGACTGGATCATCAGGCTGAAAAGGTAGGGGTCAACAGTGAAAATTCCAGCTGGCCACTTGTTACAAGAAGAGTTCCTCAAGTGACAATAAAGGACTGATGCTGTTTAAAGGCATCATCAGTGATCAGGGTGACAGACCAGAATGCACCCTCGAGAAAAAACATATGGGGAGATGCTGAGGACAGGACGGCCGTTCAGAGATACTTTGATGGGCTGCACAAATGGGCCTACAAAATCCTCATGAAGCTCAGCAAAGGCAAATTCAAAGTTCTGCACAGCATCAGAAACCATGCTTCAGTATAAGTTAGGGACTGCCTGGATAAGAAAGCAGCTCTGTAGAAAAGGACCTGGGGTTCCCAGGGGACAGCATGTTGGAAATGAGTCAACAGTGATGACGGCTAACTGCATAGCAGTCTGTATACTGGGCTGCAAGGGTGAAGCCAGGATATTGAGGAAAATTATTATCCTCCCTTCTCAGCACTGGCAAGGCTGCACAGGAACACTGGGCTCCTCCAGTTTTGAGTCCACAGTAAAAAAGAGATTTTGACAGAATGGAGATATTCTGGCAGAGGGCTGCTAAGCTGGTTGGGGGACTGAAGCATATGTCATACATAGGCTGAGGAACTAGAATTTGTTTAGGCTGAAAAAGAGAAAGCCCCAGGGGAGTCTAACTGCAGTTTCCCACCACACTCCAAGGGTTTTATATAGAAAAGTCTTCTAAGAAATGCCCTGTCTTGTAGAAAGAGCAAGAGATGAGATCCAACTTGCAAAAAAGGAAATTCATATTGGTCATACAGAAGAGAACCACTCTTCCCAGTGAGGATGGTTAAACACTGCAACAGGTCGCCCAGAGAAGATGTTAAACACTTGGAGCTTTTCAGAACTGAGCTGAAGAAGGTCCCCATTGAACTTTGAAGTTAAGTYCTACTTTGAACAGGACCTTGGACTAGATGACCTCCAGACATCCCTTCTAACCCATGTTTTTCTCTGATCATGTGATCAAGGTCAAATTGTCTTAACTGTAAGTACTCTTCCTTCACTTAATAGGGAAGATAATATTCCTGAGAGCTAATGAGCTTGTTGCCATCTAGATCTCGTCAAATAACAGATCTGGGTGTTTGGGTGAGTGCTATAAATGTCTGACAGCTTCAGTCTAACACTGTAGAAGGGAGACAAACTTTTGCATTTAATTTTGTAGATATACAGCTCAGCAGCAGAAGTCATTGGGTTCGATTGACCAGGAAGACTCTGATGTTTGTCTGAGCATTAGTGAGTAATAAAACCGAATCCTGTAAGCACTTTCTGTAGTGGAAAAACATGCCTGATTGCTTACATGCAGACAAGCAGCTATTTCGAGAAATTTTTCAGCAACAGACAAGGTGTAGATGCAATTTAGAACTGTACAAAACAGGTTCTTACAGTTAAAACTTCAGCAAGTAACCTCTTTAATTTAGAGGCAGATCCTGCATCTTCTTTGTATGTGAAGGACAATGAGTATTTTTGTAAAGATGTAAGTGACTATTAATGAATATATTTCATTTACAGTAAAACTCAAGCAATTCAGCAGGGTTGGTGCCAACATTGGGCACTTGTGAAGAATCAGCAAGAAATAAAATTTCCTTTTATTTCTGTCTTTTTTACTGTCGGTTACTTTTTCCCCCTTCCTTTCTACAGCAAATATGTAAAYAGTAGCAAAAAAGTGCCAACAGATACAGTCTGAAGTCAAACGACATTTCTTTCAATCTATTTATTCATCACCATCCACTTAACATAGCCAAATTGTGATAGGCGGTCCCAGAACCGGTTCACAGCCTAGTAAGCAGCAAATGCATGATGAATGAGATTTAAAGCCATGAAATAAACAGCTGCCAAAATCAAAATAAGCAAAAGAAAAAAACTAAATCCAACAAGGAAATAGCAAAACTATGTATCTCAGTTCCATCATCCTGCAGCAATAGTCAATTTGATAGATGAGAAATGTTTCAAAGATAATGCAGTGACAGTTTCTCAGTGGCAGCTTTAAAGGAAAATTTAGAATTAAGAATGACTTTATGATTATAAACTGCAGCAATAATCTTAATGAGGTGATCACTTGGGAAGGAACATGGCAAGAAATCAAAGTCGCATGGTTTTATGAGCCTTTAACTATGGAAAATTAACTTACATTTTTTAACATTGTAATGGCAACAGTATGAAGTGGCAAGCACCCTGAATCAAAAAGCTACAGCATTGCACAGTTAATACACGTAAAGGCATTATCTGTCACATTTTTTCAAAACATTTCATTAATTATTCAAATACATTCAGCTGTGTCATCTCTTGTCATCATTCAGAAATGCATATGGCATTTATTGATTCTCAAGGAAATTGGTAGGAAATGCATTCATTTTGCTCTGTAGATTTCCAACGAGGCTCTTGATTACATATGCACAAGATGACAAGAATAGCTTTTAATAACGTAACTGCACATTTGAAGATGCAAAACATTTTAAGTACAAGATAAATATCTAGTAGACATGGGAGACGGTGCTGTAAATGCTTACAGCCTTAGAATCGCAAATTGATAATGCTCAATTTAATGTTTTCATAGGGCTGATTAATTTCTTCTGTTGAAGAAGGAAGGAACAAAGGAAGAATCCAAGAAGGAACAAAGAAAAGTGCACATTATACATACTTAGCAATAATTACAATATTGAATTCAATTTATCTTAAAAAATTATCAGCAGACTAGAAAGTACAGCCATATCTAGACTGTCTTGTTATGAAGTCTTTGAGACACTGTTCATTTACTCTTCATGATATCTTGGTTCCACAGAATGCATATGATATCATGAATCTGTCCCAGTTAAAATGCCAAAGGAAAAAAAGTAGCTTCAAGCACTCTGTATGACCCAACAGCTGAGGGTTTCCTCATCAGAATAGATCAAGTCTGCCAGCACATAGATGTATTGGGAAGACAGTATGATAGAAGACCCAACTTCTCCATCTTTCACCCATGACATGACTCTTCACAAGCTGTATGGCTTAGGCTGAATACTTAGCCTGATACACTCAAAATGTTCATAAGGACAAAAGGGACACACCTTAAATGTGAAGCCAATAATTTATTATTAGTATAATTATTAGTTTAGTCAAAGAATGATTATTAGTCCATATTTAATTATTAGAATAAATAAATAAATAGATAAATAACCTAAAGAAGAGAATACTATTAAAGAAAAGAAAGATCAATAATAATAATAATGCAGTTAAGATTGTTACACAGACATTCTTAGTATCTACCCCTTTTTCTGGTGTTATGCTCACAGTTCTGATGCCCCTTTCAATCCTGAGGCTGACAGTGACAGTCTTCCCCAGCAAGCATAGGGATAGTTGAAGCAGGTGGTGATTTTTCTAGGTTCTTCCCAGAAACCCTTCACTGGTTTCTTCTTCCTCCTCTCCTTTCTCTTTGTTTTAGGGGATTCACCACGGTCTATTTATATGTGTTTTCTAAAGTGCTTTTAAACCTTGTTCTTTCTTCATTGATTTGCAATTCCATGCTACATCTACATTTACTAGACATGATATATTTTACGTATGTTAGATATGTTGTTTTGGTGGTTTTTTTTTTTTTTTTTTTGTTTTTTTTTTTTTTTTTTTTTTACTCCTAAAACTGTTCTTGTGCAGCTCCTGGTCTGCGTTTCTATAACTGACCATTGGTGAGCTCTTGATAAACTTGGGATCTTTAATTTCATCCTGTGCTTTGTTCCTTACCTTCTCATTGCTGTACTTCTGTACACCACAGCCTTGTGTCCTGACTTCTCAAGGTCTCTGCTGTCAAATAGGCTTGTATTTCTGTATACTGAATCATTATGTTGCAGTCATAAATACCTAATTTACACAGAATAGCTACTTGACTGCTGTCAGTGTAAAAACTACGGTTGTAGTTGTAAAAAGATGAGGGGGGAAAGGGAAAAAGGTAAAAAGTAAAAAAAACCCATGGCCCTTATAGCAACCTAGTGATTAGAAAAAAACAACCAACCAACCAACCAACCAAAAACCAACAGAAAGCAAAGCTCCAGGCAGATCAAGAAAAGTTTAGACAAAGTAAGCCTGAGAAGCTTCAGTCCTGAGGCCTTGCAGACTCACTCGTGTCCTGGTAGTAGCAATGGCAATGTATCACTGGGCTACAGAGGCACAAAGTTCAGTGAGACATGTTGTCTTAACCACCCTCCTGTTCTCTTCTGCAGGCTGCATGACCAGCTTGCCCTGACCCTTTTTCTTTCCATTCAAAGTCCAGTTCCCATGAAGAATTATGCCATTTAGCTGACATTTGTTTTGCTGCAAGCATATTTCTTGGAGCATGTCCATTCTGTTTTCAAGTGAACTGGTCAGGACAGGCAGAAGGTATTGCTACTTGAATATTAAGCAAGTTTCACAGTAGAAATTCCTCTCTGACTGTGTTATAACCACCACTGACTGCCTCCCATTCTTCAGTACCACTTTCTTCTTATTTTTTTCTGTAGTAGGTTTTGGGTTTTTTTGCTTTGTTTCTCTTTTAACAATTTGACACCTTGCCTCCTGATACCCTGCCCCTTGACCAATATAGACAGAATGCAGACACACTGCTCTTGACCAGTATTGGCAGCATAGACAGACTGCCAATACCCTGCCCCCTTACCAACATCGGCAGCATAGGCAGGATGCTGCCCATATTATTCATGTAAGGTATGATCCTCTCAAATCACGCTGCCATTGCTGGAGCCAAGGGGTGTCGTGACTCTTACCTGCATTCAAAAGGCATTTGCATGACTGGCTATTGCTGACAGATGCCCTGAACACCAAGTGTCCCTGGCTGTCCACCGAAGCCATGGCATTGCTTATGATGCCATGTTTGCTCTCAGCGATTGGGTGAGTTGCCATATGGGCACGTTGTTTCTCATCTTTCTTACTGCCTCAGTAAAGCTTTATTTTATAACCCGTTGTCAGACTCCACTACTGTTCGGACCACATAATTACATCTGAATTAATAATGATTCTTTGATTAGACTGTTAGGATTTCAATTATACTAACAGTAATGTCTATAAGATGTGTTTCCTTTCTTCCCATAAGAACACGTTGAACATAACAGACTATGGAATCCATGTCTTTTTAAGCTCTGAATGGGTCTTTATCATGGAATTGTTACTTAAAAGATGATAATGACATCACCATGAAAGTCATCATATCCTAATAATACTTATGTGCTGAAATTTAAGGATGCATTTGAATTGGTACATTCTGGCTTGATACACATGCCTCAGAAGGTGGGGCAGAACATGAAGGACTTAAAACAGATCCTTCTCTGGCGTGTTTCCTCTTTGCCTCCTATGTCACATCAGACTTGTGAAAAATTGGTTATGAGATACCAGCTTTGCCTTTGCTGAAAAAAGGGAACTTTGGTTCCAAAGCACCGTTTTGAGTATAAAATATTAAAGGACAGGTTGACAGAGGCTGGAGTTTGCAATGATCAACTTCCTTTACCTTAAATTTTTCTGTTTGTGGGTATATAGACCATGATAGCCTAAGGGCGTGCTTGCTTGCTAGCCAAATTATTCCTAGTTTTGCAGGTTTATTTCCCCATCTAATAGAAAAATGTAGTGAAAATGAATACTGAGTGGCAGTGTTGAGTGCGAACAGAACATGAAGTAGCAGCATTCTTGGGCTAATGTGGTATGAAAGTCATCATAACACTGACTTTCTATCATGTCTTATTAGTCTTGCACCATGTTGAGATAGCTGGTATTCTTTAATATGATTTGAAAGTCAGTAATGGGATAAGGCTTTTCTTTTACCAAAACAAATACCAGTGTAACACAATGGTGATATGACATGATGTAAAATTGCTAATAATAAGCTTTACAGCCCCTTTCCTTAACTGAAGACATTTTTGGTACAACTAAACCTTTACTTTTCCAAGATCATACTTGTATGTTTCTCAATGGCAAGAAGAGAAATTATTTCCAGGGAGACAGAATTGTTTTTCCCCTTCTGACTACTTTTGAAACCTATTTCATGTCTTTAGTGTTTTTCTTCTTTTTTTTTTAAGATTGGTTTGAGAGGAAGGGTGTGAGAAAAAACATTATTCAAACTGACTGTCTTATAAAGGATACATAACTATTCATTCTTTGCAAAATAAATACAATTTAGACATATGTAAAAAAAAGAAAAGTCTTAAAGACAACTTCTCTCACATAGACTGTATTTATTAATGGCATTTTTCAACCTCAAATGAAGCCTGAATTCTTAACTGAACATTTCTTTAACATTTGGTTTTGTTAAGCTATTAAATTCCAGAACAAAATTTTATTAGGGTGGGGAACAAACATTAAAAAAAGTAAACAAAAAACCAAGCAGCTGACCACAAAGACATAATTCTTTACAGCAGAATTTTTGCTAGAATTGTATCATTTCTTACCATTTTAGTAGTAGTAGTAGTAGTAGTAGTACTCAACTGCAAAAAGTTAAGAGTTATCATGGAATGGAATTGTCTAATGATTTCCAATATAACTACATTATTAAAAAAAAATGTTGCACAGCAAGCTTGATTAAAGCTTTTCCTTAACTTTGAGCATCTGATTTTGCACCCTTATTAGAGTTTCTGTAAGTAAGACCATTTTTTGAGTGTATAATCCATAATTAGCATCAAATTTTCTCCCAGTGTGAAAACCTTTTATGGGATGTATATATATCCCAGTAATCCTGTATAAAGAAGTGAATACTTTTCATTTTATTTCTATTACTTTTGATTCCAGAAATAATTATTAACTTTTATAGTATAATACTTGTAATATTAGTTTTGTATAGATTTTTCTTGGAGAATTGTCAGCCAGACATACTGGTTAATCAGCATGTTACCCATGGGATTTAAGACTGCATTTGAACTTTCAGAACCTGTCTTTAATTTTCTTAAATTAAAAATAATTTCATGACTGTGATCACTTATTTGATTCACAAGCACCATGAGCTGATCAGAGATTTCACAGTGGCATTACTGATTTGGTTATCACCTAAATTAAGTCATTATCAAACACCATCCACTTCCAAGCAGCCAGACAAGGCTAAAAAGAAGATATTTTAATTTCAACTAAGCAGGGAAAGAAGAAAAATGGATAGAACAGGGAAAACCAGGTGATAGAAATACTACAGTGAAACAGGTTAAATAATCCACAAGATACATTCTCATGCCTTGATGTTGTTTAAACATTTGCATTATTTTTATTCTTTATTTGTACCTGTGAGATTATGCACAGCAGCATTTCCCTGAAGCAAATATACAACCATAAATGGAAAATATAACCAAAAAGTTGAATGAACTAAACAAAGGTCAGACAATTCGAGAAATCCTACTGATGCCTAACACCAAATACTTACTTAGTATGTGAAACCTCAGGAGGTTTAAGAATGAGATTGTTCCGAGCCAGCCGGTATCGGATCTAGCTCAGGTTTATGCAGGGTAAGCAACTTGCTTAAGGTATAGGGTCAGCACCACAGCTGTGGCCCTCAAACTTATTTGTCCCATGGAAGAGCACTGGAAAGTCAATTTATTGAACTGCTGCTGCTGAGGAGCAAGTGGTTGGGCTATTCTATATAAAGTGATGGCTAGAGTAGGAAACAGGGAGGGGAACAATGAGACTACTTCTGGAAGGGAAGACAAGGCAAGGCAAGGAAAGGAAAGGCAAAGCAAGGCAAAAGAGGAGGAAAGCAGAGCAGAGAAAGAGAAGAGAAAAGCAGAGAAAGAGAAGAAGTAGTATCCACTTTAAAAAACTTAAAACAACAGAGTGATTTCAAGTTGCTTTTGGCTAGCAGTACCTAAAATAACAGCTAGACATCTAGTCTCTCAGACACAAAGTCCTTCTGTAATTCTAACCCATAAGTAGTTTTCAAAATCCCACTAGGCACTTACCTTCATCTTTAGCTGCCTACATACCTTTAACACAGCACTCTCAGCCTCCTTTAATTGCTCCTCTGAGTTTCCTACCTCGCAACCATGCTGACTGAATAAATGTATGGAGGATTTGAAGCAGTCTGATACCCTGGTAATGAGGGAAGAAGGAGCATAGAAATATCACAAATGGACAGGCTAAAGAAAGCGTTCTTAACTGCTTAAATGAAGCTTCCTGCTTTAGACCACCAGCAGCTTTAATCTCTCAGTGCTGTCAGAAAGACCAATAGCCTTTTTGATCTTCTAGTGTATTTTGAGTACAGTTACTACCTAATTAATACTGATGAAGGATAGTTTAATTTGGAACAGAAGGTTTTGTGTGAACGATATAGCCCAAAGGAATTAGTTGTCCAGGATTTATCTTGTAAAAGATTTATCTTATTTAGCTTCTAAGTGTTTCCTGAAGGGTTTAATTATACTCTATTATTATATAAAATATAATAAAATATGTTTTCCAACTAAAAATACAGTTTTGATATGAATTATAACAGGGGAAAAAAAAAAAAAAAAAGGAACTGGGCTTTCAACAGGCTCCGACCAACTTTAATAATACTTACAAATGCTGTAGAACTAGAACACAAAGCCAACAGGTCACAAAAGGCTTAAAAAGTATCGTCTAGCTCAAGCAAAATTTGACATATCTTAAAAGCCAGCCACAGCAACAGGAAAATTTTAGGGCCTACAGGATCCATCCATCCTAATGTTAGGTATCTAAATCTTAGCTAGTCACTCTAGGCTCCCTTTGCTATCTATAGTAAGAAATGGACATTCTTAAATAATATGTTATTGAAACTATTTTGCCTGTTTACATGAGAATAAGATGAACTGCACTCTGGAAGTTCTCCTTCTCACCATGATCTATTAGGGATTCTAGATGAAATGTCAAAACTGGGACAAATGAAACCATCTGCTCTTCCCAGACTTGAGCTCCCACACTTGATGCCCACCAAAGTCTTGAACTTGTGGTAAACACTGAGGCATCCTAGGTTGTATGCACAGTGTCTATTTAGCTGAGTCTGAAAACCAAAACTGGTGCAGAGATGCCTCTCTGAGTCTTTCCCAAAGAAAAGTAGAGCTGATAGAGTGAGGTTTTCCAGGGAAGCATTTTCATCCATTCTGAAATCTCCTCCTGAAGAAAGGCATGGTACTGAGTTGGTGGGCAGGCTGCTGTCCTTCCTATCTTAAAACAACCTTCTTAATTGGAGTAGCTGAAGACATAGAAGATATGAAGACCGAAGCCTCGTTCACCCTGAGAAGGTCCAAATACCTCTTTCCTACCTTCTAAGAGTCTTTGCAAGACACCCATCTACAGAATAGTGTGGGTGAGTGTCCAAGAGGAGGGTGGGTACCTTGTGTCATAGAATCATTAAGGTTGGAAAAGACCTCTAAGATCATCAAGTCCAACCATCAACCCAACACCACCAAGTCCCACTAAACCATGTCCCTAAGTGCCTCATCTAGATGTCTTTTAAATACCTCTAGGGATGGTGACTCCACCACTTCCCTGGGCAGCCTGTTCCAATGTTTAACCACTCTTTCAGTAAAGAAATTTTTCCTAATGTCCAAATAGACTGACCTGGGGTCACTCTGCAGCCAAGAATCTGAGACTAATAGACCCAGATGGAGAACAAGCAGAGAGGAACGAGACTACTTCTCACTGGATATCCCCCGTTTTGAATTTATTTGCTTTCTCAATCACCTTAATGCATGAACTGTCCAAGGAGCAGAGACTGGCACCCAGAACTCCTGCTGTTAGCGTTGTGTTCTAGCCTGCAACTTGCAAAAGCACAGCTTCTCCTTGTAGGCTCACAAACACTTCTTTCAATGCTAAAAAAAAAAAATTTGTTCAGTATTTCATTCCAGTCTTAATAACAAATAATTTCCTTTCCCTTTTCTCTTTCATCATGTCCCCTTTTTCCTTTTTGTTTTTTCCTTTCTTCTTTTTTTTTGGTGTTGATTTTTCCTCAATAATTCCACTAAACAGTAAAATACAGAGGTTGAAATACAATTATAGAAGTAATGTACATTTATAGCAAGACATATATCTGTTTCAAATAAAAGCTTTTCTTTTGCTTTTTTGGGGGGGGGGGGGAAGCATGTTTAAAGGAAGGGTTCTGCTCTTTTTTTGCCTGCAACATATAAATTTTTGGGTTACAAAAACTCCTGCAGGAAGGAAGTCAGCTTTCATCTTTAGAAAAGGCTTATGTAATGTTCTAAGACTGCAAAGTAAATTAAGAGAGATTTCACACAGTATTCCAAGGTTAGTGCTAAGATATAAGATCTTGTTGCTATGTTTGGTGTTGGCTAGAAGACCCTGTTACTTCTCACCTACTGCCTTACCACTAACATATCATCAAGCCAGTCAAGTAAAACCTCAAGGAAAAAGAAAACACAATATTATCTTATTTCTAATTTACTATATTGATGCCATGAATATGCAGTTTGCAGCTTCCTTTGTAATTGGGAGGTTTTTTACAAGTGATAGTATATTTTTTGGGCAGTAAATGAAGAGATGTCTTTTCAATTCTCCCCACCTCTGCAGCAGATCTAGATTGCCTCCAGTAAAAACATAGTTAATGTGATTTGCAAATACAGTTTTCTAAAAGTCCTTCTCAATCATCTTTGCACAGACATGAACCTCGGCAGCGTATAGGACAAAGCACTTTAACCCTTTTTGTGGACATTCAACTTTACGAGAAATAATTCTCAAAGGGTGAGTACTCTTCTGAGAACTGAATATTTAGAAAATATTTAACTTCTCTGTTCTCTATATTATTTAAAGCTCCCATATTACCTTGCAGGAACTGCTTATATTTTTATCTTTTGTTGATGCCACTCCCACTAGTTTCATTCTTTCTTTCTCTCTCTCTCCTATATGCCCTTCCTTCGCCCTGTAAAAGCCTACCCCTGCCAAAAGACTAAGCAGAAAGATTTGCTCTTAAACCCCAGAAGAGTATCTGGAAAGCCTGTGGACTTGGCCTTGGACATAATCTGAAGGATTACTTAATAAAATAAACTAACAAGTATTTGGAAAATGGTGATAATTCTTCATGACCAAAGTTTTTGCAAGTATCATTACAGATGAAGCACATCTTTAATTATTTTAATGAAAAACTTTACCAAGTTAAACCGAAGCAACTAAAACTAAACTAAACTAAATATACTACTTCGAACTAGTAAGCAAAACACTGGCTCTGCATGTGTACATACATATATAATGTATAAATAAATAAATAAATAAATGTGTATTTATATATAAAGCCCACAATAATAGTTTGCTGATATATGATGTATATTTATGATTCATTTTCCAGACCACAGGAAACAATGTAAATATATACCTATTATAAAAGTAATACCTCTATGTCTTGCACAGTAATCAGCTATATCTAGCAAAGATGAGATTTAGTAACTGTAGATTAGATGAGATTAGATGAGATGAGATGAGATGAGATTAGATTGGATTAGATGAGATTTAGTAATTTGTAGATTAGTTTTCCAAAGAAAGTGAGGAAGTTGAAATGTACAAAAGGACAAAGGAAACAGCATTTGAAAACAGACTACACAATCTTTCATGGGGATCAAGCCAGTGATCCACCTGCAGCTGGTTAGGAACTTTTCTATAATTTTCAGTCAAAAAGTGAGAAGTCCTTAAACATGAGTATTTCTGTGAGAGTGCATTACTTTTAAACTAATACGCATCTGTTCAAGCTGTGTACTTCCAGGAGGTCAAATATGTGATGACCCCGAGAAGGTACTTCTACCCTGTCTTATGTAACCCTGTAAGTGCCCCTGCACTGTGGCACCTTTTAAATTATTTTTCTGTGGCTTCTTTTTCTTTAAAAGTCTTCAGAATTTCTTTGTTTCTTCTTGATGTGATATGAGTTTTTTTTTTTTTTTAAAATCTCAGAATGTTTCACTTGCTGGAACAGTCAACAATCACCTCCAGGTACACTTATTCTTTTCTATTCCTAACATTTGTTTGATACCTTTATTCATCTATTTAATGACTAGCATGGCTGCAGTACATCTCATGAAATATATTGTTCACAGACTGCTAGAGCCTTCTAGTATGTGTGTAGCACACTCAGCACCTGCAGAAATCAAATACAACATCCAGCTCGCCTTTCTTATTTTTATCATTCCCAGGTCTCAGACTAGAAAAGTATTTTCTGGCATACAGAATATTTGAGATGATTAAACCTCAGAAAAGGCTTGTGAGAAGGTAAAAAGAATCTTTCCTTTAATTTAACACTACAATTCTGCCTGTAAAAGAACAGTGCTAAAATATCTTCAGAAGAATGGTGCCATGATCTGAAAGAGAAAAACGTGTGACTGTGTAATTACACTGTCATGGAGAAAACAATTTGCAAATACTGAAAGATAAGATCACATTTGAGGYTACTGATAAATATTTTGTTCCAGCCTGAAGGAATAATAATGTTCTACTGTCCTTTAATAAGGTTAGACCTGTTGCATTTTTTTTTCCCATGTGTGCTCCACTGAGGTCTTGCTGTGAGTTTACACCCAGTCATTTTGAAGAGTTATGCTTCGTTGTGTGACAGTGATGGAAAACTTGCATGAAGGTAATTGGAAAACAAGGCATTAACTCTGGGTAAATGAAATCTGAACACTGTTTAATTAATGATTAAATTTGTTTATTCTTTATCTTCATTTTCCCCTATTTTGGGATCCTTAAAGGAAAAAATTAAGAAAAAATTAGTTTTTTAATACAACTGTACTATAAATTCAGAACTGTCACATTTAGAAAGCAGGATAATAGAAAAATATTTTGAAAGCTTTATTTCTTTCTCTTTTCAATTGGATGGGATTCTGTTCATTTGGGGAATATCACAGAACCCTCAAAAATCCCCTAGCACAGGCTTGAGACCTCAGTTTTTTAGAAAACATGTAACAATATCCATAGCCCTTATTCTTTTATCTATTGTAGTTTCCACAGCTAGTATTTAATGAAAAGTAGAAATGATCTCTAAATAAGAATTCTTAGCACTCATAAAGTAGTGTTTCCTTAACTTTTGTTAAAAGGTTTGAATTTCAAGGATTATTGAGTTTTATAGGCATGGAAAATGAAGTTACAAAAGCTTTCTCTGAACAGAAACTTACCTGCTTATACAAACACAGTTCAGGACTAGGAGAAGGCAGCCTATGTCCTAAATACGCAGGTTGAATTCAAAGGGTTCAAACATTCATTGCTCATGAAGAGGTAGGCCTGTTCCCATATATACACTATTTACCTCTCTTTCCAAGATTTCTTGGTTTTTTTTTTTCTTTTGAGACTTTCTTATCTTCTAACATCTTCAAATAATTGGAAAAAAAGTAAAGATAGTGACCTTTTCCTGTGCAGCTCTCTGAATCTTCTGAAAAAGAAGAAACACAACCCAGATTAGTCATGTTCAAAACACATGAAAATACATAACATTTCAAGGTAACTGTGAAAAAGACTTTTTTTTTTTTTTTTTTAAATATGTGTGTATGTTTGTGTGTCCTCAAAGAGCCCTCTGGTTGAGAGCCAGAAAACGAAACTTTTTCAATAATGACTTTGCACAATAGGCACTGAGGGAGCTACTTTCAAGTGGAATTGCTTCCCTAGAGGGTTAGGTGTGCCAGTGCATACTTCATTTTGATTTCTTTTTGGGACTAGTCCACACATATATGGCATAAGTATTTGGCGTCTGTTAGTTTGGGTGAAGTTACCCCTCTCCTGACAGGAGGGAATGATAGACATACACTATAACTGGTACAAGCTCATCGCTAAAGATTTTGCAAAAGCAGAACTGAGCAACAGGAAAGGGCAAGCAACATGTGCCTTAAGGCAGGTTATTCACGGTAAAAAATAAGCAATTTTTTTTTTTCCAGTGGATGAGACCAGGACAGTTTTCAGAAATGTACAAGGTATATTTTTAGATTCCAGATGTCCAATAGCAGTGTGGATTATTGAAAGAAAGCTGTTGAAATGTATAAACAGCTTCCTCATATATTCCTGTGCAGATGTCAATCTGTATTACAGACAGTATGAGAGAGAATGAGTCTTTCTGGCAGCCATAAGACATATGTCAACATGTCAATATTAAATACTCTGTTTCAGGGATTATTTTTTAAAGCAATTCAAAGTTTTTCTAAAATTATCTGACTACTGAAGACAAAAGAAACAGAATCATTTGCATTCATATAGTGATGCCTTTCTTATGCAGGCACCATTTATGTCTTGCAATAAAGCATTACAGACTGACTACTGTGATTTTGTTTCCCAGAAATTCAAATCCAAAATTGTAGATAGAGCACTGCTGGGGATTATCAGTGGGATGGATGTGTCTGGCATGAGTGTTATTCTTGGTTTGGCTTCATTAAATGAGCCATTACTAGGAAAGACAAGTTGTTGTATACTTTTATTGCCTTCCACTGTTTCCTCTATCAAATCAATAAGACTGTTTTGTAACTTTGGTTATAGCACTGGTTCTAACTCCATTTCATGAGTATTGGAAATAGTTCATTAGCTTTTAAAATGGCAAGGAGGAAGAGTGCTGTTGAGCTGCATAAGTGGACCGCTATTGTTTTAGAACTGTGAATATCCTCTATTCTATGCCATGATACATAAGTAAAAGCTAGTAAATAAAAAAAATAATAATTCTATTATATAGCATTGTTCAAAGCCCTCAGATTAAAAAAAACAAAACAAAAAAACCCCAAACCAGCAAACCATGGGTAGGTTCTAGACAGTGACAAGATTACTGTCTACAGTGTGGTCTATACATTAAATTTTCAGGAATGTCTCATTTTCCTAGTGATTTCTTATCATATTCATAATTATTATGCCACAGGTCATTATCAAGTAATGTGGATCCATGGGAAGAGATGTTTCACGTCTATTAAATACCTCAGAAAAAATGGTTAAAGGAATATGATTTCCCATTTTCCTTAGCACTTAAGCTGATGGTTTTCAGAGATGTCCTTAATGAGTGGCTAAAGAGGAACCATGTCTCTCCTCTCCTGCTGCGCTAACACCATCTTGAAGAACTTATTCTCCCACCATGTGACAGAAGAGAGAACATGCTGTCCCTCTACCCCCTGCCACAGCAGACATCTCTCATTCATTGGCTGATAACATCAGTAATACATTAGCAGGATTTAGTTCATGAGTGAATAATTTGAAATACTGTTCAGTATTTTTTCTTCAAATCATGTCCTGAAAGTTGGTTATGATAAAATATTTTTTTTTCTGTAACTCAACTGTAATTAACTAAAAGTAGTTCTTGGACCTTGGTAACAATTCTTCTTCTTTCATTAGATCTTTTTTAAACTAAGATTCCTTTTTTTTATTCTTTTGAGACTTTCTTATCTTCTAACATCTCCAAATAATTGGAAAAAAAAAAAAAAAATCACTAAAACACTAGAGACTGTCCACAATTTGAAAAAAAACACCTTTTTTTTCCTGATTATTTGACAAAATATTCTTACCATTCTCCAAGTCTAAAATATCTCAGTTAGACCTCATGTGCAGAACAATACAATAAAATACCATTTTAACACTACAGGAATGGCATAGAAAAATTCATACCAGGCTTATTTAGACAAGATGTTTGAAATATTTTCTATTACCTCAGTGTGATAGTGAGTTCTACTTTAATACTGCATTAACAATAAAACATCTCAATAAAATGTGAATGGATGTTTCCAAACTTCTTCTTCTTTGTGCTGAAGATTAAGTTTTGTTGTTACATTGTTTAAGCTGGGAGACAATAGATGGTTGCTTTGTCAAATTCTTTGCCTTTGATATTCTTTGCCATTATTTTAAAGATGCATTTGTCATATCTGATAGTGGGGTGACTGTGAAACTGGTACTCCTAGTGTTTCACAGGATTCTTTACTCATAAGTTTATCAGAATTCAGTCATTTGCAACAAAAAAATTATTGTGCCCTAACTAAATTTTCTGTAGTGTAGGTGCCATCTTAATAATAAATAAAAATGATATTAAAACTAAAAGATTCCTTATCTTTTAAAAGGTAAGGAACTTTTGCTGTAGGTAATAATAAGAAGCAGGAATCTCAGTGTGGTAGTGCATTCTGCTCCCCGCCCCCTCTCTCCTGGGCCACTCTATGATCTCAGAAACTCCTGATAAATTCGGCCTTTGTGTAATGAGTTGGGCAGTGAAGCGTCCCTTGACCGTACCCAGCACTCTGGCATGGCTGAGGTGGGGGAATGGTACTGACCGTACCAGGAACTCCTGCTGCCTGGCCTAGGTGGGGGATGGAAATGGGATAATTCGTCATCCCCCTGACTCCCTTATCCGAGTCATAACTCGAGTGGAATGGCATCATTGTTGCTGAAATCTTGAGAATTTTCACGGATGACTAAAGCCAATCATCTTGTGAACCTATAAACAGCAGTCCCAAGCGAGACCCTTTGAGCTCTCCTGGACCACAGCAGGCTGCGCCCAGAATCTCCCTCTGAGTGGGACACCTCTCAGATCTCGCGACCTATCAAGTTTGCGATACTTGGAGGACCATCAGGACCTGGGCTGAAACGCTTCTCAGGGCTCAATCCTTTGCCTGTTGAGAAATGCCGAGACATTTAACGTGAGTATTTCACGGGACTCGAGGAGAATTTTTAACAGGTACCTTTATCTACCTTTGGGCCCTTGTGTGTGTGTGTGTGTGAATTCATTTAGATAACTAATAGTAAGCATAATCTGTAATTAAGTCACTGTTGTGATTGTAGTAGACTCTATTAACTCACTTTGTAAATGTTAAATTAGTCAATGATTAAGTGCTGCTAAAATCTTATGATCCACCTTAAAACTGTGAATGAACTTTAGACTGCTGCTGAACACATGTAATCCCTTAGACATAAGCCGTTGACCAAGCCTGAGACTAGGGGTAAATCCAACTGCACCTAGACTCCTCTCTGAGAAGGAATTTAGAAAGCAAGGGGGTCTTTACTGAACCTCGTGACTCAACAGGAGGGTCTTCCTTACCCTTTTTTTCCTCAGTCTCTATATAAATCATTCCAACTCAATTCGAACACAATTTTCCTTTGTATGCTTAATCCATGTAATAAGTAATAGAGTGAACATTGCTATCGAATTCTGTTAAGTTGTGATTTTATAAATTTCTGTTAAAATCACTTTTTGCTAATATCTTTGATGGTGATTCTTTAAACGGCCTCCAAACCAATCATTTGTGACACTCAGCTATTCTGATTCATTCATTTTGTACACTGCAGGTGGAGATGTCACAGCAGAAATATCAGGAATGTTAACACTGACTTCTGACCAGAGAAAGACGTGTTGGCTGTCAGAGATATTTTTCTCTAGGCTTGCATCTTCTGTCTTCACACATTTTACAACATTGTTGCAATTTACTATTTTCACATTTTGTCTTAAATTTACGTACTATAAACTTAAGATTTCCCTTTGATATTTGTTATACCTTTTTCGTCCAGTCACTTAGCAATTAGAGCAAACATATGAAAGATAGCAGCTTTTTTTTTTTTTTTTTTTTTTTTKAAGCAACTCMYTTKWTTWTKTCAYTTYTSCAATAGTCTCTGCAGTAGTAAAGTCAGCTAAAACAGAAGAGGAATGTTTCACCTCACCATCTAAGAACTGGCTTTTAGCTGAAGAACTGTTAGAATGTGCTAGGCAAATAAACATCTGTATACAAACTTGCTGCACCTATAACTACTTTATAGTTAAGCAATATAGGTTGATTAGCAATGTAGAGGTTAATGTTTTCTCTTTTTTTCCTATCTCTATCTTCATCTTTCCAGGATACATTTAAATTATATATGAAAGCTTGGCAATTGTTGCAAAAAGAGAAACGCATCCCTCTGTCATGGGAAAGTTGACAGCATATTAAGAAAAAAGGTACATTCTATATTAAAGCAGTATTTAAATAGACCCAGTGGGAAATCATGGTTTTTACACGCTGAAAAACATACATATATACACATTTAATTATGTCTTACGTTAGACCATGCAGAGCATACACACCACCACCGCCATTCACCATGTTCAAAATAACATCAAAAAACTTCTAAAAACTGCTAGTAGATGCCTTATGATATTTATTGACTTTTGTTTAGATTGTTTTCAAGGTTTAGATGCAAGAGGGAAGTCCTCCTGAAAAAGAAACTCCTCTCAGCTAAGCGTTCTTAACATAACTTTACCCTTGAACATGAGAGGTCAGGAGGCCAAGTTATCCCTAAGATTCAYTATTTTCTGTTTCGTTGAATGAATTATTCCATTCAAATCAAATTATCTGCTTTATATTACAATACAATTAGGGTGAGATCTGTACCCTTATGAATAATTAGGATCATCAGAAATATCATGGGAATGGTTTTGAGTGTAAAAAAGCCACCACAGAAGCATTTTAGTTGAATGTAATGCTGATGAATGTCTGGTGAAGAATGAAGGGCTATTTCCTCCAGTATTTTGAGTTTATGCCAAGGTTTACTACTTAACAAGAGCTTTGAAATTACAATCATTTTTTGTGTATCTTTTTCAAGTGAAGAAGTGAATTCTGTCAAGTACCTTGTTTACATTTGCCAACTTTATATCATGCCATCTTATAAAGATGTTAAATTTAATGCAATTCAGAGGCAGTTTCCTTGGTCTTTGACAACAAGTGACCAGTGAAATGCAGTTGAGAAAGATAGACAAGAGGAATTGTAGAGAGTGGAGAGCTTGACCTAGGCAGCAATTCAGTGAAGAGAAATGGAATACCTGCACTGGACATCATGAAGCATAAAAATTTTGTTACGACGTTCAGCTTTTCCAGCTGTTAGCACATATGCTTCACTGTAACTTGTATGTATCTGTCATTTTACCAAGGATCATACATTCTGGTATCACAAAGTCATGCAAGCACACGAACTCCCATTTTGATGGTAGTCAATGGAATACATTGTTTCAGAAGATACTCAGCTAAATAGTAATGTGCTACGCAAAGTTTTATGACATATCCATTAAAGTACAGCATCCCAGAAGCAGTAACAGAAGACACGGGTATGTCTGACTTGAACAAGAAGGGAGAGAACATACAGATTTCCCCAAACTGGTAAGAACACATCTGCTGTAGTACCAAAAAAGTGTGTAGCCGGGTCAGCCCAGTGCTGTTGCTCAGAAGCTAGGCTTTGTAGCCTGGTTGCAGCCCTGTCTTAGCATAGCTTCCATTGTTTCTAGAACACAAGTTAGTGTTTCTGTCTAGCTGCACGTCTCTGACATCACACGGCTTTGACTCCATTCAGTATTAGCTCAAGGATCTCTGTGCTGCATTGCTCTAAATAGACAGGGTTACATGCACAGCATTTTCAAAACACCAGCTGAAATTGGACTTGCTAAATACAGCACACACAAGGCAGTTACTGCCTGAAAGTGTTTATGGCCTAAAAGACACAGAGTTTTCTTCCTCAGTCCTACAGCACAGTGCAGATGTGCTCCACTGTATCTCCCTAGGCTGGAAGTAGTAGTGTCTCACATGCCATCTTCTGCCTTCATTCTTGTGTTCATACTAAGGTGGATCTTAACATAGCTAGTTGATAGAGGGTTTGAGGATACACTTAAACCTCTTAAGCAGAGCGAACAAATGACATATGCAATTTTTTTTTCAAACTTACTGAGCATGACATTAGGAAAGCAACAAATTTTGCTGATGAGACATCAGTTTGACAGTTGGACAAAAATGACTACCGCCAGCCACCTAAGATATTGGTATACAAGAATTTCTATTGATAATAATAATTAGATCATCACAAAGTGTATCTCTTACTAAGGATTTACAACCTAGCTTGTGAGTCAGTCAAACCTTCATCTTATATAATAATGTTTCAACCCACAGAAAGAAATAGTAACTCAGCAAAAAAAACCCCAACCAAACAAACAAAAAAAACCCAAAACAAACAAACAAAAACATTCTCCAAAGCTGTCCCTCCATGTGTTGTCCAAATCCAATACCATAAAGAGTTTTCAAAGGCCACGTAATGTAGAATTTACTGGAGTAATCTATAACGCCAACTTAAAAAAGCAGTGTTGTATCACAGTCGAATAACACATCACATTGTTTAAAAAAATATTGAACAATGATCTCTCACCTGATTTGTTTATCATTTCTGGAAACAGAAATTTTTTACTACATTTTTTAAGTAGAAAGAAGCAAACCAAAGAGCTCAGCTAAGTGTTGTCATGTCAATGAAAAATAGGGCCCTATAACAATAAAAGTGTTATTCAGGGTGTGAACTCCTGGTTCTTGAATGAATTTAATTAGGTTGCATTGCAGCATCTGATCAGTCAGTTCTGTAACCAATTACTTTGATGAGACTTGAGTAGCCAATTCATCAGGCTCCTCAAGCAGGCAGACAAAAGTAAAAAGAGAATTTCTAGTAGATGCCAATCAAGAAATTACTCATATTTGAGCAGAACCACTGGCTGGATCATAAATATCAAAAGTAGCAGACTTCTCTCTTATAAGGATAACATTTTTGGTAACATTTAGTGTTTGAAATTGCGCTCCCTCTTTTTGTATAATTAAGAAAAGTCATAATGAGTGTAGGTAATGAAATGGAGTAAAGCAGCATATTTTTCCTACCATATACAGCAATATAATTTAATTATGATTTAAGCAACAGAGATTTGATGTAAATATTATTATTAGTGTTATTATATTTTAATTATTCTTGTTATTACAATCTGTATTTTTATTTCAGGAATGCTAAAGAGTTCCACTCATGGGACTGACTGTGCTAGCTACTCTCCTAATACAACCAGAAATGATGGTAACTGTTCCAGGGAGCTTTAAACCTAGGTGTAAAACTCGTAGAACCGAAAGAGGAAAAGCAATGCATAATATGTAGCAGCCTGATGGATAATATTTTCTGTAGGGTGTCAATTTAATTGTTTTCAAATATAAATATGATGGACCACATAAGCAAAGGAATGAAGATGTTGGATGAGAAATCTGCCGAGGAAGTGGAAGGAGACAAGAGTCTGGGCTGACTGAGAGGAAAGTTAACATCTCAGTGATGAATGAAAGATGATAGAATAGGAGTAGGCTATGAAACTGAAAACATAAGTAATGGTTGATCTGAGAGACAGAGAGGTGTGAAACAATTAAAATGATAAGCCAAGAGGAAGATCTGCAAAGCAATATTGTGAATGGAAATGAAAGGGCAAGGCTGTATTTTTTAGAATGAGAATAGTAAAGTTGCATTGAGTAAGATATGGCAAGATGGTTCAAATTCTAGTGAACTTCCTGGGAATCTGATCCCTTAACCGAGCCTTAAATGATCAGATTTGAATGGCATTTTAAGCTTCAGGGAGTACTCACACCATCTAACTTTAGTAATTTTTAGGATTTTTTTAGGAATTTTTAAAATTCTTTGAGGGACAATTTAGATCAGTAAGCAGGTGTTCATGTGTTTCTTATACCACACGGATCTGCTGCCACAGGTTATTCAGAAGTTTTATAGTAAGCCTAGCTGCTGTCTTATGTGCTGTAACAGTGCCCTGGAAACAGGCTCCTCTCTGTTCCTTGTTTAGGGAAACAAAGTTTCTGGCTTGAGGAAGATAGGTGACAATAGCTGGGTCTATTAGATTCCATCAATGTGCTCACTGATGTGCGTTAAAAACGTAACACCCAAGAAAATAATTTCAGAAGTTAAAAAACAAGGAAGACTTTTTCAGGCTAATACAAATACCTTCTAACTACCAGAACCCAGACCAATGAACTCACTAATTGAAAACTTCTGACTTCTCAGAACTGGGTAGTAGTACTTTAAAGAGTCACAGGATGTGGAAGAGCTAATGGTATGCTTTATTTTAGCATAAATAATTCAGAAAGTCAATATGGGTAAGGTTAAGCTTGGAATGTTTGAGTTTTTCTGGGACATTTAATTATTTGGCCCCCATCTGTGTCCATATGTTTCTTCATGTTATTGTGGAAATGCAACTTGCAAAAGAACAAAAAACCCTAAATTCTATTTTTTTGTAGTTTGGCAAGAAAATGGTGCTCCTGTGTAAATGCAGTGGTCTTCCTGCCAGAGTGCACAGAGTTTTGGCATTGATACATCAATCACACAAATTGCTGAGCTGCTGATGGCTTCACAAAGCGATGTTCTATTAATGCTGATAAACTGTCATCTGTTCATTGACAGTAAATTTCCACTAGAGGGTAGAACCCAAAATGTTGTGAGGAGGCTATAGAAAGTTCTGTGATTACACTGATGCTCTCTAACATGTTATCATTGGAATAAAATGGTAAAATGTATTAATTAAAAGCATTGATAGTTTACAGTGTGCTTATATTTGCATTTTCATAGGACTGCATAATTTAAATCCAGTGCATGCTGAATAGGACAGTTGAATCTTTAATGCTAAAGGAAAGTAAAATAAAAATATAAACTGAATAAAATAAATAAAATACATAAGGTAGGCATTTTGAAAAGAAATCCTCAAGTAGAGATGTAAGTCTGCTTGACTGAAAAGTCATCCATTTTGTGTCCAGTAAAGCAATTTTCTGTAGGAAATCAGTTCTATCTTGGCTAAGAGATTAAAAAATGACACTATAAATGGAAGGGTTTTGCCCAATGTCATAGCTGCGGTGTTTGCTCATGATGTGAGTTTTAATGACATTTTAACATTTATTATCATACTTAGGTTCACATACAGCTGGCTTCAAGTTCCAGAACTTTGCTTTATTTCAAAGTATAAGGCTGCATTCAATCAGAAATCTTGCTAAGTTTGAAAGAAAATAGCAATGATTTTGATTGCTAACTTAAAAAGATAAAGAAAAAAATCTATTTAATCAGATCATGTGAGTTAAATATGGAATTCCAAGCAACATGTTAAAAAAAAAAAAGAGAAAAGATCCAAAACTCTTTGAAAATTTCCCAAAGCAGACAGCTACGTTAACCCTAGAGGTTGCCATTTTTTGCTAATAACAACAAGAAATACTGTTTCGTGGGATTATTGCCAGACAGGAATCTATGATTTATTCAGTGCTCAAAAACATGTTGAGTGCTTCACAAACATATTTTTTTTAAAAAAGATACTAATCTGGACTTGAAGAACTGATGGTGTACTACCTAAGAGAAGAAATCAACAAAACAATTCTCTGGGATATCCAGAGCTATAAGAAGATGAAAATGGAGAATCAGTACTGAAAAATTACATTTAAACATAATCGGATAATGTTTTCTTGTGCTTGAGATCTTAACGATTCTGCTGAATACATGAATGAATGGAAACAGACATGTAAGGATATATGGTGGAGGTTTGTGGTTATCCTCAGAAGGCATTAAACAGGAATCTTAGTTCAGATATTTTTTTCAGTTTGTATGTTCCTTAAACATATGTAGAGATGGAATTAAATGCATATTTAAAAGTATTCAAGGTGAACAACTGCATAATGCTAACATTTCCCATCAGGAAACATGGACACACACATAAAAACATACACACACAAAACCCTACACACGTGCCAAGGGAACTGTCCTTGAAACATTTGGTATTTCTTAAATTCCTCCCTTTTCATCATCCTGCTGGCAGTGTGGCTACATCTTAAGTCATTATTTCTTCTTTTATATTGTCTTGTTAATGAGTATAAACATTTTGGATTAGCAGATCGGAAGTAGCTTAAAGGTATGAAGAAGGTGGCTCACAGTAATTAGATTAGTTCCTTTCAGAGGAAAAGAAATCCCACATAAAACTGAATTCTACCCTTTCTGTCTAATGCCCGGTTTTCTGAAATGGAAAGTGTTCTGAAATAGACTTGATCTCTGGAAGACTTGACCACATAGGTACTGTGGGCAAAACTGTCACCCAGCGTTATGTGGACTCCTAGATTTTCCACCATGGCTGTAGAAAACCTCTAGCTTTCATCACTAACTCTTTTGTGAATCACAAACTAGTTATTTCGTTTATTCTTGGAAAACATGGTTAAACTGTTGGGGAGAGTGGAAAAGAGGGGAGAGAGAATGAGTATGTAGGCAGGTGGTGTAGGCCATGAATATTAGATTAGTACTGAGACTCCGTGGGCTTAAATTTCAAAGACTTGTCTCAGTCAGTCAGTCTGAAAGAGGAAAACCTCCTCCTTCCACTCACTTTGCTAGCAATATGTCTTCCCAATGTGGTCTTACGAGAGGAAGTCTAGTTCTGCCTAAAGATTCAAAGACCTTTCAGGAAGAGTTGGTTTCAGCTGCCTTTGGCTAAACAGTTCTTTCTCCCACTGGTGGAAAGCCTTCATTTTCCATAAAACTACTCTCTCCTGGCATGCCAAAGTAGCTTTGTTTCAGCAGGGTGTATATGTACATTGTTATGATTAACCGGCAGTGTTTAGCTTTCAAACAGCCTGAATGCAGCATAGGAGAGTCTGTAATAAGTTGTTCCAGAAACATTTTCACAGAAATGTTCTGGAGAACATGAAAAAAAATTGTATTTCCAAGGCCACATCTACACTGATGTCTTTTTTCATCTTTTGGAATGAATGGTACCGCAAGAATATTATTTCACAGGATCACCACGCAGCAGATGAAAGCCAACTCACTCGTACATAAAGGGCACTTCTTTTACAAGAATTGTTCTACATGTTTTTAAGTATTCAGAAGTTAAATTTCTTATATCTGTTGTATTGCAGTCATGGTATTGGAGAAAAAGTATTGCTTATTTAATTTTTATCAGTTTCTTATTTCTGTTACTCTCTATGGAAATGTAGGAATGGCATATATCAGATAATTCCCGTTCTCTCTTCAGTTCAGAACACAAATGGTTGTGTGTACATTGCAGACTCTCTTTGAAATCTTTGATCTGTCACAAGAACCAAGCAAGATTCATTTGCAAAGCTCCAGTGCCAATGATCTAATGTAAAGTATTTACTTCTGTCACCCTTTTACTCACTGGTCCAGATCTTTAGCTGATGTAATCTGGCAATAGCTCCTTTGAAGTCAGTGGAGCTCTGCCAATTCACGCTGCTGAGGATAAGTCCTATTAAGTGCTACTCTGTGCCTTGAATTGTCCTCATCTATTTCAGCAACTCTGCATGCTGCATATGGGTCAGACTGTGAGTATTTTATTCCCATGTCAAGCAATTATTTTTTTTACACAGATAATCTCATACTGACGTGAGATAACTCTCTTCTACAGCTGGCTCCCCAGTGTGAGTTGGAAGACCACAAATATGGCCCAAACTAATACTTAAATAGATAATAACTAAAGCAGAACACAGACGTAATTAAATTTTTCACTTATAGTCAGTGAGATCAGAATCTGGCTAAGACTGTTAAATATTGAAGACCTGATGTGTAAATTAAGATTCAACAACAGTGAAAAAGTACATCATAATCTTTCTTTATAAACAGTATAGCAAGGTTGTTAAATAAATAAGAAAACCCACAATGTTAATCAATATAAAAAACTGTAGGTAGGTAAAAAGATAGAAGGCAAAATAGAAAGTAAAATGAAAGATTAATCTGCTCAATAAAAAAATATGCTATCTTAAAAAAATCCTTGCAAAGGAAGAATACAGTACCTGATAAAGTTTGCTGGAAGTATATTTAAACCATTTCAGGTTTGCTAAAATTAATAAATGAGCTACCGAATAGGTTAATGATTTACAAATCATTGACAGAAAATTGTCCTAAATTACAGACTTGTCAAAAATKTTTTATGGGTGTGAGTTTGTGGTAGTATAATGGATTGTCTTGTTTATGCCTGTGTTTCTGCATTAGGGCTCTGATTTAGTAGAATTTTAATTAAATTTGTTTCTAATAAGATATATTTATCACTATCTATCACTGTTTGTAAGAAAGACCTTAGTGCCCATATCAAAGCTCATACACTGAAAAACATTGGACAAAAGGTGATTTGTGTGTCTTAAAATACTTACCTTTCAAACAAGCATGTAGACAATAGCCTCTTTGCAGGAAAGGGAGATAAGATTTTRCTTGTACAATGTACTAGTTGTATAAATTTTTAATGCAATACAAAAGACTGAGTTCATTGTCTAGTATTAATAATTTATAAAGAATCCTTTTAGCCATCCACAAATTGGCTGCAGATAGCAACACAGAAATGGTCTCTCACACGTCTCTGTGGATAAACATTTCTAATTCTAGCTTCTTAGGAGATCTCTTTTCTGTAGTTAGTATACTTTTTGYGGGATGTTACATCTGACTTTCCTTTGATTTATAGGCAATTATTCTGTTCTGAGTTAAACCAGCATGGACCTACTGGTCTGGGTTCAGCCAAAGCAGAAGGCAGTTTACTATAGCATGAAGAGGCATGAGGTATGTTCCCTGAGACAGGGGATATTTCAGTCTACTTGAAATAGACAGTAAACTGTTCAATGTTGTGGAAGTAGAATGGTTCAAAAAATTGCTACCAGCAGCTTCAGTCTTCGCATGATTGCTGTCAGCTCATGTTAAGGTGTGTGACTGAGCAAAGGACAGCTCCTCTTCCCCACACCACTCTCAGTCTTGTACTTGGAAGTCCTTGCTCTCCCCTGTGCGTGTGAACCTGATACCCAGAAAACCCCATTGAGTTTGCTGTTTGAAGCATCCTTGTCATCCACCCCATACTGGCGAATGGTTTAATACTGTTCTGATGGCACAGTCATGCCCACAAATCTTGGGATATCTTATGGGACTTTCAATGCTCCTCTAGGCACAGTAAGTTAGAAAAGTCTTTTTTGTGCTGTGCCCATTTATGTCAGGGCTTTGGCTAACACTGGAAACCAGACAAATTAATTCTTCTGTGAGAGGCCACTCTTAAAAACAGACTGACTCCTCCATACTGTTCTCAAGTTTTACAGTTTCCTTGCCTTATACTTAATCACAGATCTTTTCCAGCTTCTGTTTTCCTCTGTTAGACTTGTTGAGCTTTTCCTCTGATGTTAGCACTAGTCTTCAAAGAGCAGGTGCGCTAGGAGTAGCTTCCATTATATCTAATTTTGCCTTTTGCATGTTGAACTTTCAGTACCATGTGCTAATCATCTATTTGCCCCTTCCAGTGGTACGTTTACCAATTCTGAGGACAGTGTCATGTTATGAAGTGAAAAGATCGTGGGAAGAGTTGAAATGACCTGGCATGAAGCTGCAAATATGACAGAAGGTGGGAGAAAATAGTAAAAGTAGGTTGGAACAGGAACACTATTTCTTTCCTTGTACCAAGAGCCATACTAGCCCTGCTATACTGCTGGTCCAGGCATCTTGGCTTCAGCTACCTGGACCTGGACCTGCTCAGCTCTGACAAGTAAGATGTGTTTTTCCTGCAGCCACTGAAGAACACGCAGGAAGCAGTGATCAGATATATAAGGATGTCCAAAGCTTTTTCTCTCAGGGTAACTCGAAAGACCGGAGAGCGGGCAGGAGACATAAGTCATCTGAAATATCCTTGTAGTCTTTACATGTTATATGACATTCTTGACATCTACAAGAGTAATATGGAGAAAATTCATTGGTTCTTTAGTTATTTCTTCTTCTCAGGGAACAACTGAAACACAGAAAATACTGGTGAAAGCTCCTCTGGCTCTGTGTGGCTGACAGCTTTGTGGGCAGTGAGGCTGCTCATGGACCTGGTGAAGGAGAGCTGCTCCTCTCCTCTCCTGTGAGTCCAGACCCACTCACCCAGTCTCAGAACATCTAGAGGAGACTTGTGCATGTCACTGTCTCAGCTATCAACTTGTTCACTCAAGTGGAGCCTCGCTTAGAAAGTTTTCTTATGTGACCTCATATATAAAGTCTACAGGGTCTGAAAGTAAGAATACTTTCTTGTGGCACTCTTGGAGTCCATCTGACTTAGGGCTGAAAAATAGAAATAGTTATTGATTTAGATTCGGATCTTTTATTATTTAATGGAAGCAGAAAATGTGCAGAGAACTGTTTGGCCCTTTTCAGGATGACAGAGGAATGACCGAATCATACTGTCCTCTTTAGCCTTTTATTTTAATTCTGTTTAGCAGTTGTACATCTCCATTATTTATCCAGATGAAGAAGAATTAGGGAGAAAGACAAACATTTATGGTAAACTGCTCGGTCTTTCAGAGATGTTAATGAGGACCAAGTTAGCTCATGTTAGCTTCGAGGTAGAAGACTCATTTATTTGTTCATCCCCAGATGACTGGCTACCTGTACAAGCATAAGCCTTTTTCAGGTCACTGACTGGGCATTTCTGGTTATCCTGGACTGGTGGCAAATCAAGACCTTGTGATGATACTGGCTCAGCAGCTCTAGTTTTCTTTAAAGAATTTTTGCTCAGCACTTCTAATTAGCAGTCTTGATGTCAAAGAATAGAGCTATCAGCAAGATATTGGATCAGTATATCCAGTGTATTCAAATGATGTCAGAGATCAGGCCACTATGTGGTTTCTGGTTTAGCATATCCTGTCACTCAAGAGAGAGCATAGTATAAAACATGAACAGCATTTGCTACATGATATTTGTGCCCAGCATTGGCCTTGCTCACAAGTTTATATTCTGCTGCACATCATATAAAGACTTGCAGAATCAAAGCCTAATTTGTTTTTTAATGACTGAGAGTGAGAGCAAGCCTGCTCAGTCTCATACAAGCTGAAAAACTTTCTCTTTTTTTCAACAGAAAGTAGACTGCAAACACCCTGGGGCAAGAACACCTCTCTGGTCTATTCTGCACACTGCCTAGGGAAATGGGATGCTGATCCAGGACAGTGGTTTTCAATCTATGGGACTCAGATACTGCAATTAAGAGGTCCCCAGAAGGTGACCAGAATAGGAAGCACTCTTTATACCAGCTGATGAACACCAAATTCATAAAGGGATCCCTGCTGGATATTTATTTTGTACATCCAAAACTGAAGTAAGCTTTAAAACCATTGATTCAGGCTTGACATCTGTGAATGTGATCTCAACATTGAAAAATAATAACATCTCAGAGACAATTCATTTTGTGTTTTGCAATGTAGATTCCTCTAGAAAGTCAGCAGTCAGATAAATTCACTATCTGATCATCAGTTAAAGCTGACAGATTTTAGAGTCTTTCAGTACTTCACTGGACTGTAAGAAAAACAGAGGAAAATTACCAGCATACTAAAGAGGAATCTGTAGTGTTCATTGTGACAACGGCACTGCAAATTAATGAGCTGAAATGCCTGGTATATCAAATTTCCTCAAATAACTTTGTAAGGATGACTTTACAGATTAATTCTAGCACTGACATCTTAGGTAAATTTCACTGCTTACAGTAGCCCTTCAGGGCTATTTAGTGACTCACTGCTATAGAGATACTACTTTTTTTCTTTTTCTTCTTAGAATAAACACTCAAACACTTTACTGAACCGCAGAACAGCTACTATAACACTTTTTAATGAACAGAGATTGTGCAGTCCTCTAATTGGTGAAAATACTTCTGCAGTTATATATAAAAGTTTCTTGGCTTGAAATGATCTAAAATATATCGATGTTAAAGCATTAGATTTACAGTATATTCATACCTACAGCATTCAGCATAAATGAAGACATGAAATACGGGCTTTCCTATTGTCAAAATGAATCCTTAAACGACACTGAAATAATTCCTTGAAATAGAAATTAACTGTTCTTCTTCTTTGTGCATAATAATTTAATTCTTACGTATTGATCATGATACAGAAACTAATGAAAAATCATCAAAGTTGTTATATATTTATTCACCTGATAGGTACTATACATCCATCTGCACTCATATTCTAGACTTTTGACTTTGGAGTTACTGCTATAGATATGCTATATAACCATTAATTTAGGATATATCCTTTCTGCTTGTAGGACTTAGCTCACTTTTTAATTGTCATATCTTCCTTATGAGGACAAGCTAAAAGATTTCAAGGGAGACATTTGTTTGGAAACACTTCAGTTTTCCACTTACAGAGCAGTGTTCTGCAAGTTCTCTTTTACAGTTCCTGCAATATCACATGGGATCTTTATGTTTGGAGGTTACCTGAAGTGCAAAATGTCCAAGATGATGAGGTAGCACCAACAGCAAGGTGATTCAAAGACAGCAAATAGGAATTACATACAAAAACTCAGCCAGCTTCCCTAATCTACCCCAGCTGATTAACAGGAGAATCTGTTTCCCATCCTTCTCCTCCTCCGGAGAAAATCATATACTCAGAGGATTTCTTTGCGTAGAGACAAAACTGAAAAATCTATTTTCAGGATTTTTTTTTTTTTTTTTTAAGAAGAAGACAAACCAAGAGAGTTTTAAAAATATGACTTAAAATATCTCTTTCTTTTTCCTGCGGTCCTTGAAACTGCATATTGTCTATTTGTTGTCTGACAGAAAATAAACTGCACATATCTTAATTCTGAGTTATCATGTCTGGGTGTCTCATATTACCCCACGTAGTTGTCCTGGTTTCAGCTGAGATAGAGTTAGTTTTCTTCCTAGTAGCTGGTATAGTGCTATGTTTTGGATTTAGTAGGAGAAGAATGTTGACAACATGCTGATGTTTTAGTTGTTGCTAAGTAGTGCTTACACTTGTCAAGGACTTTTCAGCTTCCCACGCTCTGCCAGGTGCACAAGAAGCTGGGAGGGGACACAGCCAGGACAGCTGACCCAGCTGGCCAATGGGGTATTCCATACCATGTGACATCATGCTCAGCATATAAAGCTGGGGGAAGAAGAAGGAAGGGGGGACGTTTGGAGTGATGGTGTTTGTCTTCCCAAGTAACCATTATGCATGATGGAGCCCTGCTTTCCTGGAGATGGCTGAACACCTGCCTGCGGATGGGAAGTAGTGAACGAATTCCTTGTTTTGCTTTGCTTGTGTGCATGGCTTTTGCTTTCCCTATTAAACTCTCTTTATCTCAACCCATGTTTTTTCTCACTTTTACCCTTCCGATTCTCTCCCCCATCCCACCGTGGGGGGAGTGAGCAAGTGGCTGTGTGGTGCTTAGCTGCCGGCTGGGGTTAAACCACGACAGTCCTTTTTGGCTCCCAACGTGGGGCTCGAAGGGTTCGAGATAACAACAGATTTGACTGGAATGTGCTAGCTGGAATTTATAGCTGTTATTTCTGTTTAGCTATTAATTGGGAGGCTCTTGTGCTTGCCATGGGCCTTGCTTGCCTTACTGTATATTAGAGTCTAGTGCTCGTTAGTGTCTGCTTTTTGCTTTCGCTGCTTGCTGTACTGCTGCACTGCCGATCATCTTACTGTGCTGTGCCTGGGAACATTTTGATAACAGCCATGGCGATGCGCCTGGGCTGGCAGATGGCCAGGGCATCGCTGCTGTTTCTGTGCTGCTGCACTGGACAGGCTGGAACTCCAGTGTGAACTCGAGCCGAAGGGATTGTGACCTGTGGATGAGTCCACGTGGGAGCAGGACACCCCGAAGCATCTGTAGCCGTGGACAAGCCCATGCCCAAGCAGGTACATCTCGAAGCGTCTGTGGCCGTGGTGATGTCTGTGTGGTAGCAGGTATACCTCTGAAGGGATTGTGGCCTAAGGATAAGTCCACACTGGAGAAGGTACACCTCGAAGCATYTGTGGCTGTGGATAAGTCCATGCTGCAGCAGGTACACCTTGAAGGATCAGTGGCTGTGCATGGGGTCATGCTGGAGCATCTCAAAGCGTGTGGCCATGGATAAGCCCATGACAGAACAGGTACACCCCTGGAGGGACTGCAGCCATGGGTAAGGCCATGTTGGAGCAGGTTTACTTCTGAAGGGACTGTGGCTGTGGGTAAGGCCACGCTGGAGCCGGTGCACCTCAAAGCAGCTGCAGCTGTGGATAAGTCTATGCCACAGCAGGTATACCCCTGGGGAGACTGTGGCTCGTAGATAAGGCTCCACTTGGAGCAGGTACAACCCTAAGGGACTGCAGTCTGTGGATAAGTCCAAGCTGGAGCAGGGGCAAGGGGAGGCATTCATTGCGGATAAGTCCAAGCTGGAGCAGGGGCAAGGGGAGGCATTCATTGTGGATAAGTCCAAGCTGGAGCAGGGGCAAGGGGAGGCATTCATTGCAGGTTAAACCCTATGGTCTGGTCCAAAGGGGCCAGGGGTGGAGATTGTAGTGGAAATACCTTTAAATTGTTGTAACCCGGGACTTGAGTTGCATGTTATGGGAATTACTATAGCAGAAACCCCTTGTTGCTAGCCAGGCTGGGAGCAAGAGGAGGAGTTCATTGCARTRTTAAACTCTATAACCTGGCCCAAAGGGACCAGGGGTGGAGATTGYAATGGATACACCTTTAAATTGTTGTAACCCATGATTTRAGTTGCATGTTATAGGAGTTACTATAGCAGGAACCACCCGAGCCAATGGAGGACAAGCCTTACAAGAAGCAGTGCAAGTGCGGCAGTGACCCGACCCGAGCTGGCTTTGGTGCCCAATAACTCCATGCAACACACCACCTCTCCTGACCCCAGTGACCACCATAACAGATGGAGCCCAAAGTCATGGACTAAATGGACTCAATGGACATTTTGTGGAGATTTATGGACATTTTACAGACATTTCACAGGGGTGGTCCATAGACTAAGGGAGTGATATCTGTGTATTATATCAAAGGATGGGAAGCGGGATGGTGGTTAATGAGGTTGTATTGGATAGTGTGGGACCTGAGCATGACATAAATGATATGGAATAAGGGGTGGATACTGTCCTGGTTTCAGCTGGGATAGAATTAGTTTTCTTCCTGGTTGTTGGTATAGTGCTGTGTTTTGGATTTAGTAGGAGAAGAATGTTGATAACACACTGATGTTTTAGTTGTTGCTAAGTAGCGTTTACACTAGTCAAGGACTTTTCAGCTTCCCATGCTCTGCCAGGTGCACAAGAAGCTGGGAGGGAGCATAGCCAGGACAGCTGACCCAACTGGCCAATGGGGTATTCCATACTATGTGACATCATGCTCAGCATATAAAGCTGGGGGAAGAAGAAGGAAGGGGGGACGTTCGGAGTTATGGAGTTTGTCTTCCCAAGTAACCATTATGCGTGATGGAGCCCTGCTTTCCTGGAGGTGGCTGAACACCTGCCTGCCGATGAGAAGTAGTGAATGAATTCCTTGTTTTGCTTTGCTTGTGTGCATGACTTTTGCTTTCCCTATTAAACTGTCTTTATCTCAACTCATGTTTTTTCTCACTTTTACCCTTCTGATTCTCTCCCCCATCCCACCGGTGGGGAGTGAGYGAGCGGCTGTGTGGTGCTTAGCTGCCGGCTGGGGTTAAACCACGACAGTAGTTTAATCAAATTTTGTCCTAGCTGCTATGGTAGAAAAGGTCAATCAGTTCCTGACATGACCTCATTTTGTGAAATGAAGCCTGAAATGATAATTAATGAACAACAGAAATGTACTTGCATGTAGTAAACATGGTGCTTGAAAGTGGTTTATAATATTACAATGTCTGGTCAGTTTTTGTATGTATTACACACAAATTAAAATAGCGCAGACCTCAAGAGTTGCCTTGTTATAATTTTGGTATTCAGCATTTTTCTTTAGTAATGCTGTTGTGTTGTCTTCACCTTAAAGAGCACAACAGTGTATAAACTCACCTGAGAATACAGATCCCAGTTTTTATCCTGTGCTGTGCATTCCCTGCCCATGATTAGTGATTCTGTTTTTCCCTTGCTAGCACATTCTCATTACTGGAATGAATGACTTTTGGTAACAGTATTTCAAAATCCTCTC
This sequence comes from Phoebastria nigripes, assembly GCA_035582835.1. Classification (NCBI taxonomy): domain Eukaryota; kingdom Metazoa; phylum Chordata; class Aves; order Procellariiformes; family Diomedeidae; genus Phoebastria; species Phoebastria nigripes. The sequence goes on from JAYKAV010002978.1 coordinate 312,696, forward strand.
AAAAATTGTTAGCTCAAATACACTTCAGTGTTTTACAATTTTTTTTTTAATAACTGAGAAACATCAATACTTGCAGGGCAGTTGGGTCAAGAACCATTTGGGATGAAGGAATATAACTCAATGGCATTCAGTACATTTCAAGTACATCTAGGAACAGATGAGAAGAAAGGGAAGAATATGGACACTAATTAAAGATTAATTTAAATGAGAAATGCCTTGACAAGCTCTTTTGTGGAAGAAAAGAGATGTTGGCATGAAGGAAAGGGAGGCTGCCTGAGGTAGAAGGCTACATTATGAAACTTCAACTGATAGCAGCTTCTAATACTTAACATCATTCGCAGCATCACCCCCACCTGCTTCAAAATGAGCAGATGCTTCTCTGCAGAAAAGTAATTATCCTCAAGCTCATGCTATGTTTGTGGTGAGCTGACTGTTCAATTCACATGAGCCCAAGGTTTTGTATTTTGTGCAGCTTTATTTAATCACATCCTGTGTTCACATTCAGTGCTAAATTAAGGCTGCAGAAAAGGCCTTTCTTTCCTCTCTGAGAGTCTGATCATTTTTACTAACACCAGGGAGAAGAAATGAACATAAGCATAGTTCTGACACCAAGAAATCTGTCTGTCTCTCTAATCCACATAATCTCTTTTATATCTCTGTACTTTTATCATCATGGTATCCAAAGAATATCACAAAAAATAACAAAAGATTCTTCAACCATATAAATAACAAAGAGAAAAAGGATGGAGAATGGAATACAGATAAAAGATAAAGGTGGCTCCCAAACTGAATTAATACTTTACCTCATTTTCTGATAAAGGCGGTGATACTGAACATGGGAGAAAGGCAGGATGGCTCATGAGAACAGGGGCAAGGAAACAGAAATAACAACAGAGGTGGAAACAAAGCTTACATCGCTTAGTACACTCAGGGCGGGAAGCTCCACTAAGTTCTGCACCAGAGCTGACAATTGAAAGCTGAGGCCTGATAGCAGTTATTTTTAATAAATCTATCAACTGTAGGGTGATACTTCACAACTGGAAGCACTGAGTGCAGCATTTCTTTTGAGTAAAGAGGGAGGGGAAAGAGCAGGAAGGGAAAGACTGGGACAAAACACAGTAGCATGATCTCAAGGCTATACAAATATGAAATGGGAGCCTGGAATGATAGTAAAGAACAGCAAAAGACATTTCTGTAAATGGAAAAGGCACTTAAATACAATGTGGACTTACATGGATTACACTGAAATAAACTGATGTCTTCCTTTGAAAAGGGAAATAATATAATATAATCTGCCTGGAGTTCACTAAAATATTTAATTAAAGTATTTGATATGGTGCTATTAGAGAAACATACTTAGGATGCAAAAGAGGGAATTAGCACAAAAATAGTGAACTACTTCAGGAATTGGTCGAAGGGGAAGGAGTAGCAAGTAACAATGAAAGGGGAAATATCTATGAAAGGATAGGTTACTCAAGGATCATTCTGTTTTCTTATTTCATATTATATTTTCAGAAATGACCGTGACTTGAAAAGTGCATGCTAATAAAATATACTGATGAGAAAGTCAAGGAGGATTATTAACTCAGGAAGATCAGAAACAACTGGGTGACCTTGAGGACTGGAATTCTACAACTGGGAATAAATGTAGCCATTAAAAGTATAAGATGGTACATCTGTAATACAATTTTTTGTTATAACCTGAGAGTTCATCTCTTGAAAATGACTGAGGAAGAGAAAGGCCAAAGTGGACAAGTCCATCACAAAAAAAAAACCCACATGAGACATCAATGTAATGCAGCTACAAAAAACTCACTTTTGATCCCAGAGCAAAGGGTTTCTGGAAGAGATTGAAAAGTACTAGCCAGTGTTCAAGGCACTGATTTTGTCACATCTGGACTGTCCATAATTAAGAAAAAAAGACCTCTAAGTAAAACAGGTGAAGAAAAGCTCTAAGATGATTAAGGAATGGTATGTTTATGTAGCTACATACTAGGTCTGCGTATAGCCAGAGCTGAGAGGATATTCACCAGTTTCAGTAAGAAAACGTATACCTGTATTTATTTTTGCCTCTGTGCCYGAGAGGTAGCCTGGGACTGAGTTATACCCACTGTCTCAGTGCTGGTGGAGCTAGCATGCAATTACAAAGGTCTATTTTTGTAGATATGCTTTAAAAGTTCTTGGCATCAAAAGAGGAAACCCTTCTGCCTACTAACCTCCTCCCAACTCAGAAATCACAAAATAGAGCCAAGGGAAAGAAAACTGGCAAGAGCAAACAGGAAGAAGTGACAGAAGAGTAGTGGTCATTTGACAGTAGCAGGAAAGAAAGGAGAAAGATGTTTTGATGGTATTTGCAATAAATATTATTGCTTGTGGCCTTTACTGAAGAAGCACCTTTTGGTCCATCCTTCCATCCACCTCTACAAGATGATAGAATAAAAGCAAACACCTAGTGTGCCCCACAGAAACGCTTGGAGAAATAAGATGAAACTAATTTAGGTATGTACTGTCATTCCAGGAATCTAGTCTCTGGCTGTCATGAGCAGAAAGTTAAGAAAAAGGTTAGGAATGGAAATAAACTGCATGCATGCAGTTTAAAAAAAAAAAAAGGCTTTGCTGACAGTCTGTTTCTGGGAAACACCAAACTATTTGCATGTTTTTTCTCGTATTGTAACTGGTTATACTTCTTCCATATCATAATATTTACTGGTGTTACCTGAATGCATTTTAATTCAAACCTGACATTTCTTCCTTGCAAAGAGTTATGAAATATTTATGGGATTATACCTGTATGTTTCAGCTGTGATACAGGGATTTAAGAACAGATTGGCAGATGGATGCCCTACGCTGTCCAGTGAAAGGTCATTGTCAACAAAAATGCATCTCATTTATACCATCTGTTTCCCTCCAACAACCAGAAAAAATAGGAATTACATTTTCACCTGTTAAAGAAATTGAAGTGCTGCAAAAACACTGTTTGTCAGTGTGATTTCCTCAGAAGATTATATTCCTCAAGGAATGTATTTTTTGTTATTTAAATCTGGTTTCTTACCATCACTGTCTTGCTTTCCACAGAGTAAGATTTGGCATCACAGCCTGAAGAAAACAAAAAATCATTTACTTTTATCTGTTGTCACGCAGCCTCATTTGGACTTTAAAGTTTTCCCAAGACTTAACCTTCAATTTTCCTGTTCAGTTCAATCCATCACTTCAACTACTACATTATAGTCTTTACATTTGCAAAGATGGGGACATGACTGCATTGGTGAGTCCCCTTGGTCTGTAGAAAGGAAACTTGAAACAATAGTTGTGTGAAATGTGCATAGTCACGTTGTTCTTGTTAACTTTTTTATAGCTGATCATTTCAGTAAAATAATAATAATTAAAAAAACTCAAACCAAAACAAAAAACCCACAACAATCAGCCCTCTGGCCAATGTGCTTCTATACAGCTCTAGAGCGAAGCAGGGACTTATTTCTAACCACTAAGTGGACTTCATCAGTTTTCTCTTTCTTTTTTTTTGTGGTTTCCGTGACTCTATTCCCTTTTTGGGAAAAGAAGAATTAACTACTACTGTTTTATTCACCCATGCCAGAAACAACTGAAATGGGAAAGAAAGAATTAGTGCCACAGGCCAAATCTATTTCCAGTAAAACATAAATTTAGATAGCAGAAGGGGAAACCATTCCTTTCTTTAAAGGTATGTTGTGACCAGTTGACTTTCTTCTAGTTGTGGCTAAGAAATAAGTAAAAATCATCCTTTTTTCTCCTTTCCACRCATCAGCCAGTAGAGGGGAAGCAAAAAGATACTCTTATTGTAAAACTTCCTGATTTAGCTCCTGGGACAGTAAGAGACATATCCAAGAGGAAAGAATACTCTCTGGATTCTGTGAGGGTCGAACAGTAATTTAGGTATTACTATGTGGACATGCAGAATATGATGCTGAGTAGAACAGCAGGGATACTGCCAAGATGGGTTACAGAGAAAGAGAGCTACTTTTTATGAATTCTGTCTGTCAGACTAATACCAACCCTTTGGATAATCTTGATAATATATGAGGTGAGAAGCTACAATCTAGCAAGGAGGAAAAGGTGAGTAAAAGGCAGAAAATATCTGAGCACTAGCACAGAAGGTGTCAGCTTTGATTATAATGCAAGAGAGATCTGTTTAGCTTTTAAAGTGAGCTTTTTATACTTGGTCCTTTCACTTTCCTAGCCAAAAGTGGAAGATGAGGTCTTCCCAAACATTCCCAGATGAGATTATTCCCAATCCAGCCAGACTGGGTTGGAAATAACCTGATAGTTAAGGCCTTAGACAAGGAAGAGTTTATGTAAATTAAGAGTTTATGAAGGGTTATAATTTTAAACTTCCAGTCACCACACACATTTATGCAATCCATTTTGTCAATTGTTTCACTTAATAAGTAAAACAAAACAAAACAAAACAAAAAAACACCACAAAAACTACCATAATTAATAGCTTTTCCATTTGCAAGTAATTGGATAGATACTTTCAGGTTTTAAAAAAACATTTGTTATATGCTCTAAAAACTGGTTGTCTGAAGAAAGATATCATATATACTGCACACCACTGGAATTTCTTAAGTGCTCTTACTGGCTTCCATCCTCATTAAACTACTCAGTGTGTGCTCTCAGTTGGACAGCAACTTTACAACTTTGAAGTAAGTCAAGTGGAGCTCACACTAGGCACAAAATTCTGTGGTTTCAAAGAAAAAAAAAGAGTCCAAGGAAATAAAGTCACAGTTGCTGAGTATCATTTGTTTCAATTCTCATTTCATCTTCATTGGAAAGTCTTTGCATTCTTTCAGAATATGCTGTTCTGGGGCACAAGCTTGTTGTTGCCTTCCTGGCTGAGCAACAACTTGTTAGGAAGCAGTTATGCAATGTGCAGTACTACTTACAAATTGTGTAAATAAAGGAAAAACAGTCGAGACAGAATTAGAAGGGATTAAATTCCAGCACTGGAGACACTGTTATTTATTTCCAATGCTTACAGCCCATCAGTATCATTGGAATTATAAGAAAGATTATCTAGGGATGACTACCTGAGACATGCAAATGAACCTAGCCATATAGCTGTTAATATATCTTCAGTCTAAAACTATACCCTGAAAGCATTTGGTATGCTGTGCACCAGGCAGATTTTTGTTGCAGTGGGGTACAGGAGTTCTGAGGGACTCCATGCTTTTCACCAGGAAAAGGAAATTCTTACATTCATTATAGTACTGCAGTTGTTTTCTTGTCTACTGCAAGAAGCATCTACTCTGGCTGGAAAAAGAAAGTCAGCAATGTGCACTTTATATCTTTGTAAATAGAGAGATTTGGGACATTTACAAAATAGAAGTGCTCTGATACTTTTAAAGCATTGTTTGATGTTGCCTGACTAGCATTCATTAACACAGAGCTCATAAGAACAAACCATGTTTTAACCATGTTGGAGCTATAGCTCTGCTGCTTTCTACCTCCAACATGGTCATTTTGTATAATGTAGATGGGATTTAAAGAAATGTCAAAATGTCACTAATCACAGAGGATAAAGAGAGGAGGTCAGAAGCAGAAAGAGAATAGCAAGAAAACAGAATGAGTAATGGAAAGGAGGGAAATTATCTGTTACAAAATTGCAAGGCACCCAATTGTTTTTTGGGGTTTTTGTTTTTGTTTTTGTTTTTGTTTTCTTCTGAACAAGATGCCTAGTTTTACTTTAAGCACAAACTTTATATTCCAGGGAACTGGATGTCAGAAAGAAAAAAAAAAGGTAAGTGGAAAACCAATACATTTTTCCAAAAGCTTCCCTGCAAATCTTTCCTCGCATGTATAGGCCAAAACTTTAATTATATTAACGTGCACCAACTGATGGCTATGGGGGTGAGTTTCTATCAAGCTGAGATTCACTGATCATTTCTGTCATAACCCTGAAGCTTAAACTTGTAATCTACTTGCTGTTGTATCCTCTCAAGACTCACATTGTGACAGATCCCCAACAAACGTTCTGGGCACATGGGAAGCTGGAAGTCTACTAACTGCCATTACCCCCTAACACAGTTTTTTGGCCTTTGATACCTTTGTTTTCTTCCGTGTCTCCTGGCTAGCATCTAGATTGTGACACTTCAATTCAGTTTGGCCCTTCACTTTTCTTGTGTTTGATGAGACCTGTAGCATCATCGGGCAAATGGAAAACATGGAAGAAGCAATCTTGGACTGTGATTCCCATTATTTTTATATTCTTTGTGCATGGCTCTTCAGTGTAAAATGAATAGGTGGTCCCTTGAACACAGGTCCCTCCTCCAAAACATTCCCTCGTACTAAATATAATTGTCTGATTTCCTTTCTTTTTTTTTTTATAGTAACAATGATGACAAGAAGTATGGAGAAAAATGTTCCCTTAATGCCTTGCAGTTAGGACATTCTCTTGGAAARTGGGAGTTTTAGGTTCTAACTCCTTCCATTAGTGGAATATGAGGGACATCTTTTAGCATACACAGACACTGGGCCTCTCTAGGTATTTCCCTTCTGCCTCTAAATCACAGCTAGTTAAATGCTTCTCACCTCAGGCTGGGGAAAATCTGTGTCTTGTGAGGTAGCATTCAGACATCTAAGAAACTTTTCAGTCTGCCTAGGCTTAGACTTCTGATGATCAGATAATTGAATGGTAGGTAGCGTGAAGTAGGGCCTTAAATTTCACCTCACATTGATCTAGGCAGTCTCATTATATTTCTTAGATATTGTAGGCTCTTGCTGTGACAAACTGGCAAAAAGAATATAAAATACTATTTTGATATAATAAAAGAAATTACTTTCAGAAAAAAAAAAATCAGACACTGGAAAATAATTTCAGGCACTTAATAAATATTTCAGAAAAAACTGAAGAGTTAGGAGAGAGTAAAGATGATATTCTTTTTCACGTTTAAGCTTTAATTGTTCAATATGTCATATTCTGATCTTTCAGATATTGTAGTATCTCAAAGACATTTGCTTCCAGTGAGGATGTTCAGCATCTTTTAGAAGTTACCTTATACCAAGCAGGACTGGGCATCAAAGTGTTTTAACTGGCACTCTTTTAATTCCTCCATCCTCTGAAAGAAAGCCTACATTTAGAAATAAAACATCAATCAATTAGTGTGCTGTTTCAATGTCTGAATTAGGAGCTTGATACTGGGAAATAAGAAATTTGAGAAAGGCAAACATATACTACTTATTTGTTTAACAACACAGAAAAAACATGATTATTTAATTTGTACAGTATGGAATCTGGAAAACAAGAATTACTAGATATCTTATGTAGTCATACTCACAACACATGCTCTTTCTTCTCCTGTTTTCCCTTCTGCATAAACGTCCTAAGCCATGATAGTGAATTCACTTATGATTCAAATTTGAAATCATATTACAGGAAATAGAAGTCTTTGCTTATCAGTATTAGTTTAGAACAAAATAGTTTTTTCCTACTGTTCAAACATCAAATATACTAGTGTTTGAAACATAGTTTAGCCCTTCTCTCACCTAATCTTTTATGCTTTCCTTCTAGAAGCTCATTTCAATTAGAGAAAATCAACTATTTTCTCTGGAGAATATTATCTATACCCAACAATAAGAATTCCATACTGGTGACCAAAATGTCCCTGAAATTAGAGTGCCAGGACTTTAAGGTCTTGCTGCAATTTTTTACTGTTATAATTAATGAATCAAATTAAGTACTTTGTTTCTGAGATATTAATTATATGCACCTTGCTGGTATACTCCAAAGGTTACCTTATATTTTGAATTTGCTAACAGAATTTCAATACTTATTCATGGATCGTAGACTTCTAACTATACTGCCTCTAAAATTAAAACTTAAAATCACATATATTTTTATGTAATACTGGCTACAAGTAAGGAAGTATTATCTGAAACGTCAAACAGTTCAAAGAAAGAATGAGCAGATAAAGTTATTTCCTTTCACTTAAGCATTACGTCCAAAATCTACTTAGTTATAACTCGATTATTCTTCCACAACAAAAACACTTCCTGTAGGCAATGGAACACACAGAAGTTATGGAACATTATCACATCTGGTCACCACATATAGGTATACATTTATAAATAAATAGGTACCCAAAGGTCACAGGAAACAGTCCTTGTCATAAGTTTAGACTTCAGGCTCCGACTTGACCGTGGTGTGTCATCCTTCCCTCTCTACCCATTATGCAAACCTTAAACCATTATTAAACCACTAATCCATGTATCTATTATACCATCATGATTCCACTGATTTCAGCGGTTTCTTTTTGATTGGTTTTTGTTTGGTTTGTTGTTGGGTTTTTTGTGGCTTGTTTGTTTGTTTGTTTTGCTTTATGTATGCATGTTTAATGGATTAATGTAAACACAGGTGAGCTTTCAGTGGCTATTTATTGCATGGTGCCACCAGTCACTAAAGACAAACTAGTAAACAAAGCCATACATGACTCTAGTCAAAAGAGTCTTGACACAGCAAAGACTTCATTTTATCACTTTCATTAATGTGTACAAACCTATGAAATGAGAAAAATGACACAAGTTCCAGCTCTGCCATGCACAGAAATGTCTGCAGGCTTATGAAGACCCATTTCATAATGGGTAATAAGTAGCATCAGAAATTGTCAAAATGCCACTGAAGAGCAGGCACCTTAAAGGACTCATGCATTTATGAGTGACACATTCTGATCTGTAATTCCAGAATCAACCAGTGTTAAACAGCTGTGTTCCTTACACAATGTGTGAAGACATGTGAAAAATTTTTTGAGGTAAATTGAAACATGATGACACCCCTTTGCAAGCTATCACCTCAGTACTGTTGATTTCAACATCACTGAGAATTGTCACTGAATGATTAAGTTACTTATTTTTGCAATGAATTAAAAATGTGTGAGGCACATGATAGTAGATTAAGGAAATGTGCTGTTCTCATTTACCTAGTGATAACTTATTCATGTAGTCTTACCCTCAGTGTCTTGGGAATTCAAAACTATGGTGTGCTGGAATCAGGTTGACTCAATATGGCAAAGGAGTTTATTTGAAACCTCACTTCGGGTTTAATTCTGGAGTCAGAGCTATTTTCATTCATAAACCACAGCTTAGGTTATTCTCTGAGTATGCACACTACCTTTACTGAATTTTTAAAATCCTACAGAATATAAGAAGTGAGTTAAAGGACAGCAAAATCAAATGCTACTCCTTCGGAATTAAGGAATCAAAGTGAGAAGGATGTGAGAAAACCTTCAAGAACAACAGCACTCCATTGTCTTAGCTGTACAGAGAAGGTTAAGCAAGGGTAAAATGGGGTAAATGATTTTTAAAAAGTAGATCACAGGGGAATGGCAGACATAACTGAACGGTGAGCTAAGCCCCACAAAACATCTTATTTCACAGCCAACTCATTTCACAATCAGATCTTTTGATCTAAAGAATCTTTAGGGAAGTTGAAAGCCCAAGTGAATATGAAAATTAAAAGATGATGGTTTTCTAACCAAGTAGAAGAAGTCAAAAGAACCAATTCTTTTATCATAGAGCTTATTTTCCTACTTTAAACACGTAAGTAGTCCCCTTTACTTCTTATGTATTTTATTGCTGAAGTGTGTTTTTAGGGCGAATTTAAGTGAGTAAAGAGAAGTTCATGAGCACATGGGCTTCAGGAAGCTATTCCAAACTTAAAGGAAGTATTGAGTAAAAGAAAAAATCAAGAAGGAAATTAAATGAATGTTGAGCTTGGTTTCACTTATGGAACAGAAGTGCCTGTAATGGTTACTCAGAAAAGATTTTAGCCAGGTGTGTTTTGACAAAAGGTCTAGATGACAAGGACAAAATTTTACTCTGGCATTTTTCAAAGAATGAGTAGGAAAAGCAAATCAAGATGCATGGAAAATGTTCTCAGAATTTGTTTTATCATTATGAATCTCACTGAAAATATTTTTTTTTTAAACTAATATGGACTGAGGATATAGTTTTCTCTTCATTTTTAAATAATTTGAACTATATAGCTCCCACAGGAGGACAACCAAATAATTAGACTAGGAAGCAAGGACACTTACTTTCTTTGGAGCTTTTGACTCTGCAGAAGAGAATTTAAGATTCACAGAACAGGAGAAGAAGTTTCTGGTCTAAAGGGTAGAATAAAGGTAGTTCTTCAAGAAGTTTTACTAAAATGTACTGAACACTTAAACTCAGCAATTTTATCTGGCTTTCATAAGGAAATGAGGTTTTACTGTGTTATCTGTTAGTGTCTGTAAATAACTTTTGAACTTATTGGAAAATTTAAACCCTATATGCCAAAGGAACAGAGGTATAAAGGATAGAAAATTTCTATTACTGGCTGTATAGAGGAAGGAAACTGAAATTAGTACCCTTACTGAGGAAAAGGCTGTAATATGACCTCAACAACAACCTGTTTTCTTGGACAGATAGGTTAATCAATAAGCATATATCTGTTGACAAAGGAGTGCAGTAGCTCCAAATCAGTCCCTGCACAGGTTTATTGTCTGCCCAGAAGACACGGGATCAAGGTGGGGATACTGTGAGGGCTGAAAATCATGGGATTAGACAGACAATGAGAAGTACAGTAATAAGAAGTGAGCCAGAAGGAGAAAGCCAGCATTATTGTACTAGAAAGTATAGAGATAAAGAATGCCATTCCACAGGAAACTAGGCTTCATTAATTCCACTGTATGTAGAAGCTCTTTTTTAAGACATAGTGTTAAGGATTCCTAAGGATTAATATGTTTAAGGAAAATGAAATTTTTTCTACTTTTCTGAAATGGAATAGGATAGTATCTTATGAAGTCTTGTAATTTTCATTGTGCAGAATCAGCAGAAAGGTGGCTTTCCAAATAAGCAGAAATTGCAGAAATGATTCTTGTTTTCTGAAAATGAAATCAGTTTGAAATGGCAATTAAATTTGCTGCTGAAGCCTGTTTCTCACCAAGCGCTTACAACACATAAATTCAGAACATGAAAAGCACATTGCTGTCTATTAATTTAATGAAAAATATAAAAGCTGTAGGTGTATATTACTCTGTCTGTTTTGTGGGACTTTGTTTCTAATTCTTTAAAATAGATTTTACAGATCTGTAATATTCCTAGTACACTTCATGGGAGTAACATATCTGCATACGTGACAGTTAATCAGTCTGTTAATGTTTCCAACTATCTCCTGCATGGTAAATTAGTTGTTATTTTCACAAGGTAAGGGAGCAATGATTTCATCAGGTGCTGGAATTAAGACTATGTAATTATCTTGGCAAGTGTGGCACAGAGATTAAGTTGTTGTGCTTCATTAATTAGTAGTAAAATAAAGCACCAGCTACATACTAGTACTAATGTTCAGGGCATCAGGACTTCCCTCTTTGGTCATTGCAGAATTTCTCTGGAAGTGGCTTCAGGATAGCTGTGTACCAGAAGAGTGAAATTGATTTTTTGTGAATGTAGGATGCTTACAATAAATCCTGAAGAGTTTAGAGACTTGGAGGATATTCCCTGAYAGAATAATTAATTAATTCCTTTGTTAAAAACCTCACCCTAATTATTGATTGAAGGGATATTTAACCTCACATCATCTGTCAAGCAGGTGGAGTAAGTTTCGGGCTGGGCTGGTTTATTATTCATGCATTAGGAGTTGTGGTCTTAATATACACAGCCACAAATGGTAGCAAAGGGACTGATTTTTCTCGCATCCCCATTCACTGGGTGGAGGAGATATCAGTAGTGACTTCCAAGTAGTGCCTGGTTATTCAAAGCAGAATTCATTGCACAGTGTTTTTCCTTTTCTTCTGTAGGTGAAGAAGAGAGAGGAGTTGCTGACACCATTGCACATGAGGGTAATTTCATAGCACTAAGAGTAAACAAAGCACAGCTTGGCAGCATAATCAATATAGCCACACACTGAATTGTTTCTGGGTACACATCATATTTAGACTCACAACAAGCAAACACCTCATTCTGAATCCTGGAAACTAAATCCCACAACTGAACAGAAAAATTATACTGATTATTGCTAAATCAAAGTTAGCCATCGAATTAGGATGCATTTTACCTTCTTCTCCACAGGGTTGTAGAAAATTTACAGAAGTACCTGTTGATTAACTCCAGCTTTATGTATAAGACACTATCCCTCTTTATTGCATGGCATGTCATATTCTATACCATATGAAAATCACTAACAGTTCTTCTGAGTGAGAAAACTCAGAGAAGGTTAAAAACATTAGGAACCTTACACGTTCAGCCCAGCTCTCTGTGTACAGCTGTGTTGAGGATGCTGTAGTCAGTTATTGTATTCTTTACTCTTGAACGCTGAAAGTTGGGAAACGTCAGTTTTCTTTGGTGGTGAAAAACTTTCTAAGTCAATGAGTATTATCTGTCAGTACGTCACCAACAGTTTTGGTTTATGGGTTAGTAATTCCTCTGTCATGAGGTACATGGTTTAGATTTTGATATTCTAAACTAACATTAAATTATCCTTTTACATTATCCTTAATGTAAAGAAAACATATAATTTCCCTCCAAATTGAAATTGTCTTCTTCCTATGTCAAATTTGCCACTCATTACTGAAATAGTATCTATAGAGATTAATGAATAATATTGCAGACAGTGTGGTGAAGGTTTCTTTTCTCTAAATAGGAGTATGCCACTATAGATCATTTGCCCTTCAGTAATTTTCCTCTGAATAAGACCTCTTATTCTCACGTTCACATTTTTAATTTCAGCAGAAAAGTCAAACACAACTCAGCTTAATGTGAATAAAAAGGTGAAACTTTAGTTGACTACTGTCTATTAGTAGACTATGTATCAAATCTTGAAATATTTTCAAAAGGAAGTATTGCTGAAACATGATTAGGAAATTAATCCTTAATTAATTCTGCACTTGCATGTGTTTCAGTTGTGTTTCAGTTACAAGCAAGAGGTACAGGTATATCTCTTTTTTCCAAGAGAGCATGTAGGGTTCTAAGTTAGCAATCTGTGGGGTTGGGAAAATGTGTAAGACAGTGATGGAAATGTATTTGTATTCTTATAGAGTAATAAATGATCTGTCATCATTAATAGCCACAGGAAAGGGCTGGCAACTCAACCAGAATAAGTAAGAAAAGAGCATGACAGCCCGTCATTGCCTAATGAAGCTGAGACATTAAAGGTATTCAATCATATTATTTTACCAGTACACCTGGATTCTCTTTATTAAAAAGGCATTTATCTAATGATGCATAGCAAGGTATTTCCAGTAATTGAAGATGGTTTTCCTGATGGAAAGTGGATTGCAAAGGACCAGAGGAAAAATAATGCTGTATTACAGTGTTGCAAGGCCCAGACTGTGAGTGCTTGTCCTGCACATTTTTGTGCACACACTCAACTTTGTGCCTATGAGTAGTTCAGTTGTATGTTAAATATGACTATTCATGTACATAAAATTACCAGTAAGCTTAAAATAGCGGAGATTGGATTTTGGCTGTGTGTGATCAATCCATATAGATTTGAAAACCTGGGGGACATATTTCTCAGGTACAGTTCCACTGGCAGAAAGTTTGTTGTCTTCAGTGAAAACACTTTCATGTGCTTCAGAGGGATTCTGTTCTAGACAGAAATACATTCAAATAAATTAGGAATGGCTCATGGATTTTCCATAAGTAAAGAAGGAGGGAAATTAATCCCATGAATGATTCACTGCAAATTACTCACTCAGCTCAACCACACTCAAGGAAATTGGTAGTCAAAATAATTGATTATAATTCCRTGAATTTTTTCTTGCTTATTCAATGTGAGAAAAATATATACCCTACAGTAGTGCTGTTCAGAATCTCTTTATTTGGATGCAGCAGGAAATTCTGGTGTTGCATGCTCCCGAGGGGATAATAGAAAAACCTGACAAGTAGCAATAATGGGATTTTTCTGATGCTTGCACATGCACTGTGCTGAAATGGGTGAGGAAATTCATCTTCATATAAAAAAGGAACTTGTATTCAGAGAAAATAACAGCTTTGGAATTCCTGTATAGAAATCTTTCTCTTTGTTTTGCAATTTAACACATAGATGAAAAAGAATAATCTTGTAATTATTATAAATTTGCTTTAATCACACTTCTGTTTTTTGAGTTATTTACCAAGAAATAGAGTACAACTGTGTTTAAAATTGAGATAGTGACTTCACAAGAGAGAAAGTTGCAAAAGCCATCTTGAAATTGTGTGGTTTTTGCATACATACAAAGAGTGAATGAAATATTCAGAAGAATTCTTCTAAATGCTATATAAAATGACTTGTTTGCACATTCAAGGTCAAAAGATGGTGACATAGCATCATCCTCTTGTCCCACTTCACTAGGATATCTTAGTGCTCAGACCTAAGATGAGAGGTAAAAACTGACTTGTGTTTTAGTTTTTGGACTTCTGTGACTTGTAATGTCTCTGGGCTTGTCTTGTCATTTTATCAGCAAGAGACAGACAATTCCTGGTCACAAAACCCATTTCCTAACAGAAAAGATTGATGGGAAAAAAGAAGAAAAAAAGAACACTTTCAGCTTAATTTATATAAACTCATTCCCCTTTCCCAAAACAAAAATATTAGACAATAACCAATGACATAAAGAGTATGCTAAGATCACCTTAATTTGAAAGTGAGTTTTGCTAATAGTTTTAAAACAAGTAGCAAGCAGTCTGAGAAGTTTAGACAAAAATAAAATAAACAAATCTTTTTAATCTTCATCAGACATTGCTAATGGACAAAATAAGATGAAATATTTTGTTGTACCTCCAGCCCATGCATTATCATATATTGCATCACTAATAAAGTTGTCATTTTTCTCAAGCCTCTCTATTATTTCTTTAGGACACCATTCTTGCACAAGCTGTTTGCAGTTGTCTGCCAAATTTTATTAATTTACAGCAATTATTGAAGGAAGGTCAAGTTGTTGCTTTTAACTCTACTAAGACCTTTATAATAATGTAATATGTTAAAAAAAAAAATACCTTGGTATAGTAAATACTAGGTGTGAGAAAATGTAGAGGACCTATGTATTAACCAGGTGGACTGCTGACAGGAACTTGTGCTACTGGCAACTGACCTTACCCAGAATGCTTGTGAGAAGAGAGAAATACCTCATTTCATCCTAAATACCCTGCAGGGTTAGCTCACCTTATAAGTGGTAGCTTATTATGCCTGCTACACCAACTAAGTATAGTTTCATGAAACACCACTCTTCTAACCCAAACCTTCTAGAACTGTAATTATTAACATAATCTAGTAGGTGATAGTTACTTTAAAAATCTTCATACATGTTACATTTTCAGTTCACGAAGACAATAGAGTCTTAGTTGCTTAATAGCAATGTATACTACTTAGTTCAAAGTACAGTATAATTTACAGCTATGGAGTACATATATTTTTATTTCTTCAAACTGACTAGTAAAGTTTGGGAGAAAAGGTACTTTCAAACTAAAGAAAAATTTAAAATATATTTGAAGAAGAAAATGTATACTATTGCCACTTTGTCCTCTGTTCTTCTAGAATGTTTGCCTTTTAAGATTTACTAGATACTGAATTTGGAGTAATAATACCACATCTCAACTGGGTCTTTATGTCCTGTTATAATACTACAAATAGTTTTAATAATTTCATCACATTTAGTATGATGTAGATTCTTAATAATTAATATATTACATTTGTGACCCCAGAATATCCATATCGATGGAGTTAATGTATAAGCCAAAATTCATTATTGTATTCAGAAGTAGGCTAATTAAGAATCTAGCTGTAAGGAAAAGAAATCTCTTATCAAATTAGAAAATTAAATGAGAAATTCAATCAATTAATAAGGAATACAGAATACCTTTGATTGTCTTCTAATGTTGCTATTTCTACTTTTATTCATGGGTGAAACGGTTGGTTTTGTAAATGAATTATCAGTTATGAGTTAATGAGGTTCTTTGTAGATTGGTTTAATTCTGTGCATACTGTATTGATTTTGGAAATCTTTGTTGGGGAATATGATTTCATGTCATATTTCCTACTGTGTGTACAAACAAGTCCTCATTCATCTACTAACTGTGGTTTTCACAATTCAAGAAATGCATTTGACATGCTGAAAGGCCAACAAGATTTCTGGAGTGCCTGACACACAAGGAGAAGCTGAGAGAGTTGGGACCGTTCAGCCCTAAAAAAAGATGGTGAAGACAAGACCTTACTGCTGTCTACAATGACCTAACAAGAAAGTGTAGTGGAGATGGAGGCAGACTCTGTTTGGAGGTGCACATGAAAGGACAATAGGCAGTGGACACATGCTGAAACAAAGGAAATTCTAAATGGATAGTAAGGAAAAAATTAACAAAGAGGATAATCAAATATTGGAACCAGTTGCCCAGAGAGGCTGTGGAATCTGCATCTTTTACCATATTCAAAACCCGACTGTATAAGACCCTGAGCAACCTGATGTAAAATGGCAGGGTTTTGAGAGGAGAGTTGGACCACATGACCTTTAAAATCCCCTCCAGCCTACATTATTCCATGACTTTATTTTATAATTCCATGAAATGAAAAAAAAATGTTTAATACTATTTTTCTTATCTTTACACTTCAGAAAAGGAGCTGACAAAGGAGAGGGAAATTGTTCATTCATGCAGTAGTGTACACAAATGTCTGCCAGTGTTTTTTCTGTTGTTCATCTGTTCTATTTCTTCTGCTCAAAGTTCAATGATATAAAGGGTGGAGCAGCTTTCCCTGCATTTTTCTCCAATGTTTATAATCCTTTATGTGCCTCAGCACTGAATACATCATGACTATACTCCAACAAGTAAAGATCTCAGAAGTATCAAGGACAGTCTTTTCATTTACCTACTCTGCTCTGGTTCCAAAATGCCCTTTAGCATGGTATTTAAAGTCTATCATTATTTCCTGTTTCAGCGCAATTCATCCTCTCTTTCTATCCAGCCTGTTTTATCTTCCTCCCATTTTCTTCTATATTTCAACCTGTTCCCCTTTCTGTCCTAGCTAAGGGCTCTTCCTCTTCTCAATTTTATCTTTCCTTGATTTTAAAGTAGCTCTGTAATGGCATTATTTCATGTTCTTGTGGTGGCTTTGTCTTAGTTTCTTACAGCTTAGCTACGTTTTATTATCTTCTTTTACAGTTAGTATGATCTCATCCATTTATAACTACTAAAGAGACTTGCTGCTTATAATCCCAGCCAAGTTGCAGAACCTTCACATTTGATGCTTCCCCCCCCTTTTTATAGTGATATTTTAATACTCCAACAGAGGAGGAATATATAAGTATTTTAATTTACTAATGACCATTTCAAGTAGACTGGAAAGTTCTATACACTTATTCTTTACCTTAGTGCAGATTTTTATCATCTGCAAGTAATTATTGTTTTTATCATACAACAAACTGATGTTGATGTCATATTGTGTTCAACACTAAATAGAAACTTGGTGAATTTTTTGCAGTTGAATGTCTGCCTGCTACATTTATCGGAGCATTCTTGATGTTCCCCATAGTCCTTGTAAAGCAGAAAGAAATAGGGTAAGAATAAACAGCTTTATCTGCAGACCCACTCCCAGAGTTTTTTTATTACAAAAAGAGAAAAAGGTGGTCTTATATAATGCAGTAAAGAACAAAAATTTAAAAATCAAGAGAAAAAGCAACTTGATGAAATATGTAATCAACAATGTATAATAATGAATCATTGTATCTGGGTAATAAGATATCCCTATTGTGACAATAAGGACATCCCACTGTTGTGACTTCCCAAGACAACTTCAATTAGATGAATTATCAGCTGTATTTAAGATAGTTTTCTCAAGTTTGTAGTAATAAAAATATACCTATTTTTAGGTTTGTTTGCATATAGTTTTAGGCAATGCATCATAAGATAGGTGTAGAGCTGCTGAAAAATAGTACTCTGATATTTAGGTATATTTACTTTTCCTTTTTTATTTAGGAACATTTCTTGGAATTTGAAAATATAAACTAGACAATCATACAGAATAATAAAGCTAATTCTTCCATTTTAACATTTTTGCCAGGATCCCAAGGGTGCCTCATGCAGGAAAGTAACATGGAAGATGCAGTTCAGACTGGGAGCCAGGACAATTATGGGGAGGAACCATGAAGCACCTACACTACATTTGTCGTAAGACAGAACTGTGATTTATATTTGAGGAATGAAAGAAATTGTTACACGATGAAATGAGCAGTCATACAGTACAGACTTAGGAACATTTGGATCATGTCTTCATTCAAATACTCCTGACAAGTCTGTACAGCTGAATTTCTTGCTGCTGGGTAATCTGATACACAGATATGATTAGAAGGGTATTAATTAATTAATTAATTAAACTAATCATAACTGAGAATGAAGCAGATTTCAAAGTGTTTCTGTTTTCACAGGAGCAAACTGGTAAGCTATGTTGAAGATGTGACAATGATGAAATCACTTCTGGCAAAGACACATGGGAATATTTTTTAATATACCATCAAAAACTCCCCTGCCTCCTTTAAACCGAATGGTTGTTCACCTGAGCTATTAGCTCTGTAAAGATGTTCCGCTACACAGACTTACCTTGTCTGGGTATTTGATGAGGAGGGCTGATGGATCTCAGCATAGGTTACTGTGTTCAGCGATTTGCATGTCGTAAGCTCTCATCTCAACATGGAAATCAAGCCCATTTTTCACTGTCATTCTTTCTACTCCGTGCTCTAACCCTCTGAAAGCATCTCCCCCCAGTGCAACTCATACCAGCCACTCACATTGTAATTATCTGAGGAGCCAAAAGCCTAGTGATTTATTGGCTTTATTCTAGCTGGGATAAAATGTAAATCTGGATAATAGCTGTCATTTTCAGGTTCAGAGCTGGGAATGTGAGATAGAGATTGATTTTTAACTGTCCATTTCCTTAGATCAGAACATTATGCAGCGTTTCATTTTGGCTTGTGCTGAATGTCTGTCACTGCAGACACAGCAACATCTGACCACATCAGGGTGTCTAACCCCTTTTAAAATTGTTTTGTTATGGCACCTCCCAGAAATTCTTCATCAAAATCAATTTTCATTTGGGACTGAATGTTCTCAAGACTAAACAATATTTAATAGGTTGCAGGTTTTTTTCTTTTTTTTTTTTTTTCTCCTCCTCTTCCTCCACCCGCTCCAAGACACTGAAAATTTGAAAGGGCAACTAGTAAATCATAGCATTGGTCCATGAAGTTATTGTCAACAAAAACTAGAAAGCTGAGGAATATTATTAACACAGCTGATGATGTCTAGTCTTCATATCAGTGTTTGGTTTATGTTCATGCTGGTTTACACATGGTAATCTTCTCAGTTCATGGTGGAAACCTTTTTTCTGTTTTAGTACATATTAAACAGACTTCATAGTGCCATACCGGTTTATTCTGTATTTGAACTGCCAATATTGAATGTAGAGGATTATAGGTTGACATGATTTCTTTGCAATAGTGTATTATCCAAATTGGATTTCACATAAATGGTAGGCAACACGGAAGAAAGAAGCTGTCAATGCACTGTGTTATATTGATATCACTGATCCCTTCTATATGACACGTGTTAGCTAATGAACTCTTCCGTTTCTTTTCTCTGAAGCAAAATTCACCAGAAAACAGCAATAAGACCTCTTCATAAACACACATCTATGAGCAGTAAAGCAAATATTTCTAAAATGTCATAGATAATATACAGTGCTCAAAGGATTACTGTCATCCTCATAGTTTCTGACAAGTCCATGTGTTACTTGAATCAGAGTGGAGTCTGAGTTTAGTTTTTCCAAAAGGAGTTCCCTGATGATAGGACAGCTGTATCTCAGACTGTTTTATTTTGTTAAAACATTTATGTTCATGGAACTAGTGAGAAACTGACTCTGCAACAATGCTTATATACTAGAAATAACCTATGATAATATCCACCTGCAAATATTCAAACTCTGTGGTTGCTGCAAAAAAATACAGAAATGAAGTTATGCTTGTTTTCATTTGGTTCAAAGAAACAGAATAAAACCAAAAAAATAGAGATTAGATGAAGAGTGAAAGAAGTTACAAAAAAAGACCGCATCTGAAAACAAACATACATTTGTGTGAATTATTAATGGAGAAAGTAGATTTTGAAAATGAGCTTCAGTGAATGCAAACATAAAAAATCTTTTTGCAGATAATAGAAAATGTCTCTATTCTTTCCTAAGTATTTTAAATTAAATGTAATCTTTACATAATAATGTGATATCTGGCCATGTTTTATATAAGGAGCAAAGCACAGCATCTGTGCAAAATGAAAAGGAAAAAAACCTCCCACAAATAATAGCAAATCAGAGTATATTACCTATTTAGTAGAATTTGTCTGTAATTGACAACAGGAATTAATTTTTCATAATTAAAGCTTCCCAGTCTCCACTGAATTATGCTACACACACATGAACAGTCAAAACCTAGTAAATCCTTCTTCCTTTAAACCTACCCATCCTATTCCTACCTATCTCCATTTTGCATTATGCAGTGAAAATAACTGCTCCTGACAAGAAGTCTGTGCAGTCAATAGTATTCTAGTTGTTACCAGTTCTTTGATGAAAACATACATGTTTAAAATACAAATAATACTTCCTTAGGCTTGCAAAACAGGAATATATTTTACATAGAAGCACATCAGTTCTCTTTTTAAAGTAAGAATTCATTTAGTTTAACTTCAAAATACTTTTTTTTTTTTTTTTTTTTTAATTAAAGCCCACTTGTGTTCTGGTTTTGAATGTGGTCTGGCAAGTAACACAGTTATAATACAGTAACAGT
Organism: Phoebastria nigripes; assembly: GCA_035582835.1. Lineage (NCBI taxonomy): Eukaryota > Metazoa > Chordata > Aves > Procellariiformes > Diomedeidae > Phoebastria > Phoebastria nigripes. The sequence goes on from JAYKAV010002978.1 coordinate 333,497, forward strand.
ATTAATTATTTTATTCCCCACTTACTACTAGAAGCAATTGAATTGCTAGTTACTAGGGGAATTGCTATTGTTTTAATTTGATATCATGATTATACAGAATGATGAAGTGAACATTAGCAGAAGTCAGATTAGCAGAAATTATTTCCCATTTCATAGTGTGTGCCTTGATATGTCACAGTGACTGTTTATTGTTGTTCATAGACACATTGAGTTCCTTCTAGATGCATCTGAATTTGGTAATTTTTTGTTTTAGGTGAAGTGGTGCTAGAGCTCACTGCATTTATGTGTATCTTTATCAGTAGTCCATCATTTCCTTAGGACTAAGGATGTTCTGCTGGCTGACAATTCATGTTGCTTTCTGTTCCCACCTGCAGAAAATTTGAGAAAAAATAGCTTTCCCTGCCAAGTACTTTTTGTTTGGGTTTTTTGTTTGTTTGTAGAAGCTCGTTATGTGCAATGTAATGAAAATAATGTCCTGTTAGGGTAGGGGGAGCTGACTGTAAGCCAGTAAGTCAGCTTCGTTGGGGACCCCAACTTAAATGCCTCTATGCAAACGCACGTAGCATGCGGAATAAACAAGAGGAGTTAGAGATGTGCGCATGCCTGCAGGGCTACGATCTTATTGGCATCACGGAGACATGGTGGGATGGCTCCTATGACTGGAGTGTTGGAATGGAAGGATACAGGCTTTTTAGGAAGGACAGGCAGGGAAGATGAGGAGAGGGTGTTGCCCTCTATGTCAATGACCAGCTGGAGTGCATGGAGCTCCGCCTGGGGATGGATGAGRAGCCRACCRAGAGCTTATGGGTCAGGATTAAAGGGAGGGCAGGGACAGGTGACATTATGGTGGGGGTCTGCTACAGGCCACCCGACCAGGAAGATTGAGCGGATGAGGCCCTCTATAGACCGGTAGGAGCAGCCTCATGTTCACAAACCCTGGTTCTCATGGGGGACTTCAACCACCCCGATATCTGTTGGAGGGACAACACAGCAGGGCATAAGCAATCCGTGAGGTTCCTGGAATGCGTCGATGATAACTTCCTTCTCCAAGTGGTAGAGGAGCCAACAAGGAGAGGTGCTATGCTGGACCTTGTTCTCACCAACAGGGAGGGGCTGGTGGGGAATGTAAAGCTCAAGGGCAGCCTGGGCTGCAGTGACCATGAAATGGTGGAGTTCAAGATCCTTAGGGCATCAAGGAGGGTGCACAGCAAGCTCACTACCCTGGCCTTCAGGAGTGCAGACTTTGGCCTCCTCAGGGATCTGCTTGGTAGAGTGCCATGGGACAAAGCCCTGGAGGGAAGAGGGGCCCAAGAAAGCTGGTTAATATTCAAGGATCACCTCCTCCAAGCTCAGGAGYSATGCATCCCAACAAAGAGGAAATTGGGCAAAAACGCCAGGAGGCTTGCATGGATGAACAAGGAGCTCCTGGACAAACTCAAACACAAAAAGGAAGCCTACAGAGGGTGGAAGCAAGGACAGGTAGCCTGGGAGGAATGCAGAGAAATTGCCCGAGCAGCCAGGGATCAGGTTAGGAAAGCTAAAGCCCTGATAGAATTAAATCTGGCCAGGGACGTCAAGGGCAACAAGAAAAGATTCTACAGGTACGTCAGGGATAAAAGGAAGACTAGGGAAAATGTGGGCCCACTCCGGAATGAAACAGGAGACCTGGTTACCCAGGATATGGAGAAGGCTGAGGTACTCAATGACTTTTTTGCCTCAGTCTTCACCGGCAAGTGCTTGAGCCTCACCGCCCAAGCCACAGAAGGCAAAGGCAGGGACTGGGAGAACAAAGAACTGCCCACTGTAGGAGAAGATCAGGTTTGAGACCATCTAAGGAACCTGAAGGTGCACAAGTCCATGGGACCTGAGGAGATGCATCCACACGTCCTGAGGGAACTGGCAGTCGAAGTTGCTAAGCCACTATCCATCTCTGTATTTGAGAAGTCGTGGCAGTCTGGTGAAGTTCCCACTGACTGGAAAAGGGGAAACATAACCCCCATTTTTAAAAAGGGGAAAAAGGAAGACCTGGGGAACTACAGGTCAGTCAGTCTCGCCTCTATGCCCAGCAAGATCATGGATCAGATCCTCCTGGAAACTAYGCTGAGGCACRTGGAAAATAAGGAGGTGATTGGTGACAGYCAACRTKGCTTCGCTAAAGGCAAATCACGCCTGACAAATTTGGTGGCCTTCTACAACGGGGTTACAGCATTGGTGGATAAGGGAAGAGCAACTGACRTCATCYACCCGGACTTGTGCAAAGCATTTGACACTGTCCCGCACGACATCATATTGTCTCTAAACTGGAGAGACATGGATTTGATGGATGGACCACTCGGTGGATAAGGAATTGGCTGGATGGTCGCACTCAAAGAGTTGCGGTCAACGGCTCGATGTCCAAGTGGAGACCAGTGACAAGTGGCGTTCCTCAGGGGTCGGTATTGGGACCGGCGCTGTTTAACATCTTTGCCGGCAACATGGACAGTGGGGTTGAGTGCACCCTCAGCAAGTTTGCTGACGACACCAAGCTATGTGGTGCGGTCGACACACTGGAGGGAAGGGAGGCCATCCAGAGGGACCTTGACAGCCTAGAGAGGTGGGCCCGTGTGAACCTCATGAAGTTCAACAAGGCTAAGTGCAAGGTCCTGCACATGGGTCGGGGCAATCCCAAGCACAAATACAGGCTGGGCAGAGAATGGATTGAGGGCAGCCCTGCCGAGAAGGACTTGGGGCTGTTGGTTGATGAGAAGCTCAACATGACCCAGCAATGTGCGCTTGCAGCCCAGAAAGCCAACCGTATCCTGGGCTGCATCAAAAGCAGCGTGGACAGCAGGTCGAGGCAGGTGATTCTTCCYCTCTACTCTGCTCTCATGAGACCCCACCTGGAGTACTGCATTCAGCTCTGGGGCCCCCAGCATAAGAARGACATGGACCTGTTGGAGCGAGTCCAGAGGAGGGCCACGAAGATGATCAGAGGGCTGGAGCACCTCTCCTATGAAGACAGGCTGAGAGAGTTGGGGTTGTTCAGCCTGGAGAAGAGAAGGCTCCAGYGAGACCTTACAGCAGCCTTCCAGTACCTGAAGGGGGCCTACCAGAAAGCTGGAGAGGGACTTCTTACAAGGGCATGTAGTGATAGGACAAGGGGTAATGGTTTTAAACTGAAAGAGGGTAGATTTAGATTAGATATAAGGAAGAAATTCTTCACTATGAGGGTGGTGAGGCACCGGAACAGGTTGCCCAGAGACGTTGTGGATGCCCCATCCCTGGAAGTGTTCAAGGCCCGGTTGGATGGGGCTTTGAGCAACCCGGTCTAGTGGAAAGCATCCCTGCCTGTGGCAGGGAGGTTGGAACTAGATGATCTTAAGGTCCCTTCCATCCCAAACCATTCTATGATTCTATGATTCTATGATTGTTTAGCCCTTTGCAACATAATAATGAATATTTTATGATCAGTGGCTTCAGGTCTGAGTACTGGCTCCACTCCTCTGAATCAAAGTTTTACCTTTGCAGATTGATAACAAGTCTACATAACTTTTCTTAATGGTAATCTTTGATCTTATTGAAAGAAAGGTGAAGCTATAATATTCTTAATGTCCTTGTAGAAGCTGAGAATGCCATGTATGATTTCTGTGGTGATACTAAGGAACCTCTACACATAGCTGTATAAGCCATAAGACATAAAATGAAATAGATTTTGGAAGCTGGCATCATCAACATTTCTCCACAGTTCCAACTGATTGCATCTGTGGGCAGATATTTTTTTGTCATTGAGCAGTTTCATTCCTTTCATGCATATTTTTAACTCTCTAGGTCTCTTCAAAAAATTCCGTTTTTCAAATGTAGCTTGAGCATTTCAATTGCAAATGTAGATAAACAGATGGGATAGAAAGACTGTGGATAAGGCTTTCTGACCATATTTTTTGTGAGAATTTGCAGGTTTTCAGTCCCTTCCATTCATTTGTTAGGTACATTACTTGATTTCAATCATACTTAACAAACCTAAGGTATAATCTCTCATGTTTTTGAAGTGGTTCCTAGTCATAGACAGAAATTTATATCAACTCCTTTTTCTTAAGAAGAACATCTCCATGCATAAATTGGAACAATCCGTTTCAAGCTTACAATCTCCCTTTTATTTTTTTTTTATTTTTTTCTTAATAAAATGAGATAGGAGTCAGTACTGCCTAAAGTTTCACTCATTATGTTTAAATACTTCTTTTGCTAATCTTGCCTTTTTATTTCTCCACAAATGTTGAACTAAAGTTATTGAGGTAATTTCAATATACAGTATTATTTAAGTCAATAGAGATAAGGGTATCTAAATTAAGTCTTTGGAGTTCTGCACTATGGAAGACAACAATTGTGTCTGAAAGGTCATAAAAGGAATGTGGTAAGCTAGTTTTAGCACTTTCAGGTATACACACTAGTTTACTAAGACCCTCAGTGACATAAAAATGGAAGAATATAACTCGCTCTCTTCCCTTCTCCCCTTTCCCCCCAGTCTTCCCCCCACTTTCTTCCTCTCTTTATTTCATTTATTCATTTTAATAGCAAACAGTAAGTAGCCTTTACTGTTGCAGCTTTATCTTAAGCTTCCCTAAAGTGTCTGAAGAAAGAGAGAAACAACACGGGAAAATGGTTTCTTGCTTGTTTGGTATTGACATGTGGTCTGTGCTTTTCTCTTCCCTCCCCTCATTTTTACCAAGTTCTGTATTTCAGATTGTTAGAAATTTGAGGACACTATATATTTTAATCAGTGCTGGGTCTCTCCCAGGTGTCACACTTTACATAGTGGGCAAATACAAAGTAAAATACCCAGCCACCCCAGAAGGATCCAGCATTTTCCACACATTCCATTGAAGACATGTTCTTCTTTTGTGAAATTACAAATCAGCTTTCCTCCTCATCTTTTGACTGTCTTCAGAAAAATTCTGCCATGCTGTCTGTAAGTCCAGGCACTTAAATCCTTTTAAGTCATGATGCTAAAATCTTCTGCCTTGAAGCTGTGTTCTTCAACAGCATTTAGTGGGGTATCAAGCACTTGTCTTAAGCGTGTACTGAATTAAAGTTAGCCTTTAAATGTGCAAATCTGAGCTTAAAATACATATTAGAAAGAAGTCTAAACACTTTGAGAAATTGTTCGGAGATTAGGGCAGAATAAAGGCATTTTCTTGTCAAGTCRTGTTTGTATAAACTAATTGTTTATTATCAGTCACATCAGAAATGTTTGATATAACAGTGTTCATACATTCCAGTTCACCTAAATATCTTCTAAAATTATTGTGTTTGGGGTTTTGGACGTGGGGGGGTGGTTTTTTTTGGAATTTATGTGTGGGGATTTTTTTTCTTTGACTTTCTACATTTTAATTTTATTCTTTTTTTCTCACTTATTTAGAATCACAGGATTGTATGTGTTGGAGGGGACCTCTGGAGGTCATCTGGTCCAACCTCCTGTCCAAAGCAAAGCCAACTTAGATTAGTTCTTTCAATTCTTTCTGAAATATATCACCATTAAGTCATTTCCCCCCTTCCATTTCTGTTATGCTTTTCTAATATTTATATTTTTAACAGATGCCCTTCTGAGTGTTCAAGACATATAGGCTTTCTTCCAGCTTCCAGTTTAAATGTCGCTTATTCTCAGCAAAATCTTATTAATTTCTTGAACCTGAAGATTGAACCTGCTTTGATTTGGTCAGAGCCAGAATTCTTTTCTTGCAGGCTTATGGTGCAGAATTAAAACTTCATCTCCCCTCAAAAAACTTAGGAAGAATCTTTGAAAAAGTTAGTTGTATAATCTTTTTGCAAAGTACATAGCTATAAAACCAGTTCTAAATTGATAAACAAACAAATTCACATATTTCTTTGTAAATAATACTTCTTAGTTTAGCAAATGATTTATAAAACAACTGTCTTAGGATGATACTATCTCATGGTAGGATTCCATCCTATGACAATAGGGTTTTTTTACACCAATTTTCTTCAGGTAAAGAAGTCGAAGTTCAGTAAGAATAATTACAGAAATAATAAAAAATGTGTTAACACTGAACTTTTCTTTTTAGGTGACACGGGGCTTTTTGTACTTGGCTGTCCTGGTTTTGGCTGGGATAGAGTTAATTTTCTTCCTAGTAGTTGGTATAGTGCTGTGTTTTGGATTTAGTAGGAGAAGAATGTTGATAACACACTGATGTTTTTAGTTGTTGCTAAGTAGTGTTTACACTTGTCAAGGACTTTTCAGCTTCCCATGCTCTGCCAGGTGCACAAGAAGCTGGGAGGGAGCATAGCCAGGGTAGCTAACCCAACTGGCCAACAGGGTATTCCATACCATATAACGTCATGCTCAGTATATAAAGCTGGAAGAAGAAGGAAGGGGGGACGTTCGGAGTGATGGTGTTTGTCTTCCCAAGTAACCGTTACACGTGATGGAGCCCTGCTTTCCTGGAGATGGCTGAACACCTGCCTGCCGATGGGAAGGAGTGAATGAATTCCTTGTTTTGCTTTGCTTGTGTGTGTGGCTTTTGCTTTCCCTATTAAACTGTCTTTATCTCAACCCATGAGTTTTCTCACTTTTACCCATCTGATTCTCTCCCCCATCCCACCGGTGGGGAGTGAGCGAGTGGCTGTGTGGTGCTTAGCTGCTGGCTGGAGTTAAACCACGACATTGGTATAATTGTAGACGAAACCTTGAGACATAACAATGTCTATAAAATATCTTCTTCACATGCAATTTCACAGATATTTTCCCCAGTCAGTCCTAACAAAGATTTTCAGGTTTAAGGATAACGTTAGTTGATATAATTTCCTACATGATCTAAGACAGCATTTCTTCTGGCTTTTATCCTCTTTTTTTGTACAAGCTTTAGATACCATAAGACTATTTTGAGGACTAGGAAAATCGATAAAGTAGGTAATTTGACCTTTCTTTCATTGGTTATAACAGAATTACTATGAAAGAAGAAACTCTAAAATATTTTTTTCTGCAAGCTTACATGCCATTAGGTAGAGAATTGTGAATATTTTTTAAGCATTAACCCAAATTTGAATCCAGCATGGCAGAAGCTGTAGGTCTTTAATAGTCTTCATTTATTGTCATGTAACATTTGCATTAACATAGACTCTAAATGCTTTGTTGTGTCCTGATGATTCTTTGAGCCTGATTTAATAGAAGTGTCATAGCTCACCAAAATAGTTTACCAAAAATTTCAGCAGCACAATACTAGTAATTTTTGTTTGTTTCCCTGAGAAAAGTACAAATAATTATATGATAGAAGTTAGGGAAATGAGGATTATATCAATCTATCAATTTCTTTTCCATTTCAGAATTGTGTGTTCCCTGAAGTACCTAATACAATAGCAATGAGAAAATCTATGTCAGAGGAGATGATACAGGTCTGTGGGGCAACAGTGATCAGGTGTGGATACAAATCACATCTCAAAACTGAATAGTTGTTCAAAACTGAAAAGAAAAAGAAAAAAACCCTTATCAAAATCAAAGAATATCAGTATTTTCAGCAGGTTTCTTTACGTCAGACTAAGTATAAAGGGTCAAATATCACTTAAAAGGTGAAATGACACGAAAGATTTTGCTGAAGCTAATGGCAAAACTTAGAGAGAATTCTGTAAGATTAGACTGCATGTGAAGAAAAATCCTGAGCGGAAGAAAGAAAAATAGGAATCTGAATTATCCCCTCGGTGACCTGTGTGAAGGATATATTTTAGCCTGAGGAGTCAACTTAAATAGAAGAGTTAGCAAAAACTAATACACCAGATTTCTTTTTCTGACTCCTGCTTTCCCTTAGCAGAAGCTTGACTTGTAAACTTACTTCCACTTTATGAAATGTTTAATGTATTAATATTTCTTTTTATGATGATTTAGAATAAACCGAAATCTTACAAACCAATATTTACACAATAAATTATCTTGTTCTGAGAAGTTTCCATTGGATGGAAACCAATTTCATATATAGTCAGAGAGAAAAAAAGTAAGTGACATCTGCTTATAAGAGGAAGTTCCTCTGATTCATTTATAGATAACTGCACTCTGTCTGATCTGGGAACATGAACAAGGATTTCTCAAAATTTGACCATTACTTATAGAATTCTTTATCTGGAATATCTCTTAATTTCATAAAATAAACACAGAACAAGGTCTACTAACACATAATGCATTTCAAGTACAAGATAATCCATTATGATTATATATTTCTGGAATATCTTAATGTCACGTCAATGTTCATAAAAAGTGAAGCATAGAGAATCAAAATGTTTTATTCATGAACACATATAAATTTCTTCCCCTCCCCTGACATTTTTACTAACTTCATATAATTTAAGTTTAACATAAGAAAAAGTAAATTACAATTTCCAAACCTGGAAGCCTAATTTCCAGTGCTAAATATTCACCCTAGATATCTGGAAAACTGGACCGGAACTTGAAATGTACATATCAAATGGAGTTTTAAGTGAGAATAGTGACCATTACGGCCCTTCATAACTGTTTGAAGTACAAGCTTTCAATAAAACAAAACCGTACACATTTTAAGAGTCTGTTAATCTTTCACCTTGGAAGCTGAAATTCAATTTTATCATAAAATATACCATTCTGTTCTTTACACCTATTATTACCCCATTGTGTGCTTAATTATAGGAAATTAACAGCATGGTTTTGTGTTTAGTTTTTTTGGTGGTTTTGGTTTGGTTTGGTTTTTGTACGAAAGAAACAACCAGTAATACACAGAAGACAAAAGAAACGTTCTCTACTTTTCTGCACCTTTTCTTATTTCAGCTTTCTTCTGTGCAGTCTTATAACACTATAGGGCATTCTATATTGTATGTGGGATGCTGTTACTGAGGTCAAAAGGTAATTGATGGAATTTGTCATGATTTTGTAGAAAAGAAGTATGGGTTTTGGCAAAATTTACCTATTTTCTCACCCTATTTTTAAGACACTGATCTACATATTTTAAACATTTTTAAAATAAAGGTGCATTTACTTATGATATAAAATTAATGGAAGAAGAAAAAAGAAATATATTCATAGTATTAAAAAATCTGGAAGTCAGACGGTTCTATTCATAGTTGCATTAACATGTGATAAAAATGGTTCTTATGAATCCCCAGCCACACCACATAATGCAGGGCAAGCATAGTACTGTTTTAGAGCTTCCATATCTCTGTCTGGGAAATCTTGTGGGTAGGTGTATATATGCTGTAAAGGGCATGCACTACTGAAGTTCATGTACTAGTCCATTGCATAGACAACCATCACAGGAATACTTTGTTGATGTGTTCTGGATAAGCTGAACGCACAGCTTATGCAGAACTAATTCAATGAAGGCTCAGTAGATTCTAAATGATCCTGCTGGATTCAGAGAGCAAGTGCCGTAGTAAGTCTCTTAAATATGACTTTCAGATCTCATACATTTTTTTTCCCCACATGCATGTATATTATATATACATTTTTTACCCAATGACTTTAGTTCTGACCTTCTGGCCTAAAACTACAAGTTTATATCATGTGCCGAGAGGATTCTTACCCTACTGCTGATGTACTCTGCTTTCATTTTCATTACTAGAAGTTATGAAATTTAGAAATTCAGGCWTTTATAGAAAAGTTGTGTGTCTTTTCCTTTTCTTTTTGCTTCTATGAATCTTGCAGAGCAAAGTCACTAATGTATAAAACCTCTCCTGATTATTTCTTTGGGCTATATGGGTAATTACAGAATAGATGATGGAATAGTATAAAGATTGACAGAAAATTCTTAGAAGTAATCTAAGTTTGTCTTTCTTAATGCATGTGCTCATTAGTAGTCTGTCATTTTTTTATGCAGAAGTTTCTAGGATGACTCCAGGCTGTTYTTAGACTCATAGTAAACTCCAAAGTACAAATCCTTTTTTCTTCCCTGCTGCATTTTCTTGACTTAGACAGTTATGTTATTGTCAAATGAAATGTCTCTTCTCGTCACCATTCAAGAGGTCTAGTACCTCAAACAATTGTCGTTTTAACTTCTCCTTAACCTTAATATCTGTGACATATGGCTATTGCTTATAGATAAAGTATATGTGCTTGTACCCGTATACCTTAGGTAGGTAACATACATTGTCCATGCATTTGCTGTTTGTTTTATATGTAAAAATAATTTTAAAAAAATCACCATTTTGCCATTTCTTCTCTCGTTCCAGTGATGTCTTATGTGCTTGATAGCACACTATTTGCGGTGAGGGGTAGGAACTCATCTCAGTGCTGTCCCCTGTGGCATAGGACTTAATGCTCGTCTAATAAATAGTAACATCTGGGCCTCTGGTGAATATTGGGCTTTTTCTAGTTTTCTTGGAAAAATAATGTTGAAGTTTATTGAATACAATATAGGAAATTGTGGTGGGTTGACCTTGGCTGGACGCCAGGGGCCCACCAAGCCACTCTATCACTCCCCTCCACAGCAGGATGGGGGGGAGAAAATAAGATGGAAAAAAACTCATGGGTCAGGATAGAGGCAGTTTAATAAAGCAAAAGCAAAAGCAAAAGCCATGCATGGAAGCAAAGGAAAACAAAAGATTTATTCTCTATTTCCTATCAGCAGGCAATGTCCAGCCACTTCCTGGGAAGTAGGGCATCAGTACGCATAGCAGTTGCTCCAGAAGACAAACATTGTAATAACGAATGCCCCTCCTCCTCCTCCTTTCTCTTAGCTTTTATTGCTGAGCAGACGTCACATGGTATGGCATATCCCTTTGGCCAGTTTGGGTTAGCTGTCCCGCCTATGTCCCCTCCCAAGATCTTGTGCACCCCCAGCCTGCTGGTGAGGGGGGAATGTTGGAAAGACAGCCTTGATGCTGTGCGAGCACTGCTCAGCAGTAGCCAAAACACTGGTGTGTTATCAGCACCTTTCTAGCTACCAACACAAAGCGTAGCACTATGAGGGCTGCTATGGGGAAAATTAACTCCATCTCAGCCAGACCCAATACAGAAGTGCAACAGAAATAAATGTCCATTGCTGCTGTGTTTGTGGCTATGAATGAGAACATAACAGTATCTACATCTCCATTCATAGTGTCATAGAGTTCAGAGTTAGTACTGACCTACTTAGTCATCTTGTCAACCTCCAAGGCCCACATGGATGGTCATTTGTATATTTTCATCACAAAGGAAAATGGAAAACTGCGTTGTGAATTGACTATTTGGCTGGCAATAGTTCTGAGTTACAAGGCATTTGGAAGCTTCACGTGCAGTACTTGTGCCATTCAAAGACCCTGATATCCTGTGGGCAAGAATGAGAGCTCAATGGGAACTGCACAGTAAGAAAACAAAGAGTGAAGGAAACTATATGTGACCAACAGCTTGCTATCACATTTATTGCCAGCACACAGCTGGTTTATGCACTACCCTAATGAATTAAGACGACCCTGATCTTAGATCTCCAAATATAAGGTTTTTGTCAGAAACCCAAGGGGACATTGCAGGTTCCCAAGTATGTATCTTAGTAAAGAATCCTTTGAAAAAGAAGTCTTTGTTAAAAAAGTAGAGAACATTTTGTTTCCCCTTACACTCACAGTTTTAACATGAGGCTTTTGAACACCACATTGCTACAAGAAGTGGAAAAGAAAAATAATGTTTTTCACCAGCTTCTTTTATTATAGTGTTAACTTTTGCATCACCATAGCACCTAGTGGTCCAGGTCTCAGTGTACGCATCATTGTACAAAAACAAAGCTAAGGAAAAAAGGTTCCTATTCTAAGTGATCTGTAATATAAGCAGAAAAACAGATGAGTATGACAGGCAATTGTTTGAGCACAACAGCTCTGAAACAGTGTTAGGGGTTATGTAACTTTTACAGAAAAGGAAAGAAAAAAAAAAAATTATACAGATTAAAAATAACTAGCCTGGAAAAAATCTGTGGGATGGTATGCTGGTATTCCCAGTGAGAAAGGCAGCATAAGGTGCCAAGGTAAGCAAGTACAACAAGGTGATAGCAAGAACCATATCAGAGGATAATTCCAAATGCTGGAGTTGAAAGAGATGTTGGGTAGGTTGGGGATAATCCATGATGTGCTTGAAATTGAAGAGAAGTGGTTTGCTTGATTCCATGGAGAAGTGGAAGCCAGCAGACCATCAAGAAGGGTGACACTGTCAAAGTGACAAGGTAGAGAAAATCTCTGCAGCTTCATTTGAAATGGAAAAAAGCTGTGTGAGACTGCAGTTGTCACAACCAGAAAGAAAAGGATGGTTCAGTAATTGACAAGTTGACAAGAGCCAGGATGAGAGTTTCAGGTATGTGGTTGGACAGAAGACTGGTCCTTGAAGAATTAACAAACACAGAAGTGAGGATTTAAAGTGCTTTGACCTATGTCAAAGATACATCCAAGCAATGGTCCAGAGTAACAAGAAGAATGATGTGATTAGAAAACATGGCATCCAAGAAAAGGGATGCTAGAGAAAATAATAAAAAATGGAAAGTTTTCTGTAGTTCATGCTGAACATTGATAAATTGGTGTTCCCTGAGCAACTGACCCTGGAACTGCTGATTGGAAGAGACAGCAAGGGGCAGAGCCTGCACCCGGCAGCAGGGGAGATTTATGCAGGTGAAAACAATCAGCCCAGCTGATTGCAACAGACCAGCATATATATTCCCAGCAGGCAGGTGTGTGGCAGCAGGCAGGTGTGTAGCAGCAGGCAGGTGTGTAGCAGCAGGCAGGTGTGTAGCAGCAGGCAGGTGTGTAGCAGCATGGTGACCACCTGGCAAAAAGCATTGTCCTCTGCTTCTCCTGAGCTTCTAGCACCTGGTAGAACCAATGCAGCCATACAGACAGAGCTCCTGTTCAAGCATGTGACCACCCAGGTTTCTGGTTGTGGGATGTGTGAAGGGATATTCCTGGAGGTGGAAAGTGATTGCAAAAAAGACTGTGGAAGGTGCAACCAGATTGGTGAACTGTTCTGTTTGGTGGCTGAGCTGCAGGAGGAGATGTGCAGACTGAGGAGTATTCGAGAGTCTGAGAGGGAGACTGATCAGCGGAGCCGTGCTCTGCCATCTATAATGCATAGAAGCCAACTCAGCATGGCCACTACAGAGGCAGGTCCTGGATCTGCTTTGTGCCAGGAGGAAGGCAGTGCCACAAGGGATAAGGAGGGGTGGAAGAAGGTTACAGCACAAAGCAGTAAGAGAAACCCCTCCTTACCCTCTAAGATACTCTTATGGAACAGGTACGAGGCCCTGGGTATGGTAGATGAAGCGCATAATGAGAAAGAAGAGGAATCTGAGCAAGCAGTCTTGCCAAGATCAGAGAAACCAACCCCTCACAACAAAACCTGCACAAAGACTAGCGCTGAGAAGAAACAATGAGTTATGGTCATTGGTGATTCCCTCCTGTGTGGAAAGGAAGCACCTGGTTTGCAGACTGGACCCTCTTTTCAGGGAAGTTTGCTGCCTCCCTGGGGCCCGAATTAGGGACGTCACCACAAGACTGAAAAGCCTAGTCCAACATTCAGACTACTATCTATTTCTGCTCTTTCACATGGGTACAAAACCAAAAAGTCTGAAGTCAATCAAAAGAGACTTCAGAGCCCTGGGAAGAATGCTAAAACATTTGGGAGCATAAGTAGTGTTTTCCTCAATCCTCCCAGTAATAGGGGGAGACTTTGGAAGAAACAAGTAAGCCCAGGATATAAATACGTTGCTCCAGGACTGGTGCCTGGGCCAAAACTTTGGGTTTTTAAATCATGGAAGAGCCTTCAAGAGACAAGGTATGCTGGGGCCTGATGGGATCCACCTGTCCCGAGGGGGAAAACAGGTCTTTGGGCATAAGCTGGTGGGACTGATCGAGAGAGCTTTAAACTAGAATTGATGGGGGAAGGGTATACCAATAGGATTGCAGTAGGTAAGCCAAAGGTTGGCATGGCATTGCCTGAGGGTGGCAATACCAGTGGGAACATTTACGCTGCTCCCGTGAGCATGGAGGTCTCAGGAGAGTATCTGAAATGCTTGTACACAAACACACGCAGTATGAGAAACAAACAGGATGAACTGGAAGCATTGGTCAGCTCCCAGAGCTACGATATCATTGGTATTACCAAGACTTGGTGGAATGAATCCCCACGACTGGAGTGCTGAGATGGAGGGCTACAGGCTATTCAGGAGGGATAGACAGGGCAGGCAAGGTGGAGGTGTCGCACTATATGTGAGGGAGAGAGGTTTGATTGTACAGCCCTTACAGTTAGTGATGATGTGGTTGAGAGCCTCTGGGTGAGGATTAAGGGGATGGAAAACAAAGGAAATGATGTAGTGCTGTTGACTCTTTTGAGGGACAAGAGGCCTTGCAGAGGGATCTAGATAGATTGGAGCATTGGGCCATGATTAATGAGATGAAATTTAACAAGTTGAAATGCTGGATTCTGCACCTAGGATGGAGTAACACCGGGCACAAGTATAAATTGGGAGAGGAGTGGGTGGAGAGCAGCCCTGCAGAAAGGGATCTTGGGGTGCTGGTCGACAGCAGGCTCAGTCTGAGTCAGCAGCGTGCCCTGGCAGCCAAGAGGGCAAACAGTATCCTGGGGTGCATCAAACACAGCATAACCAGCCAGCCAAAAGAAGTGATTATCCTGCTGTACTAAGTGTTGGTGCTGCCTCACCTGGAGTACTGTGTGGAGTTCTGGCCGCATAATTTAAGAAGGATGTGAAGGTCCTTGAATGCATCCGGAGGAGGGCAACGAAGCTGGTGAAAGGGCTGGCAGGCATGTCCTGTGAGGAGTGGCTAAGGACTTTGGGCTTGTCTAGTTTGGAGAAAAGGAGGCTGAGGGGCGACCTCATTGCTCTCTACAGCTTCCTGAGGAGGGGACGTGGAGAGGGAGGTGCTGATCTCTTCTCCCTGGGATCCAGTGACAGGACTCATGGGAATGGTTCAAAGCTGTGCCAGGGGAGGTTTAGCCTGGACATTAGGAAGCATTTCTTTACTGAGAGGGTGGTCAAACCCTGGAACAGGCTTCCTGGAGAGGTGGTTGATGCCCCAAGCCTGTCAGTGTTTAAGAGGCATTTGGACAATGCCCTTAATAACATGCTTTAACTTGGTCAGCCCTGAACTGGTCAGGCAGTTGGACTAGATGATCATCATAGGTCCTTTCCAACTGAAATAGTCTATTCTATTCTGTTCTAAATGGCCATGAGAAGATTTCTGAGGTACAATGCAATTTTTTCTACTATCTTTGTAGAACACCATTACTGGGGTCAAAGCACACAATAAAGTATCTGGGTATTAATGAAATAATATTTAAGAAAAATGAGCCCAGCATAATTTTTAACAGAACAAAACAAAATTGCAAGTGCTTTCATTAAAATATCAGAATACCAAAAGTATTCAAAGAGCCAAGTTTTCTTCTCCACTGAAATCCTTTCAGCTCCAAACTCTCAGAACCCGTCTCAGAATTGGCAAGAAATAAAGTGGCATCCTTGAAGCAGTCTAATTTAGTTGATGGTGATCACAGAGGGATAAACATAATTCCTACTTTCTGTTGTCTTTACTTGAAGGCTGAGGATGAAGGCAATATCTGACAGTGCTACAATTTTTCTCCCAGAGTGATAGTGTGCAGGGAAGGTTCACTGTTCAAACTTATTTTTATTAATAATTATAAAATCATTTTCTTGGTCTACAAGGAAGCAAGCAAGCAAACTACTTTTATTCATTTACATAAACTTAACAACACCCCAGTACCTTTATGGAACTGTTGGCTGTATTGAAATATCTTAGATTTTAGAGTTTTTCAGATGAATTGTAGAAGCACAGAATCACAGAATGGTTGAGGTTGGAAGGTACCCTCTGGCATATCAGCCACTCCTCTTAGTTTTATGTCATCAGCAACCTTGCTGAGGATACATTCTGCCCCATCATCCAGATCATTAATGAAGAAACAGGATTAGACCCAGTATTGACCCCTAGGGTACACCGCTAGTTACTGGTCTCCAACTAGACTTCATTACATTAATCACCACCCTCTGAGCTTGGCCGTTCAGTTAGTTTTCAATCCACCTCACTGTCTGCTCCTCCAGCCTGTACATCAATAGATTGTCTATGAGTATCTTATGGGAGACAGTGTCAAAGGACTTACTGAAGTCCAGATAAACAATATCCACTGCTGCCTGAAACTGAAACTATGAGCCACCTGAAACTAATTTTCCTGCTCCATAAATCAGTGGGATCTTAAATCTGTTTTGCCTTTTGTGCTGATGACTGGGAATATTTTCTGTACTATAAACCATATTTACTAACAAATTGAAGCCCTTTTCTTCTCTTTCACTGTTACCTCATTTTGTGTTGGTAGGTGCTTCCTTAGCAGAATTTATTTCTCTTAACTGTGGCTTCTGTGGAAAACTTCTAATACAAATCCCATGACTACAATACCTAGTGAAACACAAAATATATATCAATTATAACTTAAGCRTAAAGACACCTATTTATAGCTTTTTATAAAATGTAATGTATAAATAAATGTATAAAATGTATATGTATAAATATATAAATAAATATGTGCAAATAAATATGTAAAAGTATAAATAAATGTATAGAATTTCAGTAAGCGGCAGGTTTTTAAGCTCACCCTGCAGCAGGGTCTTGGTGATTTGTTTTTTACCTCCTAGTTTCAACACTCAGTTGGTAAAGGAACCAATTAAACTCTCTGGGTTCCCCCCATACTTCATTATCTTCCCCAACAGCTTCCATGTTTTCTGTTAGAACCGCCCCCCCGCCTTCTCACTCCATGTCTGAATCCATGAGCAATTACAGATTAGGAACTCGGTTCTACCTCCTGTTATGCTAACCATGACTTATGTCAAGTTCAACTTAGTATCTTTGAAATTCTGCCCTCATGGAGACAAGGAGAGTGTTGAACAAAGATCAAGTCACACATTTGATGGAAAGCAGTATCTGAAACACTAGTATGTCTAAGAAAACATATCTGAAATAGGTACAATTCTTCACTAACAGTTTTTGGGATACTTCTGTAAAATATTCCTTTTGACTGCCAGTCTGTCATCTTGTCAAAGCTTTCCCATACTCTCCGGACAGCCCAAGGGAAATATATCTCTTTGCAAGAACCATGGATTTATAAGGGTCTGTAGCTCTCTGGATTCCGTCTTTCTAAGTTGGTGAAGCAACTACATCACATCAGCCCAGAATCTGGCACAATGCAACATAAGAGCCCAGGTTAACACAATAAATAACGCTGGCTGAGCTTCCACACTTTGTTGGTATTCCACTAATAGTCCTGGCATTTGTGAAGTAAAACCTGTTGGCTAACCATCTTGCTATAAAGAATGCATATTTTGCATTGACTCAATATTCAATGTATTCCTAGGCTGTTTTGTATTCATGAAATGATAGTAGGTTTACCTGCCAATATTGCAAAATATACCTTAATCCAATGGATTCTCCCAATTGTCACACTGGTCTGTGTTGTCACTTCACAAGCAGAGCCTCTGGCCATACAAGTGCTAAAATTAATTGTGCTCAAAGGCAATGTATACTTATGCTATATTTATAGTTTCTCAGATTACCCAATGATTAAATATCATCTTACTAGTAAACAAACCAGTTTGTGTTTGCAGGACAGTATCAACATAAACCATAATTTAGCACCATTTAAATCCAAGAGCTTTGGTGTATTCTAGAGCACATATTTAGTGGTTAGTGAATTTGATGATGGACATTCTTCTGCCAGTGACTATGACTCATGATGTTGTTTTACACTCTAAGACAAAAGATCATGAGATGAAATAAATAAAACAGGTTATTGAGAAACTCAATAGTGAGGAGACTTAGAAATGGCTCTAGAAGGGAGACTTTTTGATTCCAGAAGTTTTCTTGCATGAATTATCAAGGTACCAACACTCTTGAGCAAGTTCACAGCCTTAAATCAACTCTTTATGAAGACTTCATCTTAAAAAGGGAAGTTAGGCAATTAGCTGTGAAGTGTAGCCACACATGTAATATTTCTCATAGAAAACAGAATGTATTCATCACTGAGATTTTAGAAAACTAAATTTCTTGGTCTCAGTGTTAAGGATAATTTTAGATATATCTCTTCCTGAAATGCATTTAAACATATCTTATTGGCAAAATCCGTATTGTCTAGACAATTGTCCTATAATCATAGGAAACAGTGCTGATAGGCTGTCCTTAGGAGTGGTGAATTGTACTTAAACATTTGAAACAAGTTTTTTCATATATGGAAAGTCCATAAAGAAATCAATTTCAGTACCTAACTCTGACATTAGAAGTTTTTGTCTCCTCCTCCTTTTCTTTCGTCTCTCTTTTAAAAAAGTCAATCTTCACAGGATTCCTCTGAGGAATGAGAGGGAGTTCATTTTTAAAACAAAACCTCTGGTGTCTGAATTTTCCATTGTACTACAAAGGCACTTTTCCTTCTTTGGAGGTATGTCATGTATAATGACCTATTCATTTTTTATTAACCATTCGGAAAGTACAAAAATTACCTTTGTCCATCCTTTGGCTGAGGACTTCCCTTCCCTCATAAGTACTATACAGATGCTGAGATATTCTCAGTGATGAAAAAAACTATTGCAAAATGTTCCACATTGTCTACAATCTTCTATTGTTTATACATTTCTCCTTAAAACAGACAAAAAATTTATGTGACTCCAATCAAAGACCTTTGGTAGTTGCAGTCATCAAGCAAAAACCCTCCCCTCAGCCCCATCGCTGTGATTCCTTGTAAGAATGCTGTGGGGGGAAAAGAAAAAAAGAGAAAAGAAAAAGTAGCAATAATCCTTGGTGGTGCAAATAGTTTCCCAGCAAGTCATTAGTTTAAATAAGATTGCATAGATTTATCTGATTGCTTCAATTAACTCACATTCATAAAATAACAGAGGTGTAACAATACAAATTCAAATTTCATAGTTTGGTCATCTCTGATTGTAATGAATGTGGACTGCAGTCATCTTGTCCATACGGACAAGATAGAATAGATGGACATTACGTAGTGTGTCCTCAGGTAGTTTTAGAAATGTATCGCCCTCCCTCACTCCTTACTCACAGCAGAGATATATGCTTATATGCTTTGAGACAGAGTAGAAGAATGAATTCAGATTATCCTTCATTTTATTAACTTCTAGCAATGTTAATCAATAAAAAAATAACTGTTTATTCAAGGAACCTATTGGGAACTTGTGGGGCACATCCATGTTAACTTCCAGAAAAAAGTCAGTTTTTTTTTCTTTTTTTTTCTTTCTTTTTCTGACTCTTATTCTAAGACCTATAAACTACCATGACTAACAGATGATTTTTTTTTTTAAAAGAGTCCACCTACTGAAGTACTAATTCCTGCATTGTGTAAGCTTGTTGCAGAAGTTCCACTGTCATCTCCAGGAGAAGATCAGGTGCATTTATATTGGTCATGTGCGTGCTTCCCTTATTTTAATAGGATCATAATAAGCCTCATTGAAAATAGACACAGGTTTACAGTAGAAAATCCCTCTGAAAAGTTTAGGTCCAAACCAAGAAAAACTATAGCTCACATACTGAAGATATTGTAACCAATTTTACAAAAGTAGAAAATGACATCTTATTTCTTCACAAAAATTATTTCTTCTCTGCAGTACTATAATCTGCCTCTTTCCTATAAAACAGCTCTGCCTCTGGTCTTACATTTCCTGGAGGCAGCTGATTCCCTTGACATGTCTTTTTAACAGATGATTACAATCAGAGTCCCATGTAATTCAGTAGCTGTTTTCAAAGAAGAAAGCTTAATCTAATAACTTCTTATTAAATTCTTAGTTCCTGTAGGAGTGCTTTTGAAGGATATTCAAGGTAAATCATTTCATTTTGGAATTCAGCTGCTGGTTACCCTCACATTTCCTAATGAAAATTTATTTCAGTGTAGCAGTAGATTCACTATTTGTTACATTTTTATGTTTTCGGAATGGGAAAATTTGTGTGTGCGTATTAAATTCTCAGCAGAGACTACATGACCTTAAACAAATTACTTTGTGTCTTTCATAAATCAAAAGATTAACACTTTTCTGCCTGAATATTACCTTTTAGAAGAGGAAAATATTTAAATGTGCTACAGTTGTTTAGTACGCCAGTAAACTGTGAAAAGGACATTTTCATAGCAAAGAATATATATACTTATCAAGACTTCTTAAAAACCTTCATTTTAAGAAAAATATAATCTTAAGTTTGCCAAAGTTTCTTATTAGATACACCAACTCTCCTTACATAAAAAGATATAATTTCAAGGTTCCCAAGAGGAAATAGCTCTCTAGGAGCTAGGAACTGTACTTGCAGGAAGAATTCATACTTGTATCAAGCCATTTATAATCAGAATAGGTAGACAGGCCAAGAATGAGAGAATTAAATCATTATCATAAGAAAGCATTTTTCATAACTGAAATACTTAGTGACTTGATGAAGTCCCAGGGATAATGAGATAGCTGGTTTCAGATCTTTCAGGAAATCCTAAAATTCTGAGAACTGCCTTTCATATTTATATGTATATTTCTTTCTTTCTTTCTTTGCTTTCATCCCCAAATTTTCACTCTGAAATAAGAGTGGATTGGCAGGAAGTCAGGACCAAGCAGCTCTGAGAGTCACTGATGTGCTGGGACCCTTGGGTCTAGCCAGCCGCCCCCCCTGGAAAGGGACCAGGCAGCTCCAAAATTTTCAGACTTGGCCACTGTAGGGTTCTGTAGCTTTCTGCTGCAAAATGACACCTCCCATCCATGGCTCCTAGTGAGCCTGTGCAGACCTTTGTGTGCCTGTGGCATCTCAGCCCCAGCCTTGTACCCGGGGCTTCTCCCACCCTGCTCTGGAGGACTGCTGTCACCTCACCTTGCCGCCTCCATACGCTGTCCACAGGAGCTCCCTGCAGCTGTGGACTTTCAAACGTTGGTGTGCCCCTAGCACTGTCCTGCAACTGCTGGCTTTGAATCTGGCAAGTTCTCCAGTGACCTTGAGAAATCACACCAATCGTTGCCAGAATCCCGAAATTTTGTCATTAGAAATTTATTCAAAGAAGTAAGTTTCCATGAAAGTTTCATTTTTATTTTTATGAAAAAAACACGCACCCCCTAGACAAACAACCAAACTAACAAACAAAACCACACCAAACAAGCAAATAAAATACCTGCTGCAAACCTTCTAGTCATCTGTACCTGAACAGCCTGTGTCGGAGGCAGGACTTGGATCTGAAGTTCTGAGATCCAAGACAGTGCTTTCGGTATAAGGATGTTGCTTCATTTTGATGGACGTTAAACAAACAGAAAATTCCCAAAAGGAAAAGTTGTTGAGGTACTGACAGTTAGTTGATGCTGACTCTCCCCACTCCTCCAGCCCTCCCCCTTTCAAGCCTTTGACTTTGCGCAAACACCTTTTTCCCCAATTTGACTTGGAAAAAAAAATGTAATCAGCACAAAATTCTGATTTCATGACAAATGCTCTTCCAGTTAGGACTCATGGTCTAATTTATAGGTCAGATATTCCTGTGTTTCTGTGTTTATCGGTTCATTGCCCGTCCAGGTGAGCTTGTACTGGCTTCACAGGGGAAGGATGCTATCTGTGTCTGCAGAGAGGTCCTTCTCAGAGCTGTGGGCATCCTCTCTGCAGTCCTGTGGCTGCTGTTTCACAGCTCTGAACTGCCAAGTGTCAAGCACACCATGGAGTACCAGAACAGGTGTCCCTGGATAAACCCACCCTCCAGAAAAAGAAAGTGCCATTGTATCAGACACACAACTTTAAATGCGACAAAGAGCTGTGACAAAACAAAATTGTATTGCACTTGTAGTTATTTTTCTAAATATTTAAAGTCAAGAAAGTTCCAGAGGACAACTGTCTTAGATAAACTAGTGCTTTCTTTACAAAACACTTTTAGTGTTCAACTACTTACCTTTGTTAGCATWTTTATCATCTTTCTATTTAATGCTTTGATGACCTTTAATCAAGAAGGATATATATAGACAGATTGACTATTTAGTGTATAATACTTGTAAACAAGCTGTCATTTCCACTCTAAAATGTAATCAAAAAGAAAAAAAGATCACTTACATTTACTTTTAAATCATCCTTTTTTTATCTGAGTTTCATAATTTGAAAAATGGGAAGAGTAATTTCTCACATACTTTACATGAAATGTGGAGAGGTAGACTAACATTTTAAAACACAGACTGTGTAACTGACCCAGCTATACATTTTCAGGAAAAAAGATTATGCTTTTAGACCTAAATTCTGTTTAACTATGCCAAGACCGATAGGTTACATTTGCTCTGTCATCACTGTAACAGACGTTAATGCAACCAATGCTTGCTGTGTAGCCACAGCTGCAGAGACCACAGAGCGGGTTACAAAACTTTCCAAGAATTTGCGTGCCTTCTCGCTCAGTTAAACCAGTGCACTGAGGTCTGCGCTGCCATGATGCCACTCAAGCTTCTGGCTTTATGTACACCAACATGAGGGGGTAAACTCCAGTATGGCCTTCACTGTCTTTCAGGACCTCCACCTTACAGGTACTGGACTGACAGGAGCATGTAATATCTTCTTTATTTAGAAAAAAATATGAAATTAAATGTTTCCTTTTAAACCACAATAATGTTCTGTTGTGATCAGGTGTCTGAACCAGTGGGGAAAAAAATCACAAAAATACCATACATAACGGCACTCTGGGAGGACTGAGATTTGTATTTGCATGCTGTTTTTCCTGATATATGATCTATTTTTAACTGCCATGATCTGCTGTGCTGTCTTGCTTTGGGACTGGTTGTCTGATGTTGGGTCTCATTGTGCTGAATCCAGGAATGGAGTTACATCAGGTAAACAGAAAATAAAGGAAATCTTTAAAGAAGATCTTTATCCTCTTTCAGATTTCATATTCTTGCCTGCTTTATGCTTTTTTTTCCTTATGCATCTCTTTGAAGGACTGGTCCTTCTTTAATTTGTGTTATTATCCCTGTTATAAATAAATAAGGTAGACAGACACATTCTTTTAATATATTTTTTTTTCCAAATAAAATCATATTTATTTTAGTGTTGTGTTGTTTGCTTTTTTTTTTTTTCCTGATAAAAGGGTGCCATTGTCTTAGATTAAATGTTAAATGTTTACTCCCTTCTCAAGTCAAAAGCCTGTGATCAAGGATATTCCTGACTTGCTGAATAAGTTTGCATCAGTTCTTAACAGTATGCTCTATGTGCTAATAAAACATGTTTTCTGACACATTTGTCAAACTGAATCTGAATTACAGCTCCGACCTGCAGACACAGAGAGAGTGCATCCTGTTTCAGAACTGATGCGCAGCAGCTGAAGGTTTGATTTGTTTTCTGAGAAGACAATAAAAAGTCTGCTGATGTCAGTTACAGAACGGTAGAAATCTCCAGAAATTCATTATTTAGACATTAACCACTGAAAGCCTTAAAGTAACAAAGCAACATTATGAAGAGAGAGAGAAAAACATACTGTTCTGCCATGACTATGCGGGGAAAATACATAAAGAGACCTAACGGGAGGTGTAGTATGATTAAATAAATAGCATGAGTGTTTAAAAAAATATTCAGGGAAGACAATGTTTTTTAATTTTTTTTTTCTGTATTTTCATGAATTTGAAAAACTAGAGGAACATACATGACTCTCACCTTCTACTCACCATTTTGAAAAAACTCTAAAGAACCCCCTCCCCAGTTTCAATTATATAGCGTAGCATTCCAGATATGGCCACCTGTAAATAGATTAGTCCATTTACACAAAAACCACAGCTGCCCAGCCGTTTTCATAGGTGTCAGTGTTGCATCCACTTTTGATCGCATTATCTTAGTAAACTAATGGAGGCAGAGACTCAGACAATTACAGAGCTGGTCGTGAGCAGCAATGACATTGAATTCCACTGTAGGCCAGGGTTAATTTGCTGCTGCTGGAGCAAGAAGACAGCAGAGTAAAAGGGCCTTGAATCTGAGTTATAATTGCCTCCTGAGGCTGAGCATGATATGGTTGTGTTCATCTTCCTCCGTCAGATCGTGAGAAGGAACAGGAAAACAGCAAAAACGTCTGCTTTAAGAGGATTGGTCCTAAGCCCTGTATAACTAGGGAGCAGCTGTAAATAAAACTACTTGACAGTTTAATACTTTTGCTGGCAAGACTTTTCAGCTTTTAAAAATCAGTGAAACTATAGTAGTGGAGATTTACTACTTATCTGCTATTAAAACATTTGCTCACAGAGACCTTTTGGATTTCCATTTCTTGATAAGTAAATAAAAATCTTCCACAGAATAGAATATAATTTTATTAACTTATTTCTCTGTTCCCTCTTTGGTGCCCTTAGCTTTCTTAGCTTTTGTTTTATTTATTTCATTTGCTGCCTTTTATTTTCCTTCCAAATGCATGACTTATTTGCAATTGGGTTGCATTTTAATTTTTACCTCGGTTTACATTTATCTATCTTATATATTTCTAAATAAGTTCATTTTCTTCTTTTTTTTGTTTACTCTTTGTTTGGTTGGGTTTTTGGTTGAGTTTTTTTTTTCTTTTTAGGACTCTGACATTTCTAGCAGGCTGACCATCAGTGTGGTTTTATGTCATGGAAAAGAGAGAAGCAGAATACCCTGAGATTAAAGTATACTATGGTATATTATTATTTAAAAGGCTGAGCCATTTCATGCAACCATGGATCTTGCATTTCTGCATTTTACGTCTCTAACCCAGTCCTTTTCACAAGTGTCCCCGTCCCTTTCTGTTTTAAAGATTCCCTGAAAACTCCAGCCTATTTCCACAAAGAAGGAGATTTGGATACTTAGTTMCTTCCTCCTTTCATTTTGTTCTCCATGTCAAGAGATCTGGTTAGGAACATTTCATATTTATCTTTGCTTGGCCCAACACAATTCTTGTATTTCTCTTTCATCAGGCACTTTGTGTATCATTTATTTTGCTCTGAACCTTATCAGATTCACTAAGTACTCTATATGGAGGAATTTGCATGCATTTCCAGTTTCTACCCTACTCCAGGTTCATCATTTCTGTTTTCACATGCAAATTTGAGTACACTTCTTCCTCTAGCTGTTGTGTGATTTTCCCCTTAGCCATCTTTCTCCACCCTCTCCCTACACATGGAAAGGGCTTTTCTTTGGCTCTATTGCCTCTTTTAGCTCTCCAAAGGTGTTTTGCAGTCTCCTTCCTGATCTAATAGTTTTTCAATGTTTATTTCCTTTCTGGGAATGACATGATTTGAGGCATTGGTACACAATGAGTAGTATTAAGTCTATGCATTATAGGAATACTTAATAGTCGAGATTCAAGACAGTACATATGTGGATGCATGAGCATATTTTTAAGGAACACAGCTTACTACTGAATTAGTAAAGCTCAGGATAAATGGCTTTTCTGACAACATAAGGTTTCCAGGCATCATATATCATAATGTACCATACCCAGCTTCCTCTTATTTGTCCTGTGCCTTCTGGAGTAACCTTGATATACTCTGGAGATGATCTGGGTAGTTGTCCTCAGGGAGATGGCTGTGTGGGTGGTGGTGGCTGTGAATGAGAAGGGAAAGGAAAAGAGAAAGGAGTCTTCTCTTACTGAGGTCAGGCTCTGACCCCTGGGTTTGTCTCAAAAAAGGTGTCATGCCGTGCTGCTGTCAGACCAGACCAGGCTTCCACAGATACATCACTATCTTGATTACCCTACTTGCTCCTCAAAGTTGTTTCAGCAGCAGAAAGGGGTACTTCTTACCTATCATATACCATCACGAATGCTTGACTGCTGGTGTCATAAAGCAGATGGCACTCACGTTTATTTCACAACTCCTTCCTGACTGGTGCCATGCAAAAAGCCTGGTACCCATTTGCTGCTTAGACTGCCCTCCTCAACATAGTCACTGTGCCACTCTGGCAACTGGCCAAGAATGAAGCCATTCAGTGGCCACCTCCCTCATATCAGGGGAGTCTACAGCTACTGCCGAAGCACCTGCCATTTGGGAGAGAAACATGCACCTGGATATTTGAAGGGGAGACCTCTCAGATACTTTGTTCAAAAGTTATTGTGTTTCAACCAAAAAAAAGACAAACATTTTAAAAAGCAGAGAAGTCCATCAGTGCTTGACAAGCTCACCTAGTCGATAGTAGTTTCTGTGTGCTCAGGGACTGTTTTGTTTAAGGTTTTACTTCTGCTCAGATTGTGAGATGACAGACAACTTTTCTCCTAACAGTGACAAAACCTTAGAAAACCTTTGCCATCCTTGCCATATATATTCCACAGAAATACCACAGTTCTGATTATAGTCCACCTTCAATATTACTCAGTAGTGGAAGCCCACATGGGCACTAATGAAAATTTTATACCAGCTTAAATAGTTATTTCTGTTGTGATAACTTAGGCAGTAAAGTTAAAATTGATCTACTCTAGCAATCAAAAGGTCACATACTTAATCAAAGACAGCTTCCACTGTGGTCCCACTCCCATAGTTTCCTACTGATATCAATGGAAAGACAAAGGCATCTCCAGAAGAAACTTTATCCCATCCTAAGACCCCTGGGATAAATCATGCTCCAGAGGTATATTTCCTTTAACTATAGAGGAGCCTAGGCCTAGACTAAACATTTAAGATCATATTAAGATAGCTAAAGTTAGGTAAAATATATCCTACATACAAAGAAAAACAACAGATAAGGAATAATATTTTATTCATTATTATTCATTATTTTCTCAATTTTTACCTATATATTAAAAAGGAATTCAATTTTATATGCTGATATAATGCAGTAATGAACTGTAATATTACTAACTGTTCAGTGGATGTAACCTCTGTCTCTGTAAATAAGTAGTATAAATTAACAAATTCAGTATAATTCATCAGTTTACTATGTAATACTTTAAATAAAGGAAAGTGAGTATGTTGATTGAATATGTTCATAGATTTTAGGATAATGCTCAATAGAAATTCTAGGAATATTTTATACTACTTTACATTAAGTGATTTTGGAATAAAACCTGAAGTTCTTTTAAGGCAAAAAAAATATAAAAAATTTCTGTTGTACTGACATCAATTCATCATAACACTAAAAATTTCAGCTCAATTTCCACAAGTGTGTGTTAACTGAGAACAGATGTTGACCCAAAGGAGGTTTTGCCTGAATAACACTGAAGGGCTTAATCTTAAATCTTTAATTATTGTATCCATAATAAACACAGTAAAAGGAGTGGTATCTATATATATCTGAATAAGAAAAACAAAGGCATAGGTGGATACTTTTCCTTGCATGTAGTGTGGCACTTCAGAAAGCAAGGTTTAACTACCTTCCTGTAAATAATTGCAATTGTTCTTTGAAAAATAGACCTATTATTACCTTACTAATATCATGGATCTGTTGTATTAGTGCTTACACATGCACACAGACTTATAGACACAGAATAAAATCTTCCTTGAAGCATTTACCATGAAGGGGTCAAATTCTGAAATCTTTATTTCAATTGCAATACCTATTTTGATAAGAAACTTGCAAATTAAAGGCATTGACAGACTCTTGAGTATGAACATAAGACAAGGTTATTTTTCAAAGAAAGAGGAGATGATGAAAAGCTATTTAATAACTTCTTCAAGATCATGCAGGAAATACATGATGGAGTTAGAGATGTCTCTGTCCTGTGTCTTGACTGCACTTTCTCTCGTGAGCCTAAGTTTTATCTGTTCAAAACACTTCCTTACTTCCTTGGCAAGATGAACATGGAAGTAGCCATGCTAATGCACTGATTAATGAGATGAGACTGTTCATCTCCTATCAGCTGAGCTTTTTTTCTCCTATACAGGGGTTAGGCACCTGACTCACAAGGGCAGATCATGACTGAAGCTTTGTGGATGATGGCACTGACCAGATTGTTCTGATACCAGACCTTCTATCTTTCTTCCACACTTCTGTCCTGATAGCTTTCCATTCATTTAGTTATGACACTACTGGTTTTCTGAATGCTTAATTCTTCCCAGGCATTTTAGGTCTTTTTATAGAATGCCACAGTGCTTGGCATTACAGGACTGAAATATCTTTGTGGAGTTAGTTTTTGGCTTTTCTTAATCTGTTTCCAATTCTAAAAGGCAGTATGTAAGTATTACTTTCCTCAATGTTTCACAAAAATAATTAAATATTAAGAGAGGATCCAATACTACACTGATCAAAAAAATATAGTATCAGAAGTAGATAAGCTAGAAAGGTAGTAGGAAAACTCATGCAACTGCTCATAAATGTGAGCAAAGACTCATACACTAATTCACAGGTACCAAAAATATAGCTTCTTATAAGTCTTCCTAAAAAATAAAATTTAAAAATACAGAAATGTTTCATAAAATTTTTCTTTGTTACCTTTGCATTAACCTTAAAATCAAAGGGAAAGGTATTACAAATATTTTTGAGACTCCTTTTCATGAATTTATACTAGATATCTCCTGATGCATGTGATATAAGCCTCTGACTGTAGAAGGAGTTAGTCTGGGTTCAAATACAGTTTTGTGCAGTGTAAAAGTTTGGGCAACTTCTCTTCTCAATATATTTGCCCCTATTTGTATTTCATTCTGGCTACCTATTCCTGGAGAAAGGTGATTTAAAGAAGGAGCAGCAGATCTGAGAACCGCACAGCCCCTCTTTTCCTTAGGTTGCTTGCACACAGGTCTATCAATCTTTCTTTAATGACAGACACATTTCACTGAGCTGATTTGCCTTTTGCTGCAGACAGACCTCTTCTCTGAACAGCTGGCTTGTTATAGAGCCAGCATCTGTAGCTTTCTATCTTTTCCAAGACATCTGAAAAGTATGAGCATTAGGGACTGGATCAATCTCTTAACAACCAACTGCATTTGAGCTAAGTTTTGAGAGTTCTTGCAGAACTACTGCATTATTTGCATACAGTAAGTATGTAGGCATATCTTTTGGACTGCCACATGACATGTAATCTGCTTGCTCTATTTAATCAAATACAGAATAAATGTCCTAAATTTCATTCATGTCTCCATATAATGGATCTAAGTTCTCAAGCTATTTCTTAATAACAATCATCAGAATTAGTTTTCTCATTCACAGCTGTTGCATAGTCTTACAAATTGTTCTGTTATCAGTCATAAAAATATTTACCCATGCACTTACGCTATACATGGTGGTTTTAACTATCAGCATAATATACTATAAAACATGCTAACTCTGTATCTGTACAGTATATTTATCTCTTGAGAGATTTCTTGAGCTGATGCCTCAGTGAAGTAGCCACTGAATACCCACACCAATGTCATCAACCCATCATTAATGAAACACACTAATAAAGATAGTCATTGACTATTGAATTCTGTACCACATTACAGACCAAGGTACAAAATTCTCAGATGTTTTTCTGGTATCATATCCTTTTAAAAAAAAGAGTCTGTGTAGACTATTTCTAGGAATCAAATCAAATCCAGTTATACCCTTTCACCTCTTCTTTTAACAGAATATACCTGACTGTGCTTACATATCGTCTATTAGGTTGTTTTGGAGAGTATATAACGTCCACAATTCACTACCAAGTGTAGCTCTTCACTCCGAAAGAAACTTCAGAAATTGTTGTGTGAGACTAAATAAATTACTTATTTTGGTTTTATTTTTTAGGGACCACGAGCTTAATTTTTATTGTACTTTTATTCCAATTTCAAGTCTCCTTTTTGTTTGTCTGCATATGTCTTTCATTTGGCTATTGACATTGTTCCTCTGCCCAGACTGTTTCTGAAAGTGCAATGTACTTTGCATTCTAGATCTTCCATATAGGATATATTTTACTTTCCCTACTTGAAGCTAATTGTTATTTTCTTTATTTTTTTACAGAAGAAACTGAAGGCTCTTACTCTATTCTGAATATCACCATACATATGAATAGGTGGGATGATGAAATGTAGATATCTACATCTAAATTGATTACCCTGGATCATAGGGTGTCATAGATGAAAAGGTCTAGGTGTCATAGGTGACAACAAGCAGCAGATATTGGGCAGTATGTGTAGGATGAATGCCCCAGACTGAACTTTTGAACTCTCAAGCAGGAACTTGGTACTTGCTAGCTGCAATTGCTATTGACTAAGTTGTATATTTTGATAACACCTGGATTAAACAAAAGGGGCATGTCCTGAATCCTCCACTTTTAGAAAGGAGACATGAGACAGAACCACAGGAGGTTGATCACATATTTTGCTTCTGTACATGGATTATAGGAAAACCAAGGACTTGGAGATCCAGAAAGAAGAGCTGGTGCTGAAAAAAAGGCTTGCTGGAAAGAAGTGATCTCAGTAAGATGAGGACATAGAAAGAAGAAGGTGAAGATCCTGGCTGGAGGAAAGATCACAGAAGCAGAGAAAGATCTTGAAGATCAGGGAGGAGCATGGAAAAAAATGCCAGGAGGTGCACAGAGACCTTGGYCAGTAATGCCCAAGACTGATAGCTATGAGCAGCTGCACACCATTAATAACTTTCTCCCCAGCCTCCCTGGACTAGCAGCAATCTCCCTGCTGAAAAGGGAATTCAAGACCTAGATAACATAATGCTGTAGGTGGGTGGGTGGGCAGGTGGGAGGAGAATGAGTGAGTGTGTGAGAATCAAGTAGGTTAAAAACACAAATTTTGATTCTTAAATAAACAATACTATCCAGATCCAATACACATTTCTGTTTACTCTGCCTCACCCATGACAGTAGGCAAGAGCCACTCTCCTTACATCTGGCTCCATTAATTCTATCCATTGTAAGAGATCTGTRTAGATCAAGAGACATATATGCAGTTTCCCCACAGAATATAAATTAATTTATTAATTGAAGAAGGCTCATGGATATTTAGTACTTTAGCACATATAAAACATAATTACCGTCAAATGTCCAAAGTGTAATTTATGAAAAAAAATATTCATAGTCTGAAAAGTAATAATTAGAAATCAGAAATCATTCACACAAAATCTGCAAGAAGCACCAGCTTCCCTGCTTTGGTCTTTTGTAACATCCACATCATGCACAGAAGGCACATTTAAACAAACGTTCCCTGGGTGGTAGTTTGCAGATGGCACTGTAGCCTCGACATGTGATTGTTTTAAATGAGAGAAAAACCTAACATTCAAGATTTAAAAAGAAATAGAAAACACCAAGGTACTCAGTCTTTCCTGATAAGAATGACCTTCAGGAGTCACAGGCCCCTGATATTATCATAAAGTCTGGAGCAAGAAAAGCTTACCTTTAGTGGAGAAAGATCATGTTAGGGAACACATAAACAGACCAGACAAACAACTCCATGACATCTGATGATATGCATCAAAGGGTACTGAGGAAGCTGACCTATGTCATTGCGAGGCTACTCTTGATTATCTTGGAAAGTTCATGGTGACTGAAGGAGGTTCCTGATAACTGGAAGAAAGCAAATTTCACTCCTATCTTCCAGAAGTGCAAGAAGGAGGATCTGGGAAACTACAGGCATGTTAGAGTCACTTCACCTGGGAAGGTGATCAAGCAAATCATCTTGTTTGTTTACAAACATATAAAGGACAATAAGATGACTGTGATTTTTAAAGGGAAAAACACACCTGACCAACCAGATAGGCTTCAACAAGGAGATAACTAACAAAAGGGGACAGCAGTGGATGTTGTTTAGTTGACTTTAGCAATGCTGTTGTTGCTGTCTGACATAACACGCTCAAAGACAAACTGATGAAGCACAGGTTAAGCTGGACAGTGAGGTGGACTAGAAACTGGATGAACTGCTGGGCATAAAGGATTGTAGCAGCACAAAGTCTAGTTGGAGGCCAGCAGAGGTTGGTACTGGGGCTAATACTGTTTAACATCTTCATTAGTCACCTGGATGATGGGCCCAGGCACACACATTGCAAATTTGCTGATCATACAAAACTGGGAGGAGTAATAGCTGATACACTAGGGGGTTGTGCTGCCTTTCAGGGGTGGAAAAATGGGCAAACAGGAATCTTATGAAGTTCAACAATGAGAAGTGGCAAGTCCTGCCCCTAGGGAGGAACAACCCCATGCACCCGTACATGCTGTGGGATGACTGGCTGGAAAGGAACACTGCTGAGAAGGCCCCAGGGGTCCTGGTGGACACCAAGGTGAAGATGTCCTTGGGGCAAAGGCAACCAATGCTATTGCGGGCTGCGTTATGCAGAGCATTGCCAGCAGGTCGAGGGAGCTGATACTTCCTCTCTACTCAGCCCTGGTGAGACACATCTGGACTGCTGGGTCCAGATCTGGGCTTCCCAGTATCAGACAGACATGGACATACTGGAGAGAGTCCTGCCAAGAGGCAGGGGAAGGTGACTAAAGAAACATCTTTCATATGAGAAGAGACTGAGAAAACTAGGATTGTTCAGCTTCAAGAAGAGAAAACTCAGGGGACATCTTATCAACGTGTATAAATACTTGATGGGAGGGAGTAGAGAAGACTGAGACTCCTCTCAGCGATGCCCAGTGACAGGACAAGAGGCAATGGGCACAACTGAAATACAGGAAATTCTATTTAAATATAAGAAAAAAACTCTATTACTGTGAGACTGATCAAATCAGGTCAAGTTTTCTCTGGAGCCTACATCCTTGGAGATAATCAAACCCCAACTGAACATGACCCTGAGCACCCTGCTGTAGCTGACGCTGCTCTGAGCAGGCTGGTTGGACTGGATATCTTGGGAGCTGTTTTCCAGCCTCAGTCACCCTGTAAGTCTGTGATTCTGTGGGAGAGTAACATCTGAGGCACAACAGGATCAGATTTTTATTCATTCTATCCCTTTTATCATAAAACACAGTAATATGGAATAGAAAACAATATTTTTTTCCTGCATGAATTTTTGATTGCAATAGAGTAAGTAGTGAATATCATTCTTTTAACTGAATAACATACAATGGTTTGAAAACTTAAAGAAAAGAAATAATTATCTCCTTTGCAGTTTTTTTAATAGGGCTTTTAACTGAGACAGGACTCTGAAAGTTCACCTTCTGTTTCATCTGACAGAACCTTTCCACTGGGGTATAGTGTAAATGATCTGATTCATCAAGTGTAGTTCCCTCTTCTGGCCTTTCCTATGAAGCTTTTTAACAGCCACTTTCCATTTCCTAGTGTTTCAAACTTGTACACATTTAATTTTTGTAAAAAGTCTCACTTCTACCACTAGGTCATCTGTGTTAACTCCTATTGACTTTGATGATAATTTGACACATTTCAACTGTTCAGTCTCAGCAATACATATTTCTGTTCTCTCTACCGTGTCCATGGCAAGAGCTAGTTAATGGAAAAAAAAAAAAAAAAAGAAAAAAAATGTATCCTTTATTTTATCTTTTTGGTTTATTTCAGAGATAACTTCAACACTAGTACCACTCCAGAATTAGCCCTCTGCCTTTAAACATTTATTTCTTTATTTTTACAAATGTAACCCTGAATATTTTGAGTAAGCCTACAGAAAAAATATATCATGTGTTCTTATCATCATAAATGTAAAACTCTTTTACTCAGTACGTTGAAGACCTGATATATGTTGGCTAATTTGTCTATTAATTTTCAATAAAAAGTTGACACTTCTATAACTTGGCAGAGTTATCAAAAGGGTTTCACACTTTCCTTGTGTTGTTTTCTAAACAGTAAGAATATTGCTTAAAATCACTAAACATTTTCCGGTATATGACTTATTCACTGTACATACGTGAGTATACCAAAATATTGTAGCTGCAGAGGGAAACTTTTCTGACAAATAATGAAGTTTCTATAGTTTCACAGACCTGATGAACAATATGGTAATTGTACTGGGCATAAGCCTTCAATCAGCTTTTGCTACAAGCTCTACTTTTAATGATTTGCCAGACACTCAGGCAATTAATCACTGGCATTCATGTGAGAAAATATTCAGAAGGTTGCAGAAGATACCTGTAGATAGGTAAGTTTTATATGAAAAGTGACAAATCTTTTTGAATATGAGGGTATAATTAAAAATTTCCAGCTTTTTATACTTAACATTTTGTCCAAGCAAAAATAGCTCTTATTCTGTCTGCAAAGGAGATTAGATTAAATAATCTTCATTATAGCCCTGCTCAACCTTGTCTTAAACATGCAGTGTAAATCAATCAGGTTTTCAGCTAGAAAACTTTATTTAAATGATAATGTAATTTGCATAAGAACCATTTTATATATCATTTCATCTATCCCTGTATGCAGCTGGTGCAGTTTCTTTCCAAATTTACTTATTTTAGGGTACATATTTAGTCATTTAACTCTTCCAGCCTATTGCTGAACGATTTCTCTATTAAAAATGATAAGGGGATGAAAAAGACATAATAAATGCAGAAGACAATCCTAATGAAGTGGTCCGTTACAAAGAAATGCCATGAATACTGGATATACCTTCAGACTGACAATTCTGTGAATATTCATGAACTTTAGCAACAAAGTCTGAAGATGAAATACCAAGTAATGCTACTATCAGACTCAATGTTCAGTGCGTCAGCAGCAGCAAGTGGGATTAAGATGGTCCCATCCACTCAGATGTCCCTGAGCAGCCACTCAACTCTGTTGATTTAGCAGTCATGCTCTTAGCCAGATTAGTGACATGAGCTGGGTTAAAAAAAGGTCCTCCTTTCTTCCCTCTTTTTCTTTTTTTGTTGATGTATCTGCAGACAGATGCTCAGGAGTGGCCACCTTCCTTTTCCTCCTCATATACGTAACTAATGTTATAGTTCACTGCTTCTATCTGTGTAGAAGGAAAGACCTTACAAGAGTTTTGAAGCAAAGAACCTGAAAAGAAACATAATGGTCTTGATTCATCCCACCTGAATTAGGCACAAGACTAAGTTAGAAGTCTGTTTGCCAAAGCTCAGTTTGTAGCAGTGGCAAGAGATAAATGGCTTTAGGGAACAACTCAGATCCTGGTGGGCTGAATAGCTCTTTAGAAATGCCTGTCTGTCATCAATGACTGTTTGCCTAAAGTCACTGTAAAACGTTAAAAGGCTTTTTATTTTGTTCATTTTTCCCTAAATTGCATGGAAAAGAAAAGGAAAAAAAAATGTCTGAACTTTGATATTAAACACTGTGAAATGTAAAGGCTAAATCCAACCAGCTAGAGACAGCCCAGGATAAATCTAAATCTGCAATAGGTATCTCTTTCCTCTCTTGTCCTTTCTGTAAATGAATAACCTCTCTTTTTTTTTCTCTTTTTTCTTTTTTCTTTCTTCTTTTTTTTAATGTGAAAAACCAGCTTAAGCTTAGCCACAAAAGATGGTTTGAACTGCTGGTTCTTTCCCAAGACAGAAGAATTAAAGGTTTCTTTTGTTCTTACTGGATCAACTTTCTAGTATCAAATCATCAGAATCTCACTTCTGGTGACAATAGATTCATTATCCAAAATCAGTGGTAGATGTCCTCAGGTTTCTGTCTCTTTCTACAGGCCACTGATCTTGAGCTTATTATTCCATGTGTGAAAATTTAGAAGACCAAGTTTTCATCTCCCTTTGAAAGACTGAAGATGCTTAATTTGCAGTATTTTAATTGTCCATGCGTGACCAGAGCTAGCTGATTAAAATGTTTCTTCAGGGTTTTCTTGAACATTCATATTAAATACATTTTGCTACTATTTTAATCCTGTATTTCAAAATGCTTAACTAATTTATTTAATGTTAATTCGAGATGCCCAGTAGTATGCAAACTAATTGGAAAGTACATTTGTAATGCTGGGGAAAATATTTCTTCTGCCTATCTTATATATGGCAGCACATTAATAAAAAGGAGGGGGCAAGATGAAATAGGAAAGGAATAGATACTTTTAAAAAAGCAGAAGAGAATTAGTTGAAACTAGGGAAGAAAATGAAAAGGGTATTGGAAACGTACTGTTCATTTAAAGGGAAAGAAAGCAAGAGTAAAATGGGAGGTAATATATGACGAGAGACTTTCTTCAGGCGGCTTTTACTATTCACTGACTCCCTATAAATTTCATTCTGATTTTTAGCAATGGGTAGTCAACATGTTCTGAGCTAATGTCCTTCCTTCCCTTGACTTGTCAGTTAGTCAATAATTTCTTGATTTTAAATGTTTTCCAAACTGGTACATTTGGTAATGTAAATGAAAGTATATTGAGATGAGATGTCATTCACATTCATTTTCCAGCTTCTGCTTTGCCTTGATAAAAGGGGAAAAAAAAATTTAAAAGGGACAAAACCAAGGACAAGTGCGTTTTAAATGCACTGTTTTGAGGCTAAATATGAACACTTTAAATTAAGATAAAACTATGTGTAGTACTGAAGAAATGGGTTGAATCTTTAACCTTGTACAGTGCAGGGATAGATACAACATATAGTATATTTTTCCAAGTCATCTTGTCAAAAATATATGTTCCATAGTATTAACATAGTGGTAGCTGCTCATAAATATCATGATCTGAAATTTACATCAAGAGGCACAAAATATAATTTAAAAGTTTTCTCTTGTTCTTTCTGAGTGGGAGATGGTCTATCCTCTCACTTTGGCACACTTAAGTCCAAAAAGGAAGTATTTTTCATTATAGTACTTCTGGAAATTGGAAGACAGAACACACTTAAAAAAGCAATGTAGTTAAGAATAGGAACCAAGGAACCCAAGAACCCCCAGAAAAAAATGCAGCTTCATAATCCTTTCTCCTAGGAATAGAGATGTGTAATTTATAATGGTGGAGGCTGATTGATGACAGACTTATCAGAACAAGTCTTGATGATTGCGTATTTTTTTTAGTTTTGTAACCCAAAATCAGTGACAGTTTCAAAAAACACTTGTGCTCAGCTAGCGTACCTGAGGCTGTGGCAGCTGTTAGTCAGAAAAATCAGTAAGCTGAGAGGGAAGAGGGCTCCAGGAGAGCTGGTTAATTTTCAAGGATCACTTCTTCCAAGCTCAAGAATTGTCCACCCCTGGGTGCAGGAAGTCAAACAAAGGTGGCAGGAGGCCTGCATGGATGAGCAAGGAGCTTCTGATTAAACTGAAACATGAAAAGGAAACATACAGGAGATGCAAGCAGGGACAGATGACCCAAGAGGAATATAGAGACACTGTCTGAGTATGTAGGGTTGGGGTTATGGAAGCCAAAGCCCATCTGGACTTGAATCTGCTGGGGGATGTGAAGGTCAACAAGAAGGACTTCTACAGGTACAGCAGCAACAAAAGGAAGACTAGGGAAAATGAGGACCAGCTGCTGAAGGGGGAAGGGGACCTGGTGGCACATGACATGGAGAAGGTTGAAGTACTCAATGTCTTCTTTACTTCAGTCTTTCCATGGTAAGACTGATCTTCAGGAATCAAGTAGGTTTAAGATGTGATGTTTGCCATAGACAGTCACAAGCTGTGTTGACAGGAAGTTGTGTGTAAAGGTAGCATGTGTGTTTGTCAAATGCCACATTAATGGGGATATTTAATACATACTTATGTGATCTTCTGTGTCTGTCTGTCTCTGAGCACATGCCTTTTTTCTTTTTTTCTAAAGGCACTCTTTAATTAACACATAACTGCTCCAGAACCAGAGAGAGGAAATTAATGAAAAGTCAGATGATGTGAAGCAGACTGGAGGAATACTAGAATAGTTTTCAAAGGTGAATGTCCTGGATACCCAAATCCAGAGATGAAAAGATGTATGTTACTAATATGTCTTCCCTTTCCCTTCTGCCTTTCAAATTTTCACAGAAGCAGAGGAAGATGCAGAAAGAAAGGGCTACTTTTTCTTCCACACAGATACAACGTGGCACAGATTCATCACACGTCTAGGTATCAAACTGATGTGCTTAAGATAGGACTGTCTTTGCCCATCTTCCTTCAACATTCAGCAGAGTATAGTGAACTCTAGAGATCTGATTCACCTGTTGACACTGCCCATTTATCTCCTTTGTCTCTACAAGCCACTTTTAAAATTATAACTCTCATAAAGTTGCCTGAAGTTAGAAAGTGTGCAACAAGGCTTAGCTGCCTGTAACTCAATTAAGAGCAGTCCTAAAGCTTGACAGTTTAATGCTTTTCATTTGTTTTTATTTCAGTGATATTCTTACCCTCATCATAAGCACATGAATGCTGCACCTGCCCCCAGCTAGCAAGGTTCCCTTTAGACAGCTGACTGGAAGAAAACCTCACTGTCTGAGAAATTAACATGTTAGGAAAGTGAACAAATCTTTCAGAGCAATGCTGGCATCCAGCTGGCTGCCAGAAAATTACCTGGAGCAGTGTAGAGAGGCTCTAGTAGACGAACTTGTGCAATGGATTAATGACCTGTGAGTGGTAGTAGCTCCTCAAATGCTGTTACCTGAATGATAGCAACTTTTGTAAAAATCACCTCAGTTAAGTGACTCATATCTGCAGCATTCCAGTCTGCAACAGCTTCCATCCTCCCTTCAGATTGATTTGTAGTCTAAAATGATCAAGCTCCTTTAAAGCTTCTTTATAGGAATGTAAAGTGTATCTGAGCACTCAGACTAGGTCAGTGCCCTCAATTGCCAAAGTTCGATGGAAAGTTAAGAGCAGATGTTGGGTCATTGTCAGCATATGTAGCAAGAAAATTGGATCTTTGGCACTGAGAAGGAGAAATAAACCATTGGTGATGTCATTAAACCTACTAATACAGCCATAAATACATATTTTACTTAACTATAAGAGAGGAATTGCAAGACAAACTTGTAGGTCAACTCTAGTGTCAATATTGCCTTGTACTGCCACAGTATCATTGCTTCAACTTTATATTACTGTTCAGTTAACTAGACTCCAGCTCACAGATGCGATCACTGCCTGAGGTATCTCTAAACGCTTCCTTCACAACCATCACGTTAAACTCTTATGGAATGAATTGCTGCATCATCTTGTGGTCTTGAACCCCCTGCATAAACCATGTGCTTCTACGTCACCTGAAAAACTTGCTGGTAGGGAGAAACAGGAAATTAGCCCGTGTGTATTGAATACCTTTTCTTTAACATCTCAGTACATAAACTTCAGTGAAACACGGTGATGCAAGAGTTAATGAATTTCATTTCCTTTACTCTCCAAAACATAGTTAAGTCTTGTCTCTGTCATTCACCTTAAATCATTCTCACATTCTGAYGACATCAGATACTGCAGTAGTTTACAAGAACCAACATGCCTACACTGAAACTACTGCATTTTTCTCTCATCTTTTTGCATAGTTCTCTGCATGTAGCTTAACTTTCTTTGCATATTTATTTCTGTTTAACCTACCTAGATATGCAAATGACTTGATAAAAACTTAAGTTCAACCTATTTCAAGTAGTTCCTAAAAGTATTCCAGCACTATCACCTTAACTGACACATTTATGAAAATCACACAATGTGGATCAATTTTCAGAGACTTAGTACTTTCTATTTCTGACACCTCTCTCCATGCATATATCAGGCATTCTACATGATAGGAGCACATGTCTATCATAAATGGATGCATTTAATCTTTCCTCTGGCCTTTTTATGTTCTCACCAGCATATCAAATACTTTAAATTTTATGTGAATTTACTGGCCTGATTAAGAGATCTTAAAATGGGAATGATTTAATCATCCTCCAGACTGACTTTTGTAATACAAATGAAATGTGTCAAAATGTTTGGATGAAAGGTCTAATCAGACATTAGGACACGCTTAATATGGTAAAGTCTGTCTGTTTTTCAGTGTCAGCCAAGATCTCTAAATATGATAGCAATTTTTGGTTTGTGGGGTCCCCTCCTTTGTGAAATGTATATGATTATTTATCATTCTTGACCTGGGTGAAATTTGTCATTGTGATCAACTGAATTCTTAGTCGTTTCTCAGTTATACAAATATGTAGTTCATGGATTTTTTTTCGTATTATATGTGTCTACAACAGTCCTACGTAGAGAAATATATGTTACCACAGCCACATTAAATTTGAGTGTTTGTCTAGGATTCCTCCATAAATACTAATTTGAAATAAAAATCTGAAACAGTCATTTTAAGGTAAAATAATGTTAATTTTTTTGTAAAACTTAAAGGTATTTGAGAGGAGGAGTAAAAAAACCATACTTGTGTTGTATCTGGTGTTCATGTCTATTTTTAAATTTGTGCCAAAAAAAAGAGGAAAATGGAAGATTTTGAAAGCACAGTTGTGTGAAATAAGCAGTAAGCATAGGCATAGGGAATAAAAGCATCTATTGTTCACAAAATTCATGACAAGTCATGTTTGCATGGAATTAACTGAAATTATGATGTGCTTTCTTCAATTTTTGCTTTACATTGTATATAACTATAAAATACTAAACTGTGGAAAATTCTACCTTTTTTTTGCAGAAAACTGTGCTTTTGTTGTAAAAATGATACATTATTTTGCAAAAATGGTGAACTTGCATGTTAAGCAAATGATATGTAGTAGATGATTTTATTTCCCTCCTCTTATACAAAACATCTTTTGCTTGCAGAAAAGGTAACTTGAATAAACAATAATAAAAAAAAAAAAATAGGTAGGATGTTAATGCTTATAAATCAAAATTTGTTTTTGCTCTAAATTTTTTTTTTAATGTAAACAAATTTTAACTCTTAGATTAAAATGAATGTCAGCAATTTAAGTGGACAGGGCTATGATTCTTACAAATACTGTAATGCTTCATGTCAGTGCATTATTTTTATTAATGTGGATTGGCAAAATAGATTATTTATGATACCATAGTGTGTAAAGCCTCAACCAACATCCATTCATCTGGTGCATGCTTATTGAAGTAGAAAGAGAAAAAGTTTTATCTCCTCAAGACCTAATGAACTAATATACAGGACAAATTTTGAATAAGAGAGGAGTGAATTCTTTTTTTCTTTCCCCCCCCCCCCCCCCAGGATTAAGCACCACATTGCTGCTAAAATCCAGACTACTGTCCAAGTGTTCAGAGTCCCATCCTATGTCTTCCCTTGGTGGATTAGGGATCATGGAAAGAGGCAGTACAGTACTTCTGTGTCTAAAATACCAGTATGCCCAGAGCTGTTCTTTCATTTCTGATGGAGTCTGTTTTTAAAGAGAAATATGTTCCAGCTAGAGTGCCATTTCTCAGAACTGCCAACTGTCTAAATGTATGACTGAGACTTTTTGTAATAGTTTTATCTTGTGATTCCCTGTTGCTGGGATTTATTGACTAACATAAATTCTGTTATGTAATTACCCTGCTACTAAAACACACTACATCAGTCTCTGTCTCCCTTGTTGGAGCTGTTCCATTTTAAATAAATAAATATTCACTGGGCCAGAACAAATGAGTGATTGCCTCTATACACCAGTGATTAAGGYACTTGCTTGGGAAATATGATTCAGMTTGAAGCTGTGGCTCCAACTGTTATTCATACAAAGTGGAACAGCTCCAGCTTGTCTGTCCTTTAACTTTCAGCAGCTTAGGTAGGTTGCATGTCACTTACACGTACTTGAATCCCACTTTCAAATCAGGCTAATAAGGAATAACTTGACACTCTGTGTCTTGTAAACCAGGGACAATTGGACATATTGGGAGAGAAGGAGGAGTCAGTACTTTTCTACTACATTAACCAAAGCAATATGTGTTCCAGCAATTTCCAAAATATAAAGAAACGTGATGAAATTAAATCTTTCATTAAACTGCATTTGATCTCTCTCCACAAGAACTATACATTGCTTAAAAAAGTTGTAGTTAATATTACCTTGGAGAAATATTTTTTCGTTACAAGAATGTTCTTTGAGTCCCTTATTCATTATTATGTGAATATATAATAAAAAAAAATATAAAAAGTGGATGTATGCTAATTACTAAAAATTCTCTACTCATAACCTGTCAAGGAAAATGGTTTAACATTATTACAAAAACACTTAGAAAGGTGGAACTTTACTGTACAGCTATTGCAGGTATAGCCTTCTCCAGATTGCATGCAGTTATCTCTTGTACGATGTTGTGCAGATGCTTATGATGGCTAATGTGGGTGAGCAAACAGATGTTTGGCTATTTAAATGATACTGCAATTTCATTAGTAATATAATATAAAATATATAATAATATATATATTTACAGATCATTACATATCTATTTGTATATATAATTCTATTCTGAAGTCTTTGAAAGGTGCTTTTTTTCACCAATTCCTTTTTTTGGGGGAAAAGAATTAGCAGAGATACCTGTGATGGAAATAGTCTGCCTTAAAGATGACTTAAGACTTCTATAAAATAAACATATACCTGAGCACGTTATCTGGCTCAGAGAGAGGTCAATAGAAGGAAATAAGAGTATCTAGTGTTCAATTTATATGACCTGTTTTAGGCCTGAATATTAGGGTAAGATAAATCGCAGCCTGAAAGTAGCTATTTCTTCTCTTTTGTTATAAACCAGCTCTAGATGGTTAGTTAAGGGCATGCCTGTGCTGTAAACTGCAGTTAAGATGAACCAAACTCCCTCTTCCCCTGGCAAAAATAACTGTGCAGAAAAGTTTGTATTTCATGACCCCCATTTTGTTTTAATAGTTTCATAGTGTTGGTTTACACATCTAAGTGATTCCACCTGCTGACTAGTTATGCAAAGTTTTATATACAGTGCACTAAACTATATCACAGTTATTGCTATTTAATTGCAGC
The DNA here is from genome assembly GCA_035582835.1 of Phoebastria nigripes. Lineage (NCBI taxonomy): Eukaryota > Metazoa > Chordata > Aves > Procellariiformes > Diomedeidae > Phoebastria > Phoebastria nigripes. Next base: position 376,044 of record JAYKAV010002978.1, read on the forward strand.
TACCTCCTTTGTTTTGGAAAGCAGGATCCATGATAATGTAGTCTACTATTATATTTAGTTGGCAGGGGTTATTAAGGAAGAATTAACATCTCAAAGCCTATGTATTTTCCAAGCATGGTTCTCTCTATCAACATGACTTCTTACATTTTATTTTCAAAAAATGATTTATTGAAAATAATCAATATCTTCAAAGATTTCTGTTATCCTGAGGCTAATATTTCAAATTCTAACAGGAAAGGTGTTAACTAATATTTAAGCTGAAGATCTGTTTGATATTACTGAATTAAAAGACTTGAGCCACTGCATAGAAACATGTGTGCATGTAGAGACATCTGTTTGTTGGATTCAGAGGCAGTTTATTTGTAAACTCCTATTGCACTTTTTTTGAGCCTCAGAAATTACAGTCTTCAACTTGCCATTCTCTTACTTTAGACAACCAGTTTCTCAAGACAACATGTGTCTTGCAAGATTATTGTGTCTGACTTGAACAACTATTTAATAATCTACAGATTCTGAATTTTATTGTAGTTAATGAGATATACTATGATATGGTTTTTTGGAAAGCAAAATGTTTTTATACACCTTTTTGATTTCAATTCAGTGGGGACTGTTTGAAAAGTAAACAGGAAAGCCACATAGCAGCTCCCCAAATAAAAACATTCTGACACACACTTGAAAGACAGCGGCACAATTTTCGATCCTTAAAGATTCTCATTATACAGCACAATCACAGTTGTCAACATTGTGTTTCAACATGTCAAAGGAAAGTTAAATACTTAAAAAGAGACAGCTAAAATAGACACAGGAGGTTGATAAGAGTATCCCTATAAGGGCAATATTTTTTAAACCTCTTCTATTATACTTTCCCAAATGATTTAAGGTGTTCAGAACAGACTAATCAAGCAAAGACTGTTTAGCTCTTATGATATGATTATTATGGAATAGAAATATTTCAAGGAACAAAAATCATCAATTCACCCGGTGGCTCATGAGGGGTGGTAATTTTTCTTTCTTGTGTAAAATACTTGTTACTCTGCCACTTGATATGACACATACATACATTAGAGGCACATAGGATATGATTACCTGTAGCTAATTTACAGTACTCAAGCTCACATGAAATGGTTCTAGTGACTTAAAACTGGTTACTTACTTAAACAACATAGAAATCAATGGCAATTATAATAGAGATGTTACCCTGGAAACACCAAGAACTAGACATAAGAAAAAAAATGTTATAATTTATTGACCATCTCTCAATATACGCTAGATGATTCTGTCCTTGCATTTCTAATGCATGTTAATAAAACCTATTTTATTTTTAAATAATACCATTTTGAGCTACTTTACTGCCAGTTACTTTACAATACCAGTATTGCCTCCAGTTAATTTATTTCTGCAATTGGCTTTAGTGCCTGCACTAGACTTTATTACCAATACATGATGTAAAAAAGCCAAACTCTCTGTTCTAACACTGGCAAGAACTTAAAAATTAAAACTAATACAGAGGTAAATTTTATTTAATATTAATATATTTCAAGTTATTCCATGATTACATTTTAAAATGATATTTTAAATATGAGTCTTTGTAAAACTCATTTTAAAACTTACTAAAGAAATTAAGATTACAAAACAAGTGTGCCACTGATTCTTTAGTTTTAGTGCCTTTCTATACCAGGAGGCATATTCTATCAACAGTCTTTTAATAAGAATAGCAGCTTTCATGTCAATATATTCAGAGCCTGCTTTATGGCTATAAACTTAAGGTCTAGGTGAGATGTATTAAGATCTTGTTTATTGATCCCTGTCAAAGATAGGCATGATGTTAATGCTGGTCTACCATACAGAGCGGGTAGGAAATATGAATAAACCAGATGATAGGAACTGGATGCAAAGTAACTTTATTATCTGTATTATTTGTGTACAAACTGGACAAGTTAACACATAAGGCTGATCACCTGTGGTGCAGTTGTATTTTAACACAAGAGTCTTTTTTTCCCAAGGATTTCAGTGAGTATTTCTTTTCTGCATTTCAATGTGCTGTACAAATATGTCAGCTTGCTTGGAGCTAGCCTCGGTATCTGTAGCACAGTGGCAGCATTAAGGTATATCTGACCAGAGCAGAAGGAAGTTTAAACACCTGATTTACCTGATTGCTGAAACCTGAAGCATTTATAGTATAAAAAAAAGGAGTGCAAGAGTAGAAGTGAAGCTGCAGTAGAGCACCGAGAGTGCAAAAAATATCAAATCTCTGACATAGGCCAGTAGGGTAGGTCTCTATGCACAAGACTTGTTAGATCGTATGTATAGAGCACCTGGTGAGAACTGATTATAGGATGTCGAGGAACTGGAAGACATATATTGCAGCGACTTATTTCACATACATATTTWTGTATATATATATGTATGTATTTATTTGTATTTTTATTTGGGCATAAGTTTATCGATTCTATATATATCAAAGCTGAAGCATTATTTGGACCAGACATCCTATCTGAATTTTCTGCTTTTCTCAAGGTATTATTGTCCTGGAATTTGGAAGGTGACTTCTAATGGGCAACATTTAAAATCAGTAATTTTTTAATGCACTCAGAAGCCTAGTCAATAACTAGTATGATTTTACTGAGAGAGAAAAAAAGAAAGAGTTGATCATTTATATTAAAATATACTAGATTTCTATTTCTAAAATGACAGAAATAAATCATTTATACTGCCTTGCAATTAAATRCAAAGCTAGTTCAGTCTGCTACTGTATATTCTTCTTATCACAGGAGATATTGTCCTCCCCAGTAGTTCAACATTTAAGAGAAAGCCACTGGAGTCAAGTGACTTCCTAGTTAATGTGGCTGCCCTCAGGAATTTGAGAGGCATCAGCATTTTAGCCTACGAGCCACTTACTTACTCATTACATTCAACCAATAACATTAACAGCTGATAGATGTTTAGGAAAGAGTTGATACTGCACTGGGCTAATCATCTAAACCCAGAATTTAAGAAAGTGCTATCCTGAATTATACTGACATGAAGACTTCTAAAAGTTGTGTCACTATCCCTGAAGGCTCAAGACAACAAATACATCTTCTTTATTTAAAAATAGTGAAATTAGACACAATATTTTTGAAACTCAGCTAGGAAAATATGGACTTAATTGCTGTTAAAAACACAAAATCGACAAAAATTAAATTAAAATACTATCTTGGATCTCCATTTCTGTAATACRTTTTGGGGGGGGAAGGTTGGGTGGGTTGGTTTGTTTGTTTGTTGGGGGGTTGTGGGTTTTTGTTGTTGTTTGGGKTTTTTTTGTTTTTGTTTGTTTTTATGCACTYTGCAAAGTCAAAGATTATGTTCTTTACTGGTGATGCTTACATCTGTGTGGTGGTGATATCTATAGAAAAAAAGGAAAAAACAATAGGAAATTGACAGTGTATTTCAGCACCCCTCCTCCAGTCTGCACTAATCCTTCCTCCTTGAAACCACTGGGAAGATTCTAAGCTTCTGATTTTTTTCAAGCAAGAAAAAACAAAGCAAAACAAAACCCTGCCAGAAAAAATGTTTGATATTTTTCCAGCATGGAACAGCTTCTTCTCTTCTTCAGCAGAACAAGGATGTTTGTTTGAGGCCTGGAACTGACAGTATTGTCTGGATCAGTGACAGGTATCTGATCTTGTCAATTCACTCCTAGAAACAGGTGCATTACACTCCTGGATTTCTAATGTGTTACAGGGCTCTGTAATCCCTAAGAGCTTCAGAAATAGCAGCTTGTATCTGTCATACGTCTGGGACTACCTGTATCTCAAACCAGAATGTACCTCTCTAAACGACAGTAGTACAGCTCTTTCTCTGAGGCTGTCCAAAATGGTACCACCACCTGGCCCTCTTGCTAWACACTGTTTGAAAAAAGACTATAAACTGTCATATTCTCCACAGTGACTTGTCCAATTTCAGTCATATTTAGACATCATTTCCTTGTTGAATTTGTCTGCAACAGAAGAACATTGCAGCAGTCACTACTAAGATTTGTAAAGAGATTGTGTTGTGGATGTTAATTGTTTCCAGGTAAACAATCACATCCATGAAAGAAAAATGTATCAGTGCCTACAGAATAAAAAGACCTCACTTTTTGCTCAAAAATTCCTTGGTTTGCAAATCACTGAAGTGTACTGAGGGTAGACTGAGGAAGAAACTATTACCCTTCCTTTCTTATCTTTACTAGTCACTGTCTGTCACTGCCAGAGCCAAGATAATGGATTGCATGGTCTTTTTGTCTAATTTTGTAGGGACATTTTTATGTTTTCCAGTTTAGAGGCTTGAGGAGGAAGAAGCAGAGCTACTAAAATCTCTTCCAGAACACATATTGGTTTTGGGGATCCAAACCCAACCTGACAAGTTAAGATTAAGGTGACATCTTTAAGATCCTTCTAAAAATTAAAGAGATAGTTTAAATAAAATAAGCAATAATTACTTCTGTAAATAAGTAATAATTAAAACACTTTTAATGGAATTTATCCCCAGACTATAGACAGCTAAATTTAAGGGTCAATATAAACAAGTGAGCTAGGTGTCTAAGCTTCCATTAGGGCTAGTGCAGAGCTATGGAATGATTCATTCACCCACATATGAGGTGTCCTAGGTTATCCCACATGGCTTTCAGATGCTGCGACAGAAGCATGGGGCTCCTGTCTGCTTTGTGTCATATATGCTAGATCTATGTGGATATCTTAGCCTAGAAACATTTGAAGTGACAGTGCACACCCAATTCTAGGAGAATGCTTTAATATCACAACCAAAAAGTCAATAGAGTCTGGAGAATTATGCAGGTAGGTATGTATAGGTGACTACTTTTTGTTGACCTGAATAGATCTCCAGAGTCTATTGGCTACATACAGATGTTTGTTGATCTACTGACTCTCTATTATATATATCGGGAACTTAAAACACCTGGTTTACGTCAAGTCTCCTGAATCTACAATATAAAGCTGAAAACYTTTAGTGGTTTGGGTAGTATTAGTTACCTAAACATGGAAAACTTATTGGAAACCTGCGTCTTTCTGCAATAACAGCTGGAGCCCAAGTGCGATACCCTGCTGAGCCTAAAATGGCACTAGATCATTAACAAATCCGATCATTAACAAAGCAAATTTGAAGTGAGATGCAGTTACCTAAATATCAACACTGTTTCGCTGTGGACATCTTAAAGTAAGCCAACTGACCTCCAGCTGCGAGGCCAGAAAGGTTCTTCCATAGACTGTGTCTTTCAGATACTCTAGAGCATTCAAATGGCACTAGTCACCTACATTTAGACACCTGAAGTCCTCTGCTACTAATGCAGCACAATGCATAATCATATTTTACAATTCATGTCAATATAAAACTGAAAAAACGTAAAAGACGACGATGTAAATATTGAATAGAATACAAAAGCCTAAAAACCACATTGCAAGCTAGCAAATTCCATTTTAACTTTTGAAGGGAAAACCCTCTGAGACAGTTACATAGATTAACATTTAAATAGATGTGCTACTGCTAAATTATTTAAAATCCTTATAGCACATCATAGATCAAATAATATTACTTGGCAATTTTGTCAATGGAAGAGGCTAGCAAATGGAAACAAATGATAAGTGACCATAAGAAGTGCCTGACGACATTGGGGTATATAAAGGAAACATATACAGTAAGGGTGGAATGAAAAATCCTAAGGAGATAGTTCAAACGTGCTTTTGTGTGGAGTTCTGACTATCCATGTCCAAAAAAATTTAAATATACCTGGGACAGATATAATGAAGAGATACTATAATGATCAAAGATCAAGATARGTCTTACAAAATAAGCCTGCAAGTAGCTTTGTTTTCTTCTCTCTTAGATATAGCAGAGGAATAAACACGAGAGAAAAATGAACACCATAGTCCAAAGAACAACATAAACACATCAGCAAATGGCTAGATTGTCAGAGAATAAACTTCATCTGGAAATTAGGTGTGTTTTGCCCATGAGCCTGAAGTTCCAAAATAGTCTGTAATAAGATGAATGGTGGAAACATGTCCCAATGTGACAATACCACAAAATTCTGAGTGCAAAAGGACAATATTCTTTCATCCAATAATGGGATAGACTACTGCCTGAAGATCACAAGTGATCAACTAAGAAGTTCATGTTAATCCCAAACTACTGTTTATAGCATGATTCTGTGTAAAGTCTCAGCAGATTAGTGGGGAAACGCAAAGACAAATTTTGAAGAAAACTTTGTAAATTGTTGGGCAATATCTACAAAAAGATATGACATCTAAGGCAAAACCAATGTGGGATTTAGGAACTGTTCTCAACTTTTCAGTTTCCTAAAGACCTGCTTATCATTTGCTATATCTCAGGGACAGGATAAATTTGTTATGGACTGGTTCAAAACGGTCTGAAAACTAATACTTTCTTTTAAACACAAATAACAGAAACTCTTTTCTTCAGTAGTGTAGTACATACTTTGCTGTGTATTATGGGAAGCTGGGGGTTTAAACAGCTCTTCTTGCATTAGGGTTTTAAATGTCTGTGCAGGGACTGCTAATGAACCAAAAAGGGACAAGGGACAGACTTGCTCCTGACTACTACCAGCMGTGTGTGAGGGAAAGAACACTGCTTTGCTTCTTTAATAAATGATACAAATGGGTGTCTTCTAGCTTTTCAAATGAGGACTGAGAAAAGGCCAGATTAACAGAACAAAGAACAAGAGCTGCAGAACATACTGAGGTCCTTATTCTACTTCCTATTTTAAAAAGCTGTAGATTTCACTGGATTCCATTTGAAGTCCCAGATCATTATCAGGCATTGCTATATTGAAGAATATTAAATACAAAAATTCTTCTGTATATGGGACCTTGGATTTCTAATGTGTTCAGGGAAAGGAGACAGAAATACCCAATTCCACAATAAATTTCTCCTTCTTAAACCAACATGAAGTCATTTTCAACAAAGTGATTTGATTCATGTTGTTTGCATGAGCACAGATTTCAAAGGATCTGTAGTTTCAGTTAGATTGGGAGGATGGATCTTGCTGCAGAAATAAGGTGAAATAGTACAAATTTCTTTCTGGCGTCTTATGCTAAAGCCGGATTTACAGATTTACATTTTATTTCTTATAGGTAGAATATGTACAGCTGATATCAACACCTCCAGAGAACAAAAGATATAATTTGTCTGATTTTTATTGTTGAATTTTATAATATAAATGGATTACTAAAACTTTTAATACTATATCTGTGCTCATTAAAATGTTGCCCTCAGAATATTATAAAATCCATAACACTTGTACCAGGACTTGAAAATTGCTCTCCACATTTACTGCATTTTTATACAATCACTCACTGAAACAACACATGGGTCAGACTTTTTTGCCATATCTGTAATATGTTGACATTTAATGATGGTACCTTTCCTCTTTTCCCTTTTATTTAAATAAAGCTGGGGAGATTAAGTYAGAAAACATTTATTGGGGAAAAAAAAAGAGTGGTATAAAATAGCAAATATTAACTACTGTTGTAGTCAGTGAATCACAGTTCCCATTGAATTCAAGGACACATGAGGAGACTGCTAGATCACTTCAGAATGTGTATATGCATGTGTGTACATTTCTGYGTTGTTATCATGTACAAACCCAAAGGTGTTTTTTCAGAGAGTTCTACTGCCAGCTTTCTTAGCAACATTTGCTGGCTTTAAACAATCCTGTTTATAAACCCAAAGAAAAATACATCTATAAGTAGTGCTGCAGAAAAAAGATCCCGATATACATTTCAGCATGTGTTTTTAAATCCTCTGACTGAAACTCACAATCCTTTTACCAGCTTAGAACACTGATAGTAATTCTATTACCACTGCAATAGCCATCCCTCTCTAATTCTCTAGACACAATTACTGTGCACCATGCAAGATGAATACAAATTAACAGAAGAAAAAACACTGTAGAAAAGAGAAAATCAGTGTGGGCTGAAATGTTCCTGCAGGGGATGCTCTTGCACTCTCCAGTTTAGCTGAATGAGCTTTCAGAAACAGTTAAAAAAGAACAGAGGAGGAAAAAAAAGAAAAGAAAAAAGAAGAAGAAAAAAAAAGAAACCCAAAACATCAAGCAGTGTTCTGTACATGATTTTTCTTCTGCCCTTGGTAATTCATACACATACAATTAAAATTTTAATTAACACTGTTATCTAGGATTTTTTTTTTATTGTACATGGCTATTCAGTAGTTTAAAGAAAGCAGTCAGTGCTTATATTTAGAGAAAAAAAATCTATTGTGTTTCACTTTTTAGTCAGTAAATGTTTCTCTTTAAATTTATGCTAAATTATAGGGGAAGAAATTTAAGTATAATGTGTTTTTTTCCTTGAATAAAATTCCTGATCTCTGCTACCTTTGCAAAAAAAAAAAACCAAACAAACAAACAAAAAAAACCCCAAAAAAACCCCACCATAAGCAAGCTTTAGCAATGGACATACAAGAAAATAAGGTGAAAACAAAAATAACAGCCTGGTTGGGCTTTGATATTTTTTGCATAAAACTAAGAAAGGCTGAAGACTATAGCTGCATACAGTTTACCACTATTTATGCTGGAAGCATATGCCACGGTGACAGCCTATTTTATTTTCCACAGAAGAGAATTTAAAGGTGAACAATGCTACCTAGTATTTCAGTTTTGTTAAAAAACCTGCTTTGTAGGAGTTGGGTAAAACTTTTGTTGATTTTTAAGTCTTCCTATTTTGCCTTACTCCTCATATAGTCTTCTTAATGGGAGGGTACCTTCCATTTTTCTTATCTTTTGTTATGTATAAATCCTTACATCCCACCATGCTTTACAACTCTAAGAGCATCTGCCCTGCTCAATGCAATGCAGATCTGTCTTTTGATATAGAGGAACTTTCTCTACTATTACAAATAGAGAAATAAAAGACTTGCAGTTTTCAGTAAAAGCTTTATTATCAAAAATCTTTATTTATTAAAAGTAACAGACCCCGGACAACTTAGGTACTAAATTGGACTTTTATTTTCATCTCTATTGAGGCAAGTACCAAGGCTAGGAGGGCAAAATCTTCTTATGGAGGCTCTCAAAGACACTTACCCCCTCCCACCTTTATCAATGATTTAGGCATTTACTTCAGGAGGGTCGTTTTCGTTAAAACGTGATTTATTTTACATGCAGGTTATATGCCCACATTAAATAGACTCTATCCTGCCCTTATGACGCTAAGTATCAAGCAAGCAATACATTTTTCTCTCATTATAAGAGCACAAGACCTATCTGGAGGTCTGCCAGGGTTATGCCACAGGTCTACATCCCTTCACCATTCCCTCATCCTACATTCCAGTTTGATTCTCTATTTATCAATTATTTCTCTTAAACTTAAGTAGTAGATCAACAGTGATTCTCTGACTGACCACATTAAACCTGTCTGCTTCTCAAGGCTTTTGGGAAAGCTGGTAGACAACAGTTTTCCCACTTTTCTTCAAGGATTTATTCCTCAGATGGATGGATGGAAGGAAGGAAGGAAGGAGGGAGGGAAGGAAGGAAGGAAGGAAGGAAGGAGGGAGGGAAGGAAGGAAGGAAGGAAGGAATGGGTGAGCGCTTGCTCTGTTGCTGGTTATAAAAGCTTCCCAGGTGCTATAGAGTTCACTCTTATTTTAGCTCAACAATGTTAAGCTATGTTGAGTTAACCAAGACTATATTAACAACACCTGGGAAAGTTAAGACTGCCTGCTTTAAGCACTTCTCAAGAGCTTTTCATTAGTCTAATTCCTATCCAAGCTAAACAAGACCTGAAGCCCTCTTTTCTGAATCTTGATCTACTTCTCAAAAGGGTGAAATTTGTCTGCTCTCAGAATGAGCTGGGCAATCCCCAATATCAATATAGGCTGTGGGATGAATGGATTGAGAGCAGCCCTGCCAAGAAGAACTTGGGGGTACTGGTGGATGAAAAATTGGATATGAGCCGACAATGTGCGCTCGCAGCCCAGAAAGCCAATCACATCCTGGGCTGCATAAAAAGAAGTGTGGCCAGCAGGTCRAGGGAGGTGATTCTGCCTGTCTACTCCACTCTGGTGAGACCCTRCCTGGAGTACTGTGTCCAGCTCTGATGTCCTCAGTACAGGAAAGACATGGACCTGTTGGAGTGGGTCCAGAGGAGGGCCACAAAATTATCAGAGGGATGGAAAACCTCTCCTATGAGGAAAGGCTGAGAGAGTTGTTGTTGTTCAGCCTGGAGAAGAGAAGGCTCCGGGGAGACCTTATTGCAGCCTTTCAGTACTTAAAGGGGGCTTATAAGAAAGATGGGGACAGGCTTTTTAGTAGGGCCTATTGTGATAGGCAAGGGGTAATGGTTTTAAACTAAAAGAGGGTAGATTTAGACTAGATATAAGGAAGAAATGTTTTACAATGAGGRTGATGAGACACTGGAACAGGTTGCCCAGAGAGGTGGTAGATGCCCCATCCCTGGAAACGTTCAAGGTCAGGCTGGATAGGGCTTTGAGCAACCTGATCTAGTTGAAGATGTCCCTGCTCATTGCAGGGGGGGTTGGACTAGATGTCCTTTAAAATTCCCTTCCAACCCAAACTATACTATGATTCTATGATTTTATGATTTACCTTCATATTCACTGATCTCTCAAGGATATATTGGAGACTAGAAGTGATCAGAATGATTATTTTTCATTATATGCTTTGGGGGAAACTCTAATCATTAYAAAACTAGTAGAAAAAATGTTAGCCAAGGTTCAACATTTTCTGAGTCTGACTTGATATTTTGTATCAAATTACTCTTTTGCTCTGCTCTACCCTCTGTATTTCAACTGAGTTACCTGASCTACTCCTATTATTTCTGTTGTTTAATGCAATAGTTTGAAAAATGTATGTTTAGAAAGATTATTATCATCAGTTGAATATTTCTGAGGAGCACAATCACTTTCAATTTCTTAATACTGTCTTTTTCTGTCAGAAATGTAGCATAAAATTCTGAATGAAACACTGAAGAAAAGCTGAAAGAAAAGGTAAGATAGACTGAGGAGGCAGAATCAGAGGACACTATTGTGTGTAGTAGGGGTTAAGTTTTTAGAAACCATTCAGAAGAATTYCCTTTTTTGAAGGTGGTCAGACAATTTTCTACTTTCTCCTAAGTTAGTCTTACCACTGATTTTGAAAAAATAAATTGTTCACGGTGATCTTTATCTGTCCATATTTTGTACTGCAGACTGTCTCAATAGATATGACCTTTTTTTGTGAGAGGTAAATTATTTTCTTGCTGCTCCAATAAAATTAAATGGTAAATATCATTACCTAATATGCCACTACAGTAAACTTTAATGGAATATTTCTAGCTGGCAATGGAATAGAAATCTTTTTTATCAAATCCAGAAAACAGTATTTAGGCAATAATTTTATGTGTTTTTTTTCAAAGCATAAAACGGAGCTTGAAAATATTATGGATAGAAATTTGTTCAAATTCACTACTATAATGTCAAAACTATGATCTCTGATCTTAATTTTTTCTCCTTTGCTAAGTATTTCCTATTTTATCTGTATGATAACAAAAATTTTGAAACAYGTAATGCAATATTATAAAGGAGATGCAGTTTAAAAGAAAAATGATCAAACTTTCTTCTATCAAACATTGAGATTTGGGTCTTCTTTTTCTTCTTTCCTAGGGTTTTAAAACACCCTTTAGCATAATTTAAAGTTACACAGGGGATTGCAAGATTCTGGCTGGGTAGTTCAAATATGRCCTTTCCAAACATAAATACTTTTGGAAGTGTTGAGCAGTTTTCCTAATGGCCATAATCCGTGATCATATTCACATTAGCTGGATTCTACTCCTACACGTGACAGAGAGGCCAATAAGATGTGTAATAACTTGATCTAGGGACTTTTTTTTGTCTTTGCATGATTTTATTGAAATTGTGACAAGCAGAGAAGAATGTTACAAGGGGTTTTTATTATTATTATTACTGTATAGATTATGTAGTGGGCRTAAATATATGTTGAAGAATTGTCCTTTGAGTATGAATGAAGACAGTTTCTTTTCAAGAGTTAGCACAGTCAGTGAATGATGCTATAACACTTTAGATCATAGTTAAAGATTTCAATGCATTAGAGAATTATTTTCATGCAGGTTACCATAAAGTAAATATCCATAATAGAAACAAAAGTAAAAGAGAGTTGGTCCCCATTTATTTTTAAACCATTGTTGTTCTTTCTTTGTCTTACCAACTCTTATATATTGTTCTATTCTTTTTATCAAATGTTCTCCTAAAGATATTGAAGAGAGAGAGCAAAAGAAAACAGTATAGCAAAGTTTGCTGGCCTTTGGGCTGGGTCCAGTACAAAATGTTGGTGCCGAAATGTTTTCTGAAATGGAATCAAACATTACAACTTGGAGTTGTAAGCTAGAGGGCGAGTTGGTACCTTGGGAGTAATAAATCAAAACGACTCAAATGGTGCAACGGCAGCACTTCCTGTTATTTAACCACAGAATCTCACACTCCACTTCCTTTCATAGCTTAGCTGCTCTTGCTAGGGCAGGCTGTTCTGTCTAGCTGGAAGCCAGAGACTGAAATCTCTTCTGGAGCAGCTGCCTCACAGCGTTGTGGGGTTTTTGTTGTTGTTGATTTTTAGTTGGGGGGTGATGGTATTTGTTTGTTTGGTTTTGTTGTTTTCTTTTTTTTTCCTACATTTCTTCTTTTTTTCTAAAGGGCCCAAGGCTGAATCTTCTTTTTGTAGTTCGAAATCTGGTCACTAGGGGACTCCTCCACCAGACAGTAGAAATATGTTAGTATTCCTCAATATAAGGAGAAGAACGAGCTTTGCTTTCCTCTTTCTCCGAAAGATTTCTGCCAGTAGACTGCCATCCAAGAGGCAGCACCAGCATCTCCATCCTCAATTGGTTTAGATTTCAAAGGAGGAAAAACAAAACACAAAACCCCAAAAGWTCTGGAAAAACTCGTTCCAGGTCCAGTCCCACTTTAGCAAAGAGGTACCTTGTGATAGCCCTGAAGAGGTAAGTCCAGAGAGATAAGTGAATATACAGAATAGAAAGATTCTCAGGCACATCCTCTCTGGAATTTTCTTTTGGCTGGTTTTCTGACCTAGTGCTCAACATCGTGATTTTTGTGAGTCTCTGTGTTGGCAACTAAATACTTCCAAGTAGGAGACTGTAGCATCCAGGACCCCAGATGTACACTGAACTGCAGCAGTTACCTACATGACTACACTGTTCTCACCACATCAATCCCCAACTTTCTGGCTTCTCATTCTCAGCTGTTCTCTTCTGGCTCATGCTATTCCTGCAAAAGTATTTATGCAGCCCTAACTTGGCTCAGAGAAAAAGGTCAGAGGGGAAGATGAAGAAATTCTTATGACTAAAAAATACTGCATCAACCTATCTGTACACTTTTACCCAAATCTGTTTCCAGATAGTTTTCTCTGAAACTACACAAACACCTAAGCAGGCACAAGAATAAGCAGAAAAGGCTGGACAACATGATTCTGTTTATACTGGCATCACTGGTGAAAAGCCTTTCAAGAAGCTAAAAATCTAATCTACTTTTTAAGTACTGTGCCTGAGGTTGCCCACATAACTTTTATGTATAACAGAAGATTTTCCCTTTCTTATGAAGTATGTACCAAGTTTCCTGATGGATTGGTCCTATCTCCCTCTTTTTTTTATCTGCTTTTCAAATTTTTTACTTTGTAGGATAGAATTTTTATATTACCTTTTTTTGTCAGAACAGCAGATGGCAGATTTTTATAGTAAGTTGATTCATTTAGTAGGGCGAGGGGAAAGAAAATAATATTCTTTTCCCATTATACAATTCTTTCCCTCCCTTTTCCTTTAAATAATCCTCTGGGTAAAATGGTCCAGAGTTGCAAAATGAAATGTGGCCTAAGAATAGTTCTCACTGAAATGTAGCCTTTTATTTGTTCCATGCAAAATTAGTTTATCATACTTTGGAAATAGTATTCTGAGTACATAAGACAGAAAGATTCATAGYTCCTCATAGTATCTGTTGGTTTTTGTTGTGGTTTTTTTTTTTACTGTAAACGTCACAAAATGAAGTAGCATCATCCTTATTACAAGACACCTTTTTAGAGGGAATAATGTTTTTTTAAAGCATATTATATCATAAAGGTAATAAAATAGAACTTTTAAGTATCAAAATTGCTTCAAAAAGCAATTCCTTTTTGAAAGATCAGTTTTTCTAGGGTTTGTTTTTTTTTTTTTTTCTTCTAAGAGCTGCTGAATAACAGCTTTCTAGCGTTTGAAGCTTTTCAAACAAAAGTACAGGAATAGCCACCTTAATAGATGCAACAAATCTACATGAGACAATTCTACTAATTTAACTGATTTATTGAAGGAGATTTTGCATGAATTGAGTTCTGATGGTAAACTGTCTGTTTTCAGTCTACATATATTCTCACCACCAAAGGTGGGTCCATTTGAATCACCTTTAGACATCTATATCACATGTGTTTACCTCAGAGCTAATTTGTAGCTTGGTTTTATAGCCAAGGAAGTAAAATGACACTTTTAAGTTACAGTTAATTTTATCTTATGGCAGATGCCTAAATCTGAATCTCTGGACTCTGTAGAGTAACCTATCTCTCTCTAGTAAGTTAAAAGGGAGTCTAGATGAGATCAGAAGTAGATGTTCATGTGACATGATAACTTAAGCCGTATTATACTGACTAATATCTCTACYTTTTCTTACTCACCAAGGACCTGTCTTTTACTTCCCAAGATCAGTTAATTTAAAGTCATATAATTCGAAGTGAGATCCTTTGAAGCAGTTTAAAAGACAGCTTTGGAGGCTTGCAAAAGTTCAAGCTGTACCGTTAGAGATATTCTAGGGTAAACTACACACATGTGAAACGGGACCAAGATTTGGAGATTGTTCAAACTAGCTGTAGGTGTGTATTGAGTTAATTAATTGTCATCTAATTTGRCAATCAGCTATCTGCAGGAAAATTATCGTATTTTTAGACAAGTCCTGACTAGCTCTCCTTACTGGYAGAAGAATGTAACTAATAATTTTCTTTTTTCAGCCTTTGAATTTTCAAATAATAAGACTATGGCAGAGGCTATAGAAAACAGTGACTCTGCACCAACCTCTTGAAAAATATTTTGACAGCCAGCGGGAGGAATGTTTGCACAGCACACAAAATAGTTTTTATATTCTGCTGACTTTAAAACCAGTAGCTTAGGCACGAGTGTGAGCCTGGCCCACAGTGGAGCAGCACAACATTGTTCTCAGTTATGTCCTCCCAGTCATTTAGTCAATATTTGATTGTGTGTCCTGGTTTCGGCCGGGAGAGAGTTAATTTTCTTCCTAGTAGCTGGTACAGTGCTGTGTTTTGTATTTAGTATGAGAATAATGTTGATAACACGCTAACATWTTAGTTGTTGTTAAGTAGTGCTTACACTAGTCAAGGACTTTTCAGCTTCCCATGCTCTGCCAGCGAGGAGGTGCACAAGAAGCTRGGAGGGATCATAGCCAGGACAGCTGACCCAAACTGGCCAATAGGATATTCCATACCATATGACATCATGCTCAGTATATAAGCTGGGGGGAGTTGGCTGCAGGGCAGCGACCACTGCTCGGGGACTGGCTGGACATCTGTCAGTGGATGGTGAGCAATAGCATCGTGCGTCACTTGCTTTGTATATTCTTTTATTATTATTATTGTTGTTGTTGTTGTTGTTATTATTATTACTACTACTAGTTTATTTTATTTCAATTATTAAACTGTTCTTATCTCAACCCACAAGTTTTCTCACTTTTACTCTTCCGATTCTCTCCCCCATCCCACTGGAGGGTGGGGAGTGAGCGAGTGGCTGGGTGGTGTTTAGTTGCTGACTAGGGTTAAACCATGACAGAATGATACTGAGTTTTAGATGGGACAGTGAGGTGAGCTCAGCTGGGTTACAGCATTGCTCAGGTAAAGTGATGTAGCACAGAGAACGATGACTGGTTAAGGGAGTAGGGTGGTGGTAAGGGACAATGTGCAACAGAAACATTGCATGGGGCAAGCTATGGGCAAAGACATGAGAGACTCTTTCTCCTGATAGCCTCTTCTCTCCTGTCTCATGWACTTTCTCATAAAATCTCTATGGATTTTAAGTTATAATTCTAATATCAGCACGGAATTCAAGTTTGTTATATGGTTACAATCGTAGTGTAGCTGGGGATCAGGGTTGTCCTTGCATGCATACCTAGCACGCTTAGTCATCATTTCCCTGGGTGGTCTAGAAACTTCTCTGTGACAACAAAGTGACTTGAGAGAAATGATTAACTGAAGTCCTAATCATCTTCACAGAAAAGTGTTTGACTTACTGTTACAGGAGTTCTCAAGTTTGGAATTTCAGTCAGCCCTGGAGATTCCCCCCAGGCAGTCCCTGCTCTGGATAGACTCATTGATAGATGTTCTTTATATACTTAAATGTCCTGGGAGAAGAATCTGGCTGTCCCACGGACTTCTGGAGGTTGTTTCTTATGCAGAATTGACTAAACTGTGCATAGATTAAATATTT
The DNA here is from genome assembly GCA_035582835.1 of Phoebastria nigripes. Lineage (NCBI taxonomy): Eukaryota > Metazoa > Chordata > Aves > Procellariiformes > Diomedeidae > Phoebastria > Phoebastria nigripes. The sequence continues at coordinate 392,594 of JAYKAV010002978.1, forward strand.
GTAAATAGTCAGGAATGGACAAATAGGACAGTCAGTTGCAGTATTTAATATACGTTAGTTAGGCTACGGAGTAGTTTGGATATGGTTTGTGTGTAGTTTAAGCTATTCAAGAGAAACAGATAATGCATAAACCGGAGTAGTCACAGTTGGTATGGGCCAACTGGTTATAAGAATTAAGCAGAGCAGCAGTCCAGGGAATCTCATCAGATTTTGTGTTGACGCTTGTAATGGAGACTGCCATCACCAACCAGACAGTAAATGACCACCCTGTTTCAGAGATTTGATTCACTACATGACTGTTACCCTTTGTAGAAGATGCAATACATTGGCGTTATAACAAATGCTCTATCCATGTCTTTCTATGCAACACCACATCATCCTTGTATAACAACTAACACCATTTCAAAAGCGTTGGCCCCACCTTGCAGTGAGTGAGCAGCAGGCACAGCTTCACAGGCAGCAGATGATTCTAGGATGGCCATGGCAGTATCTGCTTCAAAAAAACTGTTCTTTTCCTGCCATGCAATCCCCTCCCCTAACTTTGCTTACAACATTGCATCCTTCACTAATGTCRACAACTTCCTTCCAACACTTGTCCTCATCATACTATCAGACCTTTACCATAAACCCAGCATGTACTGTATGCTCTGATTGTAATGATGCCAGATTAGAGTGTATCAAAGTTTCTCAGAAAAGATTTCACTTCCTTCAATCATCTTTCCTGAATTTACCTTTAAACTTATACTGCACACTGATTACATTGCGCACTTTGACCCTAGATTATGAAGACAAAGGCAAAATGTATTTTAGCCCATATAACACACATTGGATGCTTTCCTAAATTTCCCATTACAGAATATAAATAGAGACGTGCTGTTTAGTCAGCTTTTACTGTTGAGAACCACTGAATCTGAATGAAAATTCATGGGCAGGAACTACCCAACAATTTGGTGTTGTTTGCCTATGGCAACACTTCACATCCTTATTATGGAGCAGGCACCTAATCTGCTTAGCCTGATCCAGACTGTAAATTTGCTGCTTGATTGAATTCTGGTTTTAGTGTTGATGGTATCCCTGGGATCATGAACATCATAAGATAGCTGCCAAGAACTGATCAGCTAAATGGAGATATGAGAACAGTGAATGTCAGGACAAGCAAAGATATGTAAATTAGTGACATGATACCCCAAGAAACAGAGAGGGGAAATAAGCTTTCATGAAAGAATGATTCAGATCAAGAGCACTTAATGTTTGGAGGTGGCTGCTATGCTGACCCATTCTTCTACTGTTTTATTTAAATTCAGGCAATCTATGGTATATGTCTGGTTACAGGAAAGGATTTCTGAGCCCAGAGAGGCAAATAACTGTTTCACATAATCAGATTTTCAATAGCAGCTGGTCTCTGAGGTGAATCAAAGATAAATTAGAAAAGCTGATGTTTCCCCCCCTCCCTATCCTGATATGTGTGAAGATCTTGTGCTAAAAAATATTAACTTACAAAATACTTCAACCCCACTGACACAAAATTAATTCAAAAGAGGGGAAAACCTCCAGTGTTTATTGTTATTTTCTCTTTTCTCCTCTTTCTGTTGAATTTCTCCTAACTTTAGTTTTATTAAATGAACTAACACTTTGTGATAAATTATTAAACTAGGCAATTTTAACTCATGTTCATTATAGCCATGGAAAAAACAGCATGTGACACTTTTCCATCCTTTATATCATTAGTCTAACTAGGTACAAGTTATGTTTTGGTCACCAACTCTCCAACATACCTAGTTTAGTACTACAGTGGTTTCTAGATGTACCTATATTCCACTATAGTCGTGGCAATGAAACACAAAGGAAATGATGGGTTCGAGCTTCTGAAAGCAGCAGCAAAAGAACAATCCTTTCTTGCTTTTTAATCTCAACGATTAAGTGATCCTTGTGAATTCTAATCATGAAGCTGAGATGCAATGCTAAGCTTTGCAGCAGTGTAGTCATTTTGGAGAATACAGAACAAGTTAGGCAATCTTTCAATTCCTGGGGAGACCAAATGGTAGAGAAGACTAAGATACAGTTGCTTTCCTGAAATTTGGTTTTCAAAATGGCCTTGTTCATTGTTTCCAAAATTCCTGACTGGAAGGCTAGGGTTGTTTCTTTACCAGAAAAAGAACTTAGACCTCAGTCCAGCAACATGAACTTTTGACGGCAATAGCCTCTAGGGAATAATTACTGTATTGGTAATGTATAGGCAATTAATGAGTCAGGTCCTAAMCGTTTGGTATATATTCATAAAATCATAGAAACATAGAATCATAGAATGGTTTGAGTTGGAAGAGACCTTCAAAGATCAGCTAGTCCAAACCCCCGCCATGGGCAGGGACATCTTTCACTAGATCAGGTTGCTCAAAGCTCCGTCCAACCCAACCTTGAACACTTCCAATGATGGGGTATTCACAACCTCTCTGGGCAACCTGTTCCAGTGTCTCACCACCCTCATCATAAAAAATTTCTTGTTTATGTCCAATCTAAACCTACCCACTTCTAGTTTAAAACCGTTGCCCTTTGTCCTGTCACTACAGGCCCTGGTAAAAAGTCTCTCTCCATCTTTCTTATAAGCACCCTTTAAGTATTGAAAGGCCACAACAAGGTCTCCCTGGAGCCTTCTCTTCTCCAGGCTGAATAACCTCAACTCAGCCTTTCTTCATAATAGATATGTTCCAGCTTTCTGACCATTTTCGTGGCTCTCCTCTGGACCCGCTCTAACAGGTCGATGTCTTTCTTGTGCTGGGGACCCGAGAGCTGGACACAATACTCCAGGTGGGGTCTCACAAGAGTGAAGTAGAGGAGGAGAATTATCTCCCTTGACCTGCTGGCCACGCTTCCTTTGATGCAGCCCAGGATATGCTTGGCTTTCTGGGCTGCAAGCCCATATTACAATGAAGGACCTAAAATGTTCTTTCTCCTTTAGAAAGCCAAATAAATAAATAAATAAATACATTAACAAACACATAAATACAGAATTTTCAATATTGACAGTTATAAGTATATCCCTTTAAATTACATCTCGCTTAAAGCTTTGGTAGACAATTCAGTGACTAAAGAATGGAACACATTTCTTTAGCAAACTGTAAACAAGTCAGGAATTTGTTAATAACCGATTATAGTTTATTTGACTAAACCTATTTCCTCTTGGTTTTTTTGTCTTCCTTGAATAAAGTTTTTCATGACAGAGCACTATTCTATAGCAAGTTACCTATGCTAAATCAACTAAGCTCCACTATGTAAGGTGTGGATTTTTAGCCAGAGGATTGATATTTGGCAGACATGTCCATTAGTGTATTAACAAAGAATTTAAAAGACTGTATTCATTTTGGCACAGCTATCTTGAAGTGTGTTGCTAAATTTGTCTCATTTCTGCACCTGATTGAGTAACATCAAGGATTTCATTTTTTGAGTTTATGTGTCAGTAATTTTGCATCCCATTGAACAAATACTGGATTGGGTGAGAACCCTTTAGAAAGCATATAAACCACACTATGTTAGAAAAATGCACAAGTACATTGTTGATAACTGTATTTTTCCTTTTACTTTACCAGGAATGAGAATATTTATGCCTCAGATCTACTGTTTGCTGATTTAGCAAGGCTGACACTGGATGTTAGTATCAGTGACAAGCACTTTAATATTTTAATTTCCTACTGTTTTATTTTTGCCTGCCTTCTTCTTCTGAGAATTATGGTTTTTTAAGATGAGGAAAACATACCAACATCCCTCTTTTCATTCATGCATCAATTTAATTGATGCTCCGGAACTGTCTGCTATTATGCACGCAGAGGGAGTTGATTACTTAAAGCATATTAGCTCCTAGAGAAATAATCTATTTTTGTTTTGAATTTTTCATAGATGAAATAGTCATTCTTGCATATACATATAAATCAAGTTTTTAAGTTAATTCTGTAACTGTTCTTATCAGGACTTTTTTTCTTTTTTTCTTTTGTTTTGCTTAATTTAACTAACTTTTGACAGTGATGTCTAAACTGGTTATAATAATAATTTTCCCAGAGTCTATTCTCATAGGCAGAATAAAAAAAGAAGAGGACAACTTCCTTTTCCCTGTATGTGCTTTCTCTTTCTCTTGGTCTTTTTATTGAGATTCCTCTCCTCTTAACCTGTACATAGAAAACCTACAGCCTGGGGAATGGATGCTGCATATAACTTAATTCATATTTGGCTGTAATCAAATTGTTTTTATCATAGTTTGTTTGATAGCACTGTACTCTGTGTTCATATGTGTCCTTCCAAAGGTCTTTAAAGCTCTTTGTACACACTTTGAAGCTATTTTTATGAGCAGGGGCTAGGACCATGTTCTTTTCTCAAGGCCAGGTGTCAGAGACTGTCTGTATCCATTTTATGTAATAATTGAAGCTAGATCATATCTATACTCCTTGTGATACCCTGTGGTACTAAATATTTTTATTGTTTTTGCTAACTTTTACCTTTCTGAATGTGTTACTTTCTGTTAAAAGTGTCTAAAATACTGTTACGACTGTATTGTAGCCCATCGGAGTGGTTGCAGGTATTGCATGTGCACAGGCAGAGCATGAAAGGCCTGTGGGAGTTTGAGAACATAACACTGGCCAGAATATGGTACTGAAGAGGCACATAGGGTAGAGGGTGCCTTGCATTATGCAGCCTTGTCCATGATGACTTATGATGGCCTGAACTAAAAAAAAAATTCTGTAATTATGATAACCTTAAAACCATAGAGATGGTGACTTGTCTAGTGACCCAGCTTGCTTATTGGACCTGTTTTTGCCTCAATGTACAGATTTACCTTGAAGCCTATTGAAAGAAGTATAACTAACACATACAATTTATCTTTTTTTTTTTTTTAAGTCAACATCTTTAAAAAACGGATGTTAGATAATTTTGAAATAAATAGGTGAAGGTTTTCTCCATTATTTGATTATAATATACAACCCTATCACTTTTTATAGTCCTATCCATATTACATCATATAGCATGCAGGTACATGGACAAAACGTAAGTGAAATTTTTAATGAGCTTTTAGTTATCGTTACAGAATTTCAGTCAACCTGCCTAATGAGGTTGATCACTTCACTCAGCTGAAATGGATAGGATAGGTAAGCTACCTGGCCTTCTTTTTTCTTCTTTCTTTCAATAGAGAAACACTGTTGACTCATATTTAGCATACATTCCTCAGATTCTGATCTGCAGGTCTATTACCCACTTACATTACCTACTCAAAATTTATTGTTTCAACTGATATGCAATTCTTTCCTACACTTACTCTTTTGCATATCCTATGAATTGCATCCTATTTTTCCAACCTTTTTCCCAATTCATTAAGACTCTTGTGAATTCTTATCCTTCCAACATCCTGGCAATCTCTTCCAGCTTAGTATCATCTGAAAATTTAATAAATATGCTATTTCCTGCATTATCAGCTCAACCTCGACAATATTCTATGGCTGAGGATACAGGTTCTTAGTTTAGGCATCCTTTCTTTGTGCTAGTGAAACAGTGGTACTATTATTTTTTTGGAAACGTTACATCTGTTACAACAGCTTCCTCCAGACCATGTTTTCTGAACTTGATTAAGAGAATGTCATGTGAGACATCATTAAAAACCCCACCGGAGTCAAGATATGACATCTTTTTTGTCTCTTGCCACAAGGCCTGTTCCTGTGTCATGGGAGGAAATTAGATTGGTTTGACACAGTTTGCTGTTGACAAATTCATGATGGCTGTAGGTGTTATATACCCTTGTGTAGGACACTACCATAAAATAAGAATAAATGGTAAGTACAGAGAGAAAAAGAGTTATCCGTGTATGTACATTTTGGTTTGTTTTTTTTTTTCTTCTTCCAAGATTAGGAGGGACATTGATTTTCAGTCTTTTCAGTGTCTCTGAACCCCAATATTTTCTTTGTCCATTTGGCACACATATTTTCAGCTTCAAAACAGCTACTTGGAATAGCTTCTTGATTTCAGGTTCAGTCCAAATATATAACCTTTAAAATGAACACCCGCTCTTTCTCATTGGTCAGTTGCATCTGGTGCTACAGGGAGAATTTGCAAGGATTGGTTCCACAGGGAAACCAGTGCTTAAACAACTGAAAAACTGGCACCATAGGGAATAGATTCCACTCCCATGGTAAATTAAATTTAAGATTTTGGCATTTTTGCTGAATGCTGTGCAGAATGCTGTGCAGAGATGCAGTTCAAGTTATTCTTTACAAGAACATTTTCATCTGGAAAACTTGGATATCCATGAATATCTCACAGATATTTCCAATAGACAAATCACATTTTACTTAAGCTGCTTAAGCTAATATAGAGCTCCTTCAGCTCTTACTCCTTCAGTTTACACAGTGCAAACCATTTTCAGAAGCACAATATATAATACAAACAAAGGGAATAAGAAAACAGAGAAGGGGAAGTTAGTCTTGGAGGTATTTAAAATGCTTCAAACCATATAAGTCCTTCTGTATTATAAGGATATAAATAAATATGGAAATAATATATCAAGAATATAAAGAATATATATATACATGAATATAAGAATATTTGATGAAGATAAACTATATGTATTGGAATACAAAATATGGTTTTAAGGTGTTTTAATAAAGTGTATTTTGAGTATGAAATTATTAATAAAGAATATGCACACTATAATCCCTTAAAATAAAAGATCAATCTCATAAGGACTTCTGTTCTATAGGAATTATCTGATTGTTATATTGTGTTGAAATTTGGGGAACCATGACTGATTGTAATGTGAAAGAAAAACAGTAGACTATACTTTCAAGTTTTTGAGCTCAGGCTACTCCTCAGGCAGTAACACTACATTTATCACACACAATCCAGAGTAAAGCTACCCTTTTATGACCTTTAAAAAATGTATGGAAAACTACAACGCAGAAGATAAATTAAACTGCTTTTTATGCAGAGGAGGTATTAGGACTAAGGGTAAGAAATATCTCTTTTCTGAAAACTGCTGGGCTTGCAGTATTACCTGAATTATGTCAGTGTCCTTTCCCTGTAAGCACTATCACCTGGATACTTAGGCAATTGTTTTGTTTGTCGTCAGACCTGCTCTACTTAAAAGTAATTGAGAATCATTTTGGCTGCTAGCAGGATTTGCTAGGAATGTGTTCGCTTGGCTACACAACCTCTGTTATACTACAAGTCATGAAACAGTCAAGAAAATCTGTGAAGTTCCTTTTAAAGATTAGTGACTTTCCATAGTGATTTTATTTTCTTTTTAGTAAGGCTTATTCATTATAAACAGTTATACTGCTATGACTTTGTAAAGCCAAGCAAAACATACAGAAAAGTATACAGTGGAAAGAGAGCCTCAAAATAACATTACCTGTTCCTGCCATTTTTACATTTTTTATGGAAAGTTTAGATTCCATTGGGAAGCTTGTTATATCCCAGATAATTTGGTAATAGTATTGCAGGATAACACTCCTTTAAATCAATTGAAAGGCACCAACTGATTTCAATTGGCCCCAGTCTCTAAATAATGGCTTTTGAATTCCAAGATCATTTGAGCAAGACTCATGAGAATTTAGTTTCACATAAAATAAGTTTTCACTTTAAAAAGAGAGTTCCCTACAGATTTTAAAAAAAACAAAACCAAAATACACCAACACAAAAAAAAAMCCACAAAAAGCCATGGAAGTTTGTCAAAATTTTTCTAGGGTTCTATCTTGGTCTTTTTTGGCCCAGCCGACTGGCATTTTTGATGCTTATTGCAAGGGAACAAGATCTACCTAAGCAAACAGACAAATGAGATTCTGACTACATATGTCTAAAATGTAGGCAAGTACTAGTCACACTAGTATTGACATTTATAGTCAATACAGAGAAATAGGCATCTTAAGAGCATGACTCATGTGACACACATAGAAATAAATCATGTCCTAGAATTTTCTGTTTCTCATCTCTTACTATGAATGAAATCCAGGTAGGTAGATGTGGACATGTACATATGCGAATACAGATATATGTATACGTTCAGATAAATCCTCCAGAACTTCCAGACAAGCAAGTAAAATATTTAATGTCCCATTCATCAGAATGGAAGGCAGGGCCATGCGCAGGTCCTTAATGTTGAACTAGCACAGGGTACAGCTGTGCAGCAACAGTGAGCGCTGCACAGTCCTTTACTCTCTTCTGCTTCACCTTTCTGCTCATCTGTGCTTGGTGCGTTCATTTTTGTGGGATTTTAGAGTGTACAGCAAATTTCATATTTGAAATGAAAGGAATGGTTAATGACTACACTGTCGAGTTATTTTAGTCACCTTGGAACTTATGCTTTTCATCTCCTAAGCAGTGAGGTAAGACCTATCAAAACATTTAAATGAAAACTCAAATACTCTTAAACAATTCTACTGCATGTGACAAATTTTATTAAACAACATGGTAAGTCAAAGGTGCCCATCTTTTCACAAGTCAAGCACAGCAAATATCAATTAGTAATGCATTGTGAGCAAGATCATATTTTCTCATCCTTACTGAAAAGGTTTTTTTGTTATTGTTTTTTCTGTGGTTGTTAGTAAAGTTTGCAGATTTTGTGGTTCACAGTATGGGATCATAATGTTAAGCTTACACTGTAACAGACTGTGGTGCTTATTGGCTGTGTCTCTGACTTTTATGACTGTTAATTTGTTGTTGTATGTGAACCACTTAATATTGAAGCTAGCTTGCTCTTCATTCTCTCATTTGAACTTTTTTTGAGCAATTATCTCAGCTTTTACTGCACTTGAGTCTTCTCATATATTAACATCATCAATCATTAGGAATGTTAAAAGGTGCTTTGCCTCTCCTTAATAAATGTTAAATTATAAATGTGGACAAAGATGCACCTAGGTAATTTTAAAGCAAAGACAGTAACATAATAAAGTTCCTCGAGAACTTTAGAAAGTCAGGTTAGTCTTTGAGATGTGAATATTTTTGTGAATCAGGGGAAAAGTTTGTAAAAGACAAGACTGATATAGTTGCACAGAAATGTAATTATTCAGCACGATATTAGTCCTGCTGAGATAGATTTTAAATACTTGTCTTCTCTTTTTTATAAGAAAATTTTCTGAAGACATTTATTTTAAAGATTAAATAAAAATTGATGACAACATAGAAGTCTCATCAAGGTGATTTTACACTGAAATTATTCTCATCTCCTACCAGTACAAGGCCCTTTTTCATAATGTAGTTTCAGATTGAAAGGCAAACAGAAAACAACTGTGGGAGAGGAGCAGAAATACTGCACATTGACCCATCAAATCAGGGGCCACAGATATGCTGCATCAGAATTTTCATTTGTTGTTTGAAGCGACAACATTTTAGATATCACTAATCATTTACAAATGACTAAAAAACCATATTGTCAGAAAGGAAATTACTTTTGCCAGCTGTGCTATGCAAGACATGACTGTATTAACAGATTTCTAGCTGAATTCAAGGATTCGGTCATTAGTAAGACTAGTAGTTACCTTAGTACCTATTGCTCTGGGTGGCAACTAACAACTATTTAGCCTCACTAATTTATACACAGGTCTGAGAAAGCACATTATCTCTATTTCTTAGCTACTTGGTGTCATGTAATTTCAAACTCCCTAGAGACCTTGGCAGGGGGTGGTGGTTGGGCTTGCACAGTCATTTGACACATTGAAAAGTCTGAGAAATAGGTATTGCCTGCAGACAAATGGAAGCTGGGACAACAGGAATCATTGTTCATGAAGAAGTATTTTCACTGAATTAAGACAGCAATAACCCTAGAAGGAAGGTACTTGAAAGGGTAGAATAGAAGGATTTAATAGGAACCAAGAAGGAGTTTGTGTGTGTGTGTATGTGAGTGTGTGTGTTTGAAAACCACAGGATAACAATTTCATACAGAAAAATAATTTTGACTTTAGTAAGAACAGATGCAACACCATGTATAGGGAAGTGTCCTAGGCATAGACAAGGGAAGATGCACACTCCTTGTTTGGGAGGAGGAAATTCTCCATGGTACATATTTGAAAGAAACTTGATAAGAGTACAGATTTTATACTCTATAAATGTTTCTCAGAATCCTTATTGGTATTTTTCCAAAAACAGAGACATATTCAGCCTATATTTTCCTAATATAAATACTAAAATTTCCTACAATTTGCCACCGTATAATTTTAACATGAGTAAGTTAGCACTTTGATAAATGAAAATTTGCCTTTTTTACAAGTATTATAATAAATTTTCCTCTGTAATAGTTTTAAAATTGCTAGGTCTTTTACTGGGATGAGATGTAATGTCAATAACTTTTCTGTTACTAGTTTAATTAGGCAATCACAGAAAATCATAGGATCACAGAATGGTTGAGGCTGGAAGGCACCTCTGGAGAACATCTAGTCCAATCTCCCACTCAGAGCAGGGACATCTAAGGCAGATTGCTCAGGGCATGTCCAGTCTTTACTTCCCCCAGCAGGTGTTTATGCACATGGATAGATCCCCCTGAACCTTCACTTCTCCAGGTTGAAATACCCCAGCTCTCTCAGCCTCTCCTCGTATGTCAGATGCTCCAGTCTTTTATTCATCTTTGTGGCTCTTCATTGGATTCACTTCAATATGTCCATGTCTTTCTTGTACTGAATGATGGGGCAATTTTTCCATTTGCATCAAGCAGATAGTTGAGGAAAAGAAATATGACAGAAGAAAGAGTACAGCTGCCAAAAGTGACAGGTTTAACAAAGCAAAGACTGTTATTGGCTTGTAGCAGTATTATGGCAGGACTTCAGTTATACTAAGGTATTGACAGTAGGTGACAGTGTCTAGGGAAAACTAGTGATCCACAGTAGAAAGGTGAGAAATGTTTCTTGTATATTTAAAATATCTGTGTGTTTCTGTATGAATGTATTATTACAACAAATCCATCTATTACTAAGCAAATATCAAGACAAGCAGAAAGATAAAATAGTAGTTCTTAGTGAGAAAATGACATTTGATTCATAATGTGAAAGCCAGCTCTTGTCACTGGTTCCCTCTTTATTTATTTCTTAACTTAAATTTATCTCCTTTGCTCAAAAATGGTAAGCACCTCACAAACATTTCGTCTGTAATGAAATTATTTAACCTGTACACAGAGCTATCAAAATGTTTCAACTTGCACCCACTTTTGTCTCTTACTACCTTATCTGAAGATGAGAGAACCATAACAACGTCACGCAACATTAAACGGAGCTGATCTGCATGAATCTCTGTCCTTAATTTTCTCTCTTCCAGCTCTATGGACTTCAGGGAGAAACAAAAATAATGACTGGACCAACAACTTCTGGCCTCTGCAATCCAGTATCTTTTAGAGATTAATAATAATAAAAAGTAGACCAAATAACCAAGGCAACTGGAACTTTAGACACAATCTACTTCAGCCTTCCACAAAAAGATATATCTATATATACACTTACATGAAGATTGTCACATATTTGAAAGAGAGGTTTTTTCTATTTTTTTTTTCTTTTTCTTCCTTTTCAGTCCTGTTTCTGACTGAGAATTGTTGGTATTCGTCAGCTAACATAATGCTAGACACGCTTCTGTCATTTAAAGTCTTGGTAAAGTTCCAGGTTCAAGAGATCTTTAAAAGAGAGACCAAAGAGGGACCTGATGGTTTTGAGGCATTTTTAAATGTAGATTATGTTAAAGCCATGAATCATTCTTTGTTAAGGACAGCCAGTAAACACACAACAAGACTATGATCTTGACATTTATTCTATAGGGGAACAGATACAAACACAGGTCAATAAGATTCCCTTAGGCGTACTAGTACAAATTTGCTAGGAAAGGATGAGAAACTCTTTACCCCATGCTACAGCAAAGACACCAAATCCCTCCTATCTTAGATTACTTATTTGTTTTACGATAAAAGGTTTCATCAGGTTTTCTAAGACCCTGTCTGGAACCCCTCTATGTGTGTAGAAACATAAAAAATAAAAAAAAAAATTCTTAATGACATAAACACGTCAGATTAGTATGTCATGCCTGAAAAAGTAAGGAAATATGGACAGTCTGCACAGAAATGTTAGTTGAATGTTTGGAGAAGCCTTAGCCATATATAGTTATGGAAAACTTCACTGTTTCAAATTACACCAGTATTTTAAGCACTATTTTAAAATCAGAGAAATGGAAGAAAATGAAAAGTTAAATCTTATGCATCTAAGACTGTTTCTCAGTCCATTGCATTATGGCAGCCATGTTTAACAGTCTTATATCACCATAATTGTATGAGGACACAGATGAAGGAAGAGATAACTGAAATGACTCATCACCAGGTTGAATAAAAACTTTAAAAAATTACTTTTTTTTTTTTTTCATTAGTGCCAGAGGTTACTTCCAAGCTCCCTATGCCTGATTCTGATGTATATTATTTTTCACAGAGCTCCGAGAAATCACACTAAAATCCAATACAATATGTGAGATCAGAATTGGGAACAGTCTCTTTTATGTATTAGTTAGGGAAGTTTAAGAAACTATTGTAATGCTACGCAGTCCAGAATTTGTCTTTATATTTTAGTCTCAGAATCACGCAAGATATTTCATTCAATCTTCCTTTGTATCTCTTCCCAGAAGAATTAAAAATCAAGTGTGATCTCTGCCTTTCTTGTAATCCTTATTTCTGTGTAGAAATACAGCACATTTCTGGTACTCTATTTTAACAAAAAGTTTCAGGTAAGAGACAGGCTTTTCAAGACAACTTTATGTTAAATTTTCATGAAGCATCAACAACTTTTTTTTGATAAACTAGTGGGAATCTAAATAACACATTTAAACTCAACACATATATAAATTAATTAGGGGTTGAATTTTATTGAAAGAAACTCTGACCTTGCCAAGCTGTTCTAAGAAGTGTTTTTAAACTAACTAGTTGTTTATTAAAGGCCAACATCTATGATCTTTTCCCTGTTCAGATCAGTGAGGGATATGGTATCAGTTTCCAAAGAAAAGGAAGAAAGTGCTGAACCCTTTCCTGACTTGCCAGAGCTCTCTACTTAGCAAGAGAAATGAAAAGAGCATTTTTGCTATCTAAACAGATTAGGTTGGTACCAGAAGCTATTTATGTTCAATTATACTGCCTGATTTATTTAGTGAGTGGACAGATTTTGGTAATTTGTTTAATAACATAGTAGAACAATGTTTATTTCATGACATAATTAAAAAGGTTGKATTGTAATATAATAAACTACTCAGTGCATGCCAGTAATGACATTACAAAATTAAGGATTTCTGCATATTTCTGTGTATTCAGCTACATCAGTGTTGGAAAGAGGTCCAGATTAAAAATATGGGCACTTGAAGAAAACTAGAATATGAACTTTCAGTATGTCAGATAATCCTATCCATGTGTGGGGTTTTGCATGAAGATAAGTTCTGAGTAGTTCAAGACGACCACACCTCAAGAGAGTTTTCACAAATAAAGATAAACTCTCAGGTATTTAACATGGTAGAGAAACTCACTGAGTATACAAATTAACTGCTTATTAATTTTAATGAATTTCCTGAATGTTTTGTTTTTATAAGGAAACTTTTGCAACAATACTCATTCATTCATATTCTATGGGGCTCAGATTTCTCACGTGAAACACATGCCCTTTAATAGTCTACAGTCTGGTTTCTTATGTTTTCCCTAAAGTCTTGGTAGCGTGACTTGCTCCAAGATCTGATCAGTGCTAGTCTTACAGGGGATGTTTGCCATCAGATCTAGTATTCTCCATTATATACCACATATATATGAACTATATCCTGTGATTCAGTATGCAAATTCTCATACGGGATTAAAAGCTTACTACAGTAACTGTATCCTAAGAATGACTAGGATATATGTAAATATATGTCTATACACATACACATATATAATAGAACAATTTAGCGATAAGCCTATTTTCCAGTTTTTCTTTTTCTGCAAACACTCAAATCTCTGTTCAATGAAAGCTGCTCCTGAAGGTTGGAACAGGCAGCTTAGAAAACTGGAAGAATAACTGTTATCCCTTTGTTGTCATTTTAGTGGTGTATTTTATTTTCATGTGTTGTATGTTTCTTTTCTTTCTTTTTTTTTTATGCACAGAAGACAAGGCGGGAGGGGGGAGTAGTGTTTCCTTGGTTTTGATACTCTTAGAAAGTGCTTCACTTTACATTAGTAATACCTCTAGCTATCTTCAGCGAGGTTACATTTTTTGTTTCTGTTCAATTCTGTTCCACATATCATCGCAGACCAGCCTGGAGACACCAGTTACGAAACCTAACGATAGGATGCTTATCAGCTTTTTTTCTTTAATGTTTTGGAAAATCTTCATGGATATGCATTACTTGTATTTTAGCTTTTTGCTCAACTGTGTATGGTTATCTTTCCTTTGTTTGCTGAAGGACAATACTACGTTTTTATGGTTTTAAAGCAATATTGTTATCTGGGAGCATACCTAGAAAGATATCATTAGAAAATCTTTCTTAAACATCACATTTTTTTGAGGCCAAGTGTTAAAAAAAAGTCAGCAGTTAAATCTCAGAGCCATTTCTATGTTTTTCTTACCATAAATGTTAATAGAAGTTGCTCTTAAAAAAAAAAAAAAAAAAAGAAGGAAAAAGTCTCTGTACAGCATTTCCCTTATTACTTTTGCACTATGTGGGAGAAAAAAGGACCCCAGGGTCATGGAAGGGAAGTAGAAAAAATATATTAACAGAAATCCATCAATCACACATCCAGATAGAGTGGAACAGACAACCTGCCTATCTTTTAGATATACAGTAACTATACTCACACTTTAGGCATAGTTTGTTAGAAATATGATTTAAATTCAGATTTTTTCAGCCATTTATATAGGTACTAATATACAATCTTATTTTTCAAGATAATCTCTTCATAATTACCATTTTAAAAAAATAAAGGAAAATGAAAATCCATATTTTAATTTGCTTTAAAGTTGTTCAGTTCTGGGCTATGACATCTATTTCCTGCACCAAAAAGATTATACTGCCAGTAATAGTTGGATCCTGAAGGAGGATAAAAATAAACTTTTGAAGACTTGTGCACCATATATTTTTCAGATTGTTTTTGTGCTGATTTAGCTTTCCCTCCTTCTTTTCTCCCTCAATAACTTAACACAAATTCCTGGCAGATATTTTATTTTACTCTTCTGAATAGAAACACTCAAGTTCCAAATGTGGGTGCAATCCATCTGTGAAAGACTGGCTTCATACCTATAATAGTTGTCATWGGTATTTTTAATTTTTTTAAAAATCTCCTGGAGTCTGAAATGGACTCATTCATTCACACAAGTGAAAGATTCAGGTGTTTCACTTTAGCAGCCTTGCTCTGAGAAATTTTTACAGATGACTGAGGCAGAAAATTCTACGTGCTCCAGTGCATGAGCAGCTCTGAAGCACACATGGTTTTGATGCAATTTCATTTTTACTGAGTACCTTGAAAACTTGCAACACACAGGTAAGGCTGACTTCTAGCCCATACAAATTTAAAGTGTAAAGTAGTCATTAAATGTACTGTCATGAATTTCTTTCTGAATAGAATCATAGAATCATAGAATGGTTTGGGTTGGAAGGGACCTCCAAATATCATCTAGTCTAACCCCCAAATAGCTGCAAATTAGATCTGAACTGAACATTGATCTTTAAAATTTTGCCTAAATTCCCTTATGTCTGAATTCAAATAAATGAATGTTCATTATTATAGTTCATATCTAAGGTATATTCCCAGAAACTGATAGGCTAATGCATCTTCCTCTCCCACATGACTATTCATATCATTGAAGTTCAGTGTTTGTGAAAAGACACAGCATTGCAGGTCACAGATGCCATTTTGAGGAGTGATAGACCTTCCTCTCACATATTTCCCTAGTTGAAATATTCACCATTTTAATGCATTAATATACTGATAGGAAACTTGAATGGAAGAGGCTGAGGTACTCAATGCCTTCAAGCTTTATTTATCATAGTTGGTTAAACATCCTAATTCACTAAGGATTATGAGACAAGAAATTCTGTGTATTCAATGCATTCAATAGTCATTTAAAAGTAAACAGGGAGACTTTTTGAGTAATTATAAAAGAAACTATAAAGTAATATTGAATCTCCAGAACAGATGAAAATGTAAACCTATCTAATTGGGTAAGCTACAGATTCCCTACAAATATTGCTTCATAATTCTATGAGGGATGGCACAAAAGAATGAAATAAATAATAATCTTTTCCTAAAGAGGTAAGGAATGGTTTGGGATTTCAGCACCTGAACTAGCCAAACACTGATGAATGAAAGAGGTATTTTTTACATCAAAAAGAAGAAAGAACAAGTGAACTGAAGTGACCTAAAAGACGCAGGGTGGAGTCTCATAAAAGCAAGAATAACAACTGTGGAGAAAGAGACAGATGATCAGTTTAATTTCAAGCTTTCAGTGTCTGATATTTAACCAATTGTTATGGAATACCTAATAGGATATAGAGATCATAGAATGGTTTGAGTTGGAAGAGACCTTCAAAGATCAGCTAGTCCAAACCCCTGCCATCGGCAGGGACATCTTTCACTAGATCAGGTTGCTCAAAGCCCTGTCCAACCCAGCCTTGAACACTTCCAATGATGGGGTATTCACAACCTCTCTGGGCAACCTGTTCCAGTGTCTCACCACCCTCATCATAAAAAATTTCTTGCTTATGTCCAATCTAAACCTACCCCCATTTAGTTTAAAACCATTGCCCCTTGTCCTGTCACTACAGGCCCTGGTAAAAAGTCTCTCTTCATCTTTCTTATAAGCCCCCTTGAAGCATTGAAAGGCCGCAGTAAGGTCTCCCTGGAGCCTTCTCTTCTCCAGGCTGAACAACCCCAACTCTCAGCCTTCCTTCAGAGGAGAGGTGTTCCAGCCCTCTGACCATTTTTGTGGCTCTCCTCTGGACCCGCTCTAACAGGTCGATGTCTTTCTTGTGCTGGGAACCCCAGAGCTGGATGCAGTACTCCAGGTGGGGTCTCATGAGAGAGGAGTAGAGGGGGAGAATCACCTCCCTTGACCTGCTGGCCACGCTTCATTTTATACAGCCCAGGATGCGATTGGCTTTCTGGGCTGCGAGTACACATTGTCGGCTCATATCCAATTTTTCATCCACCAGTATCCCCAAGTCCTTCTCCACAGGGCTGCTCTCAATTCACTCATTCCTCAGTCTGCACTGATACTGGGGGTTGCCCTGACCCAGGCGCAGGACCTTGCACTTGGCCTTGTTGAACTTCATGAGGTTTGCATGGGCCCACTCCTTAAGCCTTTCAAGCTCCCTCTGGATGGCATCCCTTCCCTCAAGCATATCAACTGCCCCAACACTCAGCTTGGTGTCATCTGCAAACTTGCTGAGAGTGCACTCAATCCCACTGCTTATGTCATTGATGAAGTTATTAAATAGTATCGATCCCCGTACGGACCCTTGAGGGACACCACTCATTACTGGTTTCCACTTGGACACTGAGCCGTTGACTGTAAATCTTTGGACATGGCCATCCAGCCACTTCCTTATCCATCTACCAGTCCATCTGTCAAACCCATATCTCTCCAATTTAGCTGAAAGAATGTGGGGGACAGTATCAAAGCCCTTACAGAAGTCCAGGTAGATCACATCTGTAGCTGTTCCTTTGTCCACTGATGCAGTAACTCCATTATAGAAGACCAATAGATTAGTCAGGCATATCTTCAATTTGTGTAAGGTACAGCTGAAGAAAAAAAGAAAGAAAGAAGAAGGAATGAATCTGGGCAACAAAATTTCTACAGAATATTCTTCAGAAAAAAAGTCCAATTGAACTCAGTGAATTTTTCATGTAAAAAAGGCTGCAGGTTTAGGTCTTTTGCTTAATCATGTTTCCAATTTCACTATTAAATTATACATTATTACACATTAACAGTAATGATTTGCACTTATGTTTAATAAATGAAACATATTAATAAAGTGTCTGTTACAGTGTAACAGAATAGTACATTCACATATTATAATACTTCGCTAAAAGACATGCATGCTTGCAAAGTTTTGGAGTTGAAATATGCATAGTACTCAATAATTTTAATTCTCAATATTAGCTGGTAAATATAACTCCACACATAAAACCTGTGCATACATAAAAGTTTCCACATGAATGAGGGTAACTCAATGGAACCTGTAGGATGGACAGAAATCAGGAAAATAGATAGTATTTGGAAAGATTTGAAAACAATTCTATTTAAAAATACATATCCTCATGATGCAATATATTCATGAGTATTTCAAAACATGCCATCATAAATCAAAGCATGCCATCCAGTCATCACACTATGTAAGGAAAAATAAGGTATCCATAAAAAAACCCCTTATTTGTTCAAAATGGGTAACAGATTTTTATCTTTGTAACACAAATACATGATACAAGATTATTCATTTATTTTTCAGATCAGACAACTGGACAAAAACCTAGAGTAATTTGCTTTTCAGTCTCTCCCCTGACCCCAATGAGTAGATAAATACATTTCTTTCCAAACCACCACTCCTCATTCCCCCCTCATTTTTCTTTATTTATTTTTAATTTTTTAATTTAGTAGTTAAAATCAAGCTATTATTCACACAGCTTTACTCTTTTTTTCCTAAGAATATCTTCATTTTCTAGACTACATTGCCTCTTTTACTAAGCAGTTGATATGACAACTCTGCTGGGCTTCAGCTATTATTTTGGAGCAAACAGTGAAAGTTCCTGAAAGCTATTTTTCTGTTATAGAAAGCTCTGTATAATTCTTTTCAGATACAACATATTAAAAAACAAAAACAAAAACAAAAAACAAAAAACAAAAAAACAAAAAACAAGCAAACAAACAAACTTGAGAAAACCACACATTTTGCTTCAGGTCCAATCCTCTTTTCAATATTTCTTTGGGGAATTTGGTATGCTTCAGTTTCACTCCTAATCCGAATGAAAAAAAATTCAAAATCTTGAAGTCTCTTGTGAAATATATTCCAGTTTTTACTTAGTTCTAATTAGTGTTTTTGAAAGCAAAAACTAGTTAATTGTCATCTGCAAATATCTGTATTTAAATGACTTAGGTTAAAAAGGAACTTTTTAGTAAAGCTCAGAATAAATACAGGTAAAATAGGAATATTTACTTGATTAAGCTATCCATTCTTTTTCTTCTGTCCATTTCTCTACTTTGGCTTCACACTTCAGAGCTTCCAGTGCTATGGTGCACATCTTCAGTAAGTGGAAGTTTCATTTATTAAAAAAAATCTTGATTTACTCATTTAATACAGTTCATCCTATGCACTAGATGAGGCAGGGAGCATCTGAATAAAGCAAATGATCATGTAGGTTTTTACCTGCCTAGTAGCACACATGATGAAAGCACTAGCAATATTCTTTCTATTATGGCTTGATAACAAATGGGGTAACTTTAACCTTATGTACTTATTTGCCTGAATACAACATTTCTGAGGTTTAATTAAAAGTAAGTAGATTATATAATTATTATTTATACTAAAAACTTTACTTCACCAACTCAATCTCTGAACTTCTAAAGCAGTCTTTTATTGTTTGTCCCCTGTCAATCTGTCCTTAGAAAGGTCTGCACTACACACTAAAACAATGTTTATATCAAACATGAGGAGCATCTCTGTGCAGCCAAAACTGGCAAAGACAAAGATGTAGTAGATCTTTCTGAGAAATCACTGGCAGAGCTGATAGTTTTCCTCACTGAGATTCRTTTTTTTGATCCCTGTGTTACAGAATTTTTCAGTTGGAATTTGAGTCTTTGAAATGCTTGTCTGTAGAAAAAGTCAATGTTGCTCAATTCCTCGTATGGGCCACTTTCTGTGTATCCAGAAGGTCTTCTAATAATAATATTTGACATCAACCCAGAGCTTTCCATTAACTGACGGAAAGATGACCATAAAATGCAGAACACTACAATGATACCAGTGACTTCCCATTAAAGCTAAAGGACCGTAGGTTCTGAGAGTAGAAATGATTAATTTAACATGTATGCAGTGAGAAAGCCATGGTTGTTTGGAAATGCTCAAGAACCTTGGGCCAGAGCTCTATCCATAGGTCACATCTCTTCTCCTGCTCTTTGATGAGAAGAGCTGTTTTTATCCAGAGTTTGACCCATCTAAAATGTTGATGTGAGATGCTATGGGGACAGCCTGGGAGCAGCTGTAGGGGTTCTGGCTCACTGCCAAAACTAAACATCAACAACTTGTATTACACAAACCACAGGCACGAAATGACAGTTTCTGACAGTTTGTAACTCCACAAAACTTAAATGGATTTTCATGAAATAGAAGTCACTTTTCCCTTAAAAATTCCCAGTTTGAAGTCCTGGTGTCATATTTGATGTCAATAGGCATTGAGACGAAAAAGAACAAGAAAGCTGCTTCATGTTTCTCTATATTGGTGTTAGGTAACTTTAATACAGAGGCTGTCGTACTTACAAGACTATGACATTTCATGTAACAAACTGCCATGAAGAACTGAAGAGGCTATAATAGCTAGATAAAACTATCCCAGTAAATTTTCAGATGAGTGCCCATTGTTTTTGCAACACAATTTGCAAGTGTAATTTATCCATGATTGCTTATCTGCATAGTGGCATTACTATCTGATTGAAGGGACAAATTCATTTCAGCAGAGCAAAGTTGGAGGATTTATTTTGCACAGACAGATCTGTTTTTTCCGAGATACTTGTGACTCTTTTCAGGATAGGAGGTAATGCAAACTTGACAGCATACTCTGGCTGGGAAATCCAGGGACACTGTACCTACCCCTTGCATTCATAACTTACATTTATGAGATCCTATAATCAGCTGCAAAGAGATAGACTGTAAATACRAAAATCTTTAATATAGGATTGATTCTCTTAATTCCTTCATCAGTTTTAAATTGATCACTTTTCCAATCTTATACTTCATTTACAGAATTGTATACTGAATCAGTACTGACAATATGAGATAACATTATCCCAGCCTCTCTAACTAACTTCTCATTACAACGATCCAAATAGCAGTGCTATTCTTTTCAGTTTCTAGATGAAAAAACTGCCACGTGTGAAGTACTCTGACTCTGACTATGAACACATTCCCATAACGTATACTGAAATCACTTGCCTAAATGCACAGAAAGTCGAAAACCAGCTCCTGTTACCTTAGCAAATAACCGGGAATTTGTTGAAAACTTTAATGACCCCTTTCGAAACCAAGGTCCTAAGTAACTATCTGATGAACAGAGCTGAGGACAAGATATCCTTTCATATCAAAATTTAATGGTTTATATTTATAAATATATATATAAACATATATATATATGTTCTTAGAAGCAAATATCAGAGCTTTAATAACGGCCATTCTAGCTGTTCTGCCCTATATCCAAAATTACTTTGAACAGGATCAAGTGGATAAGTTTTTATTTAATTTATGCTTTTATTTGGATACTCTCACCAACTTGCCGACAAACATGTGAAATGCTCTTTAGCATGTTTCTGGTGCTTTACACTCAGGCTGGCTGCTATTTTCAGATGTACTGGTAAGTGGCCTGCTTTTCTGCTAGAATTAAGGCTAAACTGATCAGTGTTGATAGTTCTCCCAGTACCTCCCCACAGACCTCATCATATGCTTGGGATACATTGAGTTCTCCCTCAATTCTCTGGTTAAAAATATCATAGAGAGCTGAAGTGAGCGAACCAGTGGATGTGACCTCATATGCCTCACAACCTGGTTTACTCAGCTGTGTAATGACTACCTCAACATTTTTGAGGCTCTGAGGAACTGGGTGATTTAGGGATCTAGAGGCATATAAGACCACAGCTCTGTTTATACCATTTGGGAAGGGAGGAAGGCATAGTAATCCCAGGTAAGCTTACAGGTAGATTACTTGTTRTTTGAAGACCTTTTCTCTAGTTGTACAAACAACAGCTATTTAAGGAGACACTCTAATTAATTAGAGGTTCCTCTGAGGGGGAAAAGTGATTGAAACCAGGTGAGACCTCCACATTGCCAAGTAAATGATACAAAGGTTCCACAGCCCAGTCTCACATGAGGTACACACACCTCTCATGTCACAAATCAAAATATATTCAAGCATCAGATGCACTGGATGGTTTTACGAAGCTTTATTCCTCCTTCTAGTCTCCTCTCCTGCTCTGGTCTCACAGTCTTGACATCTCAGATCTTCCAAGCACAGTGATACAGCTTTCTTCAGAAATGATTAGCATCACATCCCTGCAGCTGCTTAATGGTGCAAAATCTGTCTTCTTCCACCTGAAAACCTGTTTTGTGTTCCTGCTTTGGCATAGGACCTGATGGACAAAAGGATTTCTTAGACAACCCAGGTCAGGGGTCCGACTTGTTAGGAAGTTTGTCTGTCTCTGGAATGCCTAAATTCTACCTTTGCCAGAAACCAGAAAGGTGACAAACAAGATAATGGCAAAGAAAACAAGCTATTAAAAGTAAGCTATTAAATAAAACCCAATATTAAAATACTAATACTACTCATAATACTAATAATACAGCTTCTTTCACTTAAATCAAAACTGTGTCGGGAGGATCAGAGTTAATTCTGACTGTATCAGGTCAAGACCAAGAGTAAGGCCTGWAATGTTGAATCTTTCACTCAGAAAAACTATAGTTTTGTCACCTGAATCATTCACAGGTGAGCGTTAAGTTGTTCTAGCCACATGTAAATCACAGGACAAGCAAGAAACTTAAGGTATTGAAGTGAATCATATTTTGAAATGCATTTGGATGAAGTAAAACAAAAGTCTGATACATTTTATTTAAAATACTGTGATTTCTTTCTTTAATGTGGTAGAAGTGCAGAGGAAACAGAAATGAGCACTGCAGGGAGAAGGTGTCAAATGAAATATATGGTTTAATTAAAAACTTCTTCAGATTTGACCTTAACTTTTTTCTGAGTTGAACAGTGAACCAAAAAATTAATTTTTTTTGCATAGTTCTGGCCAGACTATACAAGACAATGACATAATATTAAGTACAGACGTTATTGCTCAGTTTTACAGTGCTTTTCTCCCCTGATTTTTTCTGTTAACTTTTTTATTATTTTATTTATTATGAAAATATCATTTATTAGTCTGTGTCAAAATAGAAATAAATAGCATATTATTTTGCATTTTCTTCAGATGAATACCTACAGAAAAATGTAATCATATTTGTGTTACGAAAGTCATTAAATTCAGCATCTAAAATACTAATTATTTTCCCAAAATGGAAATTGTTACATAGTTTGTGTAAAATACAAAATGTTCTGAATATACTTTCTATGCAATTCATGAAAGACTAGCTGGCATTCTATTTATGTAAGGGAATTAATAAAAACAATTTCTGAAAGTTTGGTTTACACAAACATTTCTTTATTAAGGTGTATTTAATTAAAAAATCTTGTTTGTAAATAGATTTTTTTAATGTTTTAATTTTGAATAAATTAAGTTACTGTCATTGACTGTTATAAAATCTATTTACTATTACCTTATCTGAAGGATCATGGTCTTGCCACACTGAGAACCAAATAAAAGATATTTCCCTATCCAAAATGCTTGCAAATCTAAGATCTTGTTCCATAATAAGCTACTAAGAATTGACCTTGCACTACTCTGGGATCTCAGCAAAGTTACCAGAGATTTACCTCAGTGGATGGCATGACTTAAGTTGCCCAGTTGTAGGACCTGGCTATAATATGATGGGAGTACATGTTATTATAAAATCTAATTGTAGCCTTTCAATTAAAGGCAAGGAAAAGGGTGTTACTCTTCTTGTTTTCTTTAACAGTCCATGTTTATAACACTCACTTAAGATATGGGAGGCTTCAGTTTTCTTTTCAGTCTGACAAGTTTCAGACTTCCAGCTTCTGTCTCCCAAATGAATGTCTAACCATTAAGCAACAAGTTAAACTGCTTATGTTGTAACGCAGCCATTAAAACCTACAGGCAACATTAATTCATATTGCTGTTGTGCCCACAGGAGATCTGATGGTTCATTTTGCTCACTCTGACCTTTTCAAAAGATCTTTATAAAGCAAATTTGGGCTGAAAATCTCATAAGAGAGAATTCCTCACAAGTCAAAACCAACAGTTTTAGAAAATATTGTTTAGTAAGACTTTAGTAAATGTCTAGTTAGTACCTGGATGCGTATAAGAATATGATAATAAACAGGAATACATTTATAGGAGTAAAGGGAAAGCTTGAGAGTTTAATACATATTATTAGTGAGACATTTAGATTGTGCTATGGTGGGCACAGAGCCCGCTGAAGGGCCAGAATGCTTGGCAAGCAAAAGGAGATATTTTTAATGATCTGTAGTTGGATCAAGTATGAAAAGATATGGAGAACTGGACTTGAGATTTAATCGATGAAAAGTTAAGAAGCATGTTTGAAGAGCTAAACAACAAAGAATGTTGCTACCTGCACACAGCCTAGAGATAAGTGACAAGTAATTAAAAAATTATTTCCGTCCTTTTGCTTTTATGTTAGAATAAACACATGAAGCACTAGAAATAATGTGCATAGATACATTAGCATATGTACATTGTTGGATTTTCTCTTTTTGTAAAAAGAATGGATCTAATTGCTAAAGCACTAGTGTCATGCTTTTGATATAAAGCTGTAATTGTGGGGAAAACCCTGTATGATATTTAAGAAGATGCTAGTGCCAGAGTATGTTTTTGTGCAAAATTGCTAGTGCCATAGTGTGTTTTTGTATGAGATTGCTTTCCGGGAAAAACAAAACCTTGAAAATTAGATAAAGGTTTGGAGAATTAGAAATAGTTTCAACAAATAGAGCAGTTAAAAGTGCAAGATTAAAGTAATCCATCATAAGGGTATTTTGGATTTAAGGTAGTATTCAGCAGCATATTTGGAATCTAATAGGCAGAAAGGTAGACAAGATTGTAAATGCTATAAAATTGCATAAAAATATTTACTGTTTTGATCACTCTCTGCATTAAATAGAACTGAAGGGTACTAAAAGAAGTAGGGATTTGGGATTACATATACAGGCTAAGGAATTTGCGGGTCTTTTATACTTTTAGAAGTGAAGGCATTGCAAATACTGATGTATCACAACTCATATTTTACTGTACTAAGCACAATCATGTCTTCACATTATTTGTTAAAATAAGCATAGAGCCTCTAATTTTGTTTAAGATGAGTGAAAGACATTCCTTTCTCTGTGTTTTAAGCCCTATGAGGACCTGTCTGACCAGCCAGCCTCCGAGAGACAAAACCAGATCCCCCCAGTGCTTCTGTCTCACTATTTCTTCCCACTCCAACTCTACCACCTTCCTGCCCTGCCTTCTGCCTGCCCTGGTTGTTTGGCAAGCAAATGAGGCTGGAGTAGGAACTGAAGTGTAAATTCAGCTCTGAGCTTTGTCATAGCTGAATTGCTCCTTCCATCTGAACAGGTAGAACCCACAAGTTGATAAAAATATACTAAAATTGGGAGTCTCTCTTCATATGGAAACCCCATCTACACAGACTTCATACCTTGCAATCAAGCATACAAGTTATAAAAGGAAAATGAAGCTATAACACACAGATGGCATTTTTTCATTCCTGTAACATTTTGGCTATTTTCTGAACATTAGAAGCTTGCCAGGCACCCATAAAATATGTAATATAGTCACAAAATAACTGTTTTATCAAATTTTGCAACTGAATATGAGATGTTCCCTCTTTCTCCCCTGCCTCGACCTGAAAGTTGTGGATGAAGGCATTTATTGGTTGAAATTGATTCATGACCTATCTCTGGCAAAGAGTTAACTAAATAAATATTCCTAAAGCAGTGATTTTCTTGAAAGACAGAAAGATTTTGTTGTCTGTCTTTTTACATTATTCAGGCTGCTCCTTTATTACTTTCTGTTTTCCTGACCATTTTTACTCTATGAAAAGACTTTGCTTCTCACCCCTTTGTCAATGTTAGTTACATCCTGCATGAAACATGTTCAAAAGCTAATTAAAATATGTCAATTGATTCTACTTTAGTTACTCTTCATTGATATATTTAAAAATTCCTACAAGATCAGTATTTTTTTGAGTAAACTATAGTCTTCTGGTCTTCTTCCTATGCAATATGTTTCTTTTTATCTCATTCCAGCCACTTCAAAATTCCCATATATTCTATACTTACTGAAATTTTCTGCAATCACTGCACTTACAAATAGGATATCTGTGGTGGATTTACATAAGTATTTGTAATTATAACAAAAATCAGAAGTCATTGCCATATTAAATCATAATCTCATACACATCTTTTTAAAATAAGACTTGAGCACCTTTAAAGTTAACAGTCTTAAAGGCAGCTGAGAGAGTTTAAATCAGAAACTTTTTTTTATATGTCTGATTTTTTTAGAGAAAGGAAACTTTAATTTGCAAAGTATTTTAAAACTTCAGCATTTGGATTATGTTATAAATGGCAACACAAACAAAGATACTGAAATGAAAAAATGTTTAAGTAATCATTTTAAATCATTCAAAATATTATGGTTGAATTATTTTTCTATTATGTCATATACAGTTTTTATTCCATTGCATATTATGAAATAGAAAAAATCACAAGAACTAGTCACTATAAATTTAAACAGTTCATCTGTCAAAATACTGACAGCTAAGCAATGTCAAAGCCTTTTTCTTCATTTTCTATCAAATTAAACTAGCATGAAATTAACCTAATTCAATAAGCTTTTAGTAATTGAACCTCATCAATGTCAGGTAATGATGTCAGGCAAATGGTTCAGCTAAAGTTTCTCCAATTTATGTCTTTTAAATTCAACCACAAAATAAGAAAAAAAGAGATGAACACACACTAAAAAAAGTAGCATTTTTGATCACCCTCACTAACATATATCTTCTATAGAGCTAAAACCCTATAAGCTCTAAGCCTCTGTCTTTTGACATCTGGTTGCTTTGTTGTGTAAAGCAAATTTTGTTTGTATTTTGCTTGTTACCATTCCACTACTTCCCAAAGTGGCTTCTGTATTAACTGCACTAAATCATGCTACACAAGTGCCAAGCTGATCTTACATTAATTCCCATCACATCAGATCTCTTCTATTTCCCTTTACTGTTCTCTTACTTCTTCCTTCTATTTCTTTTTTCTTTGAATGAGACATATCCTTTTTCATTCCTGCATGCATCTTGCCAAGATATAGCCAGAGTGTTTAGCAGTACAGACAGGTCAATGTGAACCTAACACCCAAACATAGGAAAAAAACTACATCAAGAAAAGACTTGGTCACAACATAATGAAAACACAGCATTTCTATTCATTATTTAATTCCATTACATTTTTAGTATTTGTCCTGAAGACAGTGATCATATTTTGTTGACAGGAGATAGAATCATAGAATCATAGAAGCACTTAGGTTGTAAAGACCCTTAAGATCATCGAGTCCAACCACTTCTCCCAGTCTTCCTGTTCTTCTTCTTCCTGTTCCTTCTCCTACTCTATTTTCCCCTTTTCCTCCTCTTCTTCCTCTTTTTCTTCCAGCTTTTATTTCTTCTATTCTTTTGCTAAACCCTTCCTCCTGATTTTGTTAATCTTTGTTCTTTTTCTTATCTTTCACCTTCCCGTGTTCTTCCCCTGTTCCTCTTTTCCTGTCTCCTTCTCATCCAGTTCCTCCTCCTTTTCTTCAAACTCCTCCTCAAACACCTCAGCAGACAAAGAGCTGAACTTCTGTTTTCTTTTGTGTTCCCCATCCATTTTTCAAAAATATTAGTTTGTTGTAAAGTGGTTCCTCCTGGAAATAAAAGTTTATCTTGTACAAATTTTTGCAACCCTGTTAATATATATATTATTATTAATTTCTTAGAGGAAAAAAATGTTTACTTTAAAAATACAAAATCAAAAACAGTGTAACAAGTGACCTCTTTCACATAAAATATACATGATTAGAAGAGCATATGGTCTTAAGTATGCCCCAAAATCTTATTAGATTGATGTTGGAACCATAAAATATCTGGATTCATTCCACCTTGTTTTAAGAACTAAATGAGTCTTTTACCTCCCCAGACTTCAAAAGAGACAATATTCCATTGTTACATGTCTTGTAGACATTGATCTTACATTTTATACAGCACAACTAATTTTGAAAATCCTCAGTTGGTCGACATAGCTCCTTAATGTTACTCTAGCAGGCATACAACACTAAATGGCAAAAAAGGAAAAGAAAAAAAAGAAGAAAGAAAACAGGAAAAAAAGAAAAGGAAGAGGAAAAAATAAATGGGGAAAAATAAATAAAAGAAAAAAAGAGGAAAAAGCTAAGGGTTTTCTATTGGAAAAAGCAGGCCATAGAAAAGTTTTTGATAAGAGGTTTCTGGGTTTCCTTGCACAGTTGAAAGTTTTGTTCTACTGAAACATATTGTACTGGTTTCTTGTTTTGGCTGGGATAATTTTCTTCATAGAAGGTCGTATGGTGCTATGTTTTGGATCTGTGATGAAAACAGTGTTGATAACACAGGGATGTTTTTGTTATTGCTAAGTAGTGCTTACACAGCGTCAAGGCCTTTACTGCTTCTCACACCACCCCACCAGTGAGCAGGCTGGGGGTGCACATGAAGTTGGGAGGGGACACAGCCGGGACAGCTGACCCCAATGGACCAAAGGGATATCCCATGCCATACGATGTCATGCTTAGCAATAAAAGCTGGGGGAAGAAGGAGGAAGGGGGGATGTTCGGAGCGATGGCGTTTGTCTCCCCAAGTAACCGTTGTGCGTGATGGAGCCCTGCTTTCCTGGAGGTGGCTGAACACCTGCCTGCTGATGGGAAGTAGAGAATGAATTCCTTATTTTGCTTTCCTTGTGATGCAGCTTTTGCTTTACTTATTAAACTGTCTTTATCTCAACCCATGAGTTTTCTCCCTTTTACCCTTGCAATTCTCTCCCCCTTCCCTCCAGCAGGGAGTGAGTGAGCAGCTGTGTAGTGCTTAGTTGCCTACTGGGGTTAAACCATGACACATATCAATAGCAAAACTTTTTTCCATTTATATCCAAGAAAAGAATTTCTTATTTTATGCACATACTTGTAAAATCATTTCCATAGAGATACAGAAAGGAAGAAGGAGAAATGTTTTACAAGTAGCTTTACACAGGAAAAATATTCTGCATAAACATTCCCCTGATTCATTTCTGTTACTAAATTTTGTGTTTCAACAGTCACTAGCATCCTTGGCAGTACAAGAGGCAATGGGCACAAAAGGAAACATGAGAGGTTCTGTCTGAATGTAAGGAAACACTTTTTTACTGTGATGCTGACAGGTTGCCCAGAGAGGCTGTGGAGTCTCCATCCTTGGAAGTATTCAAAAGCTGCCTGGAAATGGACCCAGGCAGTCTGCTCCACGTGGCCCTGCTTGAGCAGTAGGGTTTGACACGATGACCTCCAGAGGTCCCTTCCAACCTCAACCATTCTGTGGTTCTGTGAAATCAGTGAGAACAGAAAACTAGGATCTGTAGGTCAAACCTTTCCATTTGAGAGCAACAGCACAGTGAAATGATTCTCTTTCGTTTATTGACTCTGTAAGAAGATAAGACTGCAAAGGATGTTCTGGATCACTGGGTTTGAGTCCCTGTCTGCTGTAGCCAAATACGTCATACAGCAATATCCATAAATACATCGATTCTCTATATAAGCCCCCCTACATCTTTACAAGTTACTCTAATATCTTTCTGTCTAAAGGGTCAAAAATATTAATCTGGTTTTCAGCCAAGATAATACATTAAAACCCATTACTTATTTGTAAATTCGGGCTGTTCAACTTGTCCCCATGGGAAATTTTCTCCATTCTGTACACACAAGGCATAGCTATAGCAGTCTGCTTAGCTGCATATCTGGATTTGCATAGAAACAGTGGGAGATACTTGGGCAGTTGTAAGCATAATAAAAAGCTTTCAGATTCACTGCTGGATTGCCCAGTGGCAAGCTGCCAGCAGATTTCCAGTAAGAAAGCTGTGGCTTAAGTAGTTTTCCTTCCTCCTTAATGATTACCTCTCAATGAATTTATAGAAACAATGCTACATTAACATGGTTTGGCAAAGTTAAAACACGCCTCCTCTGTTTTTACCCATCTAGTCGGTATCTATCACAAACAATCGAGTTCAACAAAGAAAGGTATGCAGAAATACTCCTGCCCATGCACATTTAGTAGGGCAGTATCTAGGAATACCTGTCTCATGTGCCTCATGGCTGTCTATCGTACCAACCTTTCTACTGTCGGACTGACATCAGCAGGCGATGTAAAACTCCAGGTCCAAACCCCCTTTCTCCAGGGAACATTTTTCTTTAAGTTACAGTGAAACAGGCAAACAAATGGAATGCATACACAGGAATTTGGAGGTACTTTTGTTAGTGTGTATGTACACTCAGGAGTAAATCAATTTACCTGGAGCAGTACTATTTTTAATAAGCCTCACAAATAGAAATTCATAATGGTTGGCAGCTTAGAAATTCAGGAAGTGTGGCATGTGCTGTTTGATGATAAATGGACAGAGAGACATCCTCTGAAGTGAGCAGTCTCAGTGGCCTATATACACTTTGCTTTCTTAGGGCCAGATGGAGAGAAATGGTAATGTAATGACCTTGTCCCTATAGATTCAAACACCTGCAATCCAGCAGGCAATGTGGCTAATGTACTGCTGGCCATGTAATTACTGAACAGGTGTCTACCAGGCAAAGAATGCAGCAGGAACAAGCTTCCAGGGCAGCTGCATTATGAACATTTCAGTCTGCTCACTACTAGGTTACAGAAAATGCTGGGTTTGTATATATATTTTTATATATATGTATGTATGTATGTATGTATAGGTTTTTATATATATATGTATATTTCAGTTTTCAGTTTTGTAATGGGAAGTGGTGCAGAGAGGGAAGAAGGAACATGGAAAGAAAGAAGTGAAGTCGTCAAAATACAGGTCATAATATACCCAAACCAAAATACAATGGAATAAAACCTGGCTATTAAAATAATATAAAGCAGATGATGGTGAGCTCCCACCCCGCTTTTAACAAAACCAGGGATTACGCTTATTTTGAATGTGGTCCTTTGTTGTTCTGGTTTTTTAAAAACTTCACTGCCTGCCTAATTTTCTTCCCCTGTGTTATTTTCTACAGACATTTCATTCTGAGTTTTTGTTGTTGTTGTTGTGGTTGTCATCAGTTTTTATGTAGAAACTACTTTGGAAACCTGAAATGATACTACTTTTAAGACAAATTTCTTACAGTACTGCATACTTATGGGGATGTTGTTTTAACTGTATAAAGATATTTTAGTTCAGCATAGCATAATCCCTTTTTATGTAGGAATGTGCTTTACTGGCAACATGCACTGCGAAAAGAGCAAGAACTGATGAAATCAAAGCAGTACCATTTAGGAATACATACAAATACTGGGGGAGATCCTGGCCTTTTCCTCAAAAAAAAAAAAAAAAAGAAAAAAAATCTGTATTTCATTATACCTCCTTTTACCACAAGTCACTCATCTTCTGAAACACAGATTTAGGACAGTGAATTTCAATCTCTTTAGATTTGCTGTCTCCCTGAAAGTTACCCTTTATAGTTGTGAAACTCCCACATAACAAATGGAAACTTCCCCCAAAGTTATATGCTTTTCTTATTTACATTCCACAGATTGCTCAGAAGTTGCTGGACCACATATTTACTTACAGTGAAGAAAATGTGCCACACATCGTCTGTGACTCAGAATGAACAAGGCTTCTTAGCAACACACAATCTCAAAAGTAATTAGCACACAGAATGGCTATGCAATGACAAAAATTTCCATGCTAGCAGACCCTCAGAGCATGTTCAGTCACCTGGTCTTTTGCATATCTTTTAGGTCACGGGGAGGATGTTGAACACATAGCTACCATGGGCTTATTTCTCCCAGGAGGGAAATTTTGAATCTTCGTCAGGTATGACTCCAGGGTTTATTATGAGACTGTAGCAAACCTTCACATTTCCCTCCAGAGTACAGGAAAGTCAAGTGCTGTGACTTATTACTTTAATACTCAACTGCTGTTGTATCACTGTTCCCTTAGTGCTTCTGTTGCATTTATTTTATTTGCATTCATTAATTATTGTGAAAAAGAAAAGCCAGGCTGAATAAAAGATAATTGAAATATACAAATTTACTAGTTCTGTTTGTTCCCTGATATGCTGTGAAAATAAATTGCATTGCATAGCCAGCACGACCTTGCAGTGATAGTATTAATGATTTATTTGATAGGCTTTCTGACAGCAGCCAGAAAGATAGTTGTGCTTAACTGTATTATTATTACTCTTATATACCTATATAGACCCTCATTTGGTTCTCAAAAAAATAAAATGTATTGCATGTTCTCCAAAAATCTAACAAGGGATTCTCTTTGTGAACCTAAAAAAGTTATTTTAGTAAAGTTATTATCCTCATTGGTATTTTATTCTACCTTACACAAAAAAATACTGAAAATGCTCTTACAAACTTATGAACAGCCAGTGATAGACATTGTCCTGTTACATGTCTTAAGTAATGCAGAATGGACCTATCAAAGAATATGCTGTTCTAACATGAATAGAAACAGTATAACTCATGTGTGCTATTTACTTATATGGTCTACATGTTTTCCTCACATGGACTTTATATCTCCCTTTTGAAATCAATCAAAGTCTATAGGTCCTTACAAGCAGTTGTTCTTATTTTGCCATGTTAAGCTTTTTTTTCAGATTTCTCTGTGAACCAAGACAAAAATTTTCAGATGGAAAACCTAAGATCAAGGTTTTAAATCCATATATGCAGCACACTATTATTCGAAGAATAGGTTTTGAGCTGAGTTTTCTTTCTTCAAAACTTCTCTTGTTTTGTTGAAGTAAAGTCTGTTCAATATTCCAAACACTGTACCCTACACTTCATAAGCTCTCTTAAAAACACCAAAAAAAATTAATTCCAAGCTATTGTGTTTTCAAGAACACACAGAAAGCGAACCCTAATAAAGGCAAGAAATGTGACTTTGATGAACAGTAGTGGCTCTGAAGGCACACTTATAAAATTAATTCTGTATGAATTAACCAGGGGATATCATTACAGAATTTTTATTATCTTCATCAGAATTTTTTTGAAATTATTCTGTTACGTACACACTGATGGAAAATGGTAGCTTCCCCAAAATACTCTTTTTGTGGGAACATATTAGTTTGAGCATAATTTTAATTGGTGAAAGGATCTTAGTTCCAGCAATTTTTCAGCAAAAGCAGTAGCCCAGTGCTTAATAAATTCAGGCCAAATCCAGAATCGAATACCTACCTCAGTCAGAAGTGATACCTGAACTTAGCCTTCCTGATTGTAGTGAGACCTATTTCTTTCTTGAGGAGGAAGTGATGAACTTTCAGTCCTTCCCATCGGAGCTGCTCTACTTCATATAAATAGTCTTTGGGAGAAGGGGAACAAAAGGTGTCTCTACAGGTCAAAGCTTCTGACACAAATCTGACAGAAATAGTCGCACTTTGAAGTCTCTCATCACAATCAGAAGAACTTGACTCTGTATCGTGGTTTAACCCCAGCCAGCAACTAAGCACCACACAGCCACTCACTCACTTCCCCCCACTGGGATGGGGGAGAGAATCGGAAGGGTAAAAGTGAGAAAACTCATGGGTTGAGATAAAGACAGTTTAATAGGGAAAGCAAAAGCCGCGCACGCAAGCAAAGCAAAACAAGGAATTCATTCACTACTTCCCATCAGCAGGCAGGTGTTCAGCCACCTCCAGGAAAGCAGGGCTCCATCACGCGTAACGGTTACTTGGGAAGACAAACGCCATCACTCCGAACGTCCCCCCTTCCTTCTTCTTCCCCCAGCTTTATATGCTGAGCATGACATCACATGGTATGGAATACCCCATTGGCCAGTTGGGTCAGCTGTCCTGGCTGTGCTCCCTCCCAGCTTCTTGTGCACCTGGCAGAGCGTGGGAAGCTGAAAAGTCCTTGACAAGTGTAAGCACTACTTAGCAACAACTAAAACATCAGTGTGTTATCAACATTATTCTCATACTAAATCCAAAACATAGCACTATACCAACTACTGGGAGAAAAAAAAAATTAACTCTATCCCAGCTGAAACCAGTACACTCTGTCATCCTATCTGAGTAACATCACCAGTGTGCTACTACTTATGGCCAGTAAGGTATTTTCTTGTTCTCTTTAAAAACAGAACAGCACAGCTATTTCAAAGGTTCCAGAAAAGCTTGAAATTATTTATACTATAACTCTGTTTGATGGTAAGGGAAAATAATTTCCCATCTTCACCTCTTGCCCTCTTGCCAGTATCATCATCTTTTTCTTGTTTAAATATTTAGAGTTAACGGAACAAACGATCTACAACTAGCTGGTGTTTTGACCAGCTGTTTGATATGGGTACCTGGGTGCATATAATGATATATTTCATAATATTTTTTCATCATTGCTATAATTATTTTAATGTAACTTTCATTTCTATTTCAATTATATTTAGCTACACACATAAGTGAAAGTCTTCAATAATTTGTTTCCCTCTGTGTCTTCATAAATACTGTTTTTTCATTGAGGTATCAAAACAAGCTCAGCGTGCCATTTGTACTTTTAACAGATACAATATGCAGAAGAGATTTCTCAGGTGAATTTTATTGCAAATTCAAGTGCTATTCTTTTGTATTCCTTTTTAAAATTCTTTTGTTTTTCTTTATATTTCCTTTAACTTTATCTTCATGGAAATATGCCAAAAAATTTTCTCAGCCATGTTACTATGCTATCCAAAGAATACTGCTTTTTTTCCCATAATCTGAAATATGGAGACTAGTATAGAGAATGAATGGTTTTGACCACTCTACTTCCACCAGTTTTCAACTCTGCAATTACCACTCTAGTCCATTCTTGAGATTTGTGCTTGAGGAGAGTCTAAGCAAGTCAGCAACAAGAATACACTGCAACTTCTACCTTAACTTTCTTCAAACTTCCCTAATACAGCACATTTTAATTATACAAATATGATCTGAAATATTAATCTTTTCATTTCAATGCTTTTTGGTTTTGCTTCATTGTACAAGCTCAGTTTGCATTTTTGACCTCTTGATACCAGTTAGTAGTCAGTGAATTGAGGATTCCCATCTGCCAGAAACAGGACTAAGCTGAGATTATTATCTTAGTTCCAAGATCATCTAAGTGAATGCTACTAATGTTGCTTTCTAGGTCTGCTGTTCAGTTTCTCTGCATATTGTGCAGTGCTTCGGATGTTCGCAAACCACTTCTGCTGCTCCTTAGGGTAAGTATATAAAATCCACCTGTTCCTTAGCGTATTTATATAAAAGCCACTACCAAAGTTCAACATACTGATAATCTACTCTATTATATTTGGGAGTTTTGCTTACTGGCAGGAATTTCTAACCATAGAAGATTGAAATATAATGTAAATGAGTGGCCCTATTTATTTTTGTCAGGACTCTTGTCCAAGAACTGAGTCAGTTCATTGCGAGGGAGGGGAGAGTGCTGCCTCTCTGGCTTTAACAGTATTCTTGAAGTAGCTAAATAGGAAGCTTGCAGAAAGGCAAAGAAACAGTAGAAAGGAAAGAAAGAAGACACGGGCATCAAATAAACTGTCAACGACTGAGTACGTACAGGAATCAGGAGGTAAGATATCAAGCAGTATATTTTGGGAGTTGAAAGCTAGCAGTCTAGGAAACTGGAGATCACACAAACTGGTTTTGCAATGGGACATGAAGTGGAGAAAAAACGTGATAGCATTTGAAAAATAAATTAAAAACATTTTATCAAAATATTTTAAAATTTAACAAATTTAAACATTTTTATGAAAATTGTTATTTAAGATAAAATACTTTACAATATGATTTTTTTGCATTTAGAACTCATAGAAACCCCATGGAATCACAATATCATTGACTTAGGAAGGAGTAAGACATTATTTGTTATTATTATCACATTTTCCTAGTGGCTAATTCCATAGTACGAGACAAATCTCCCACTAGGAAAAAGGCAAACAAAAATCTGTATCTTATCGAAAAAATCTTAGAAACTAAGTTTGAAACAGAAGACAGCAATACTTCTGTATGAATTCTGCTAACTTCCAAGGAAGAGGAAATTTATTCAGGTTCTAGTGAAGCATGAAAAAGGACAATCCACATGAAAGCTACTCCACTCCTCAGAAAAAAAAAAAAAAGAAAAAAAAAGAAAAAAAAAAGAATTACATCACTCCCACCCTGCCCCCCAGATAACAATAAAGAACATAACTGGGGGGAAAAAAGTCCACTTTTCAAGTCTTCTCTGAATGAAATTTTGGAAGAATAAGTCTTTAAAACATGGCTTATGGAGTTAATTCAAGCATAGGCATAGCTGTGAATGATGTGCATCAATTAGAAATCAAAGAGCTGTGAATGGGGGGCAGCTCATAAATTACTGAAATGGAAGTCTCAGAAATGTAAATAAAGACAACTAAAAATTAAAGAATCCAAAATAAATCCTCACGATTTAATAGAGACTGACAGGGTTCAGCTGCACAGGGTTACCACAAAGCTTTTGAGACTGGAAACGTTCAAATTGGATTTGTGTTTGTTTTATTTTTCAACACAGTACAATTTCAGGGAAATACATGCAATACACACTGAAATCAATGTCATTTTGCTGAATCTAATACATTGTCAATTGCTTCTGAAATCAATAACAGTACTTTCCAACTGATAGAATTGTATTTTTATATATAAATGTTTTCTTTCAAAACATATATTTATAGAAGCCGGTAACTTTTTGTCAAAGTCGATACGTTTTCATTTACATCAATACATTTATTTCCCAACTCCAGCTTTTTCCAGTCAGAAGTACTTGCCCATCCAATGCATATTTCCATACAACATATATCCATTCAAGCTAACACAATACAGCACCATCTGCTATTCTGCTATGAATAAATATAATGTACTTCTGTGGAATTGAATGCATATTATGGAAAACAACATATCTGAAGCCATCACACTTTGCATTAAATCAGCATGGCGTAACTGCAACCAAGATTTGTCATTTATTTTTCAGCTTCTGCTGAATGCATGCTCCTCTACATACTGAATAGGCAGTGTTTTGCTGGACAAAACTTAGATCTAGTTGAATATATATTCAGGTATTTTCCAAGTGGAACTAAAATGCTTTCAGTAGTGATGGGAAAAACAGTTCTCATAACCCAAGCAATTTTGTTTTTCTGTAGTCTCCAATTCTTACGACTGACAGGTGAAGGGCAAAAGATTTCAGACACCAACTCCTTGAAATCTCATTACAATCTCTTTTTCTTCCTTACTCGCTAAGTGTGTCAGCCAGTAGTGGAAAAAGTGGTTGTTTTGGGTACAGATCCAGAAAGTATGAATAGATATCCCTATTATTTCCATTCACACTATGGATCACCAGAGGGAATCTTTATCCAGTGGAAACTCAGATGATTTTTTTTTTTTTTTTTTTTTTTTTTTTTTTTTTTTTTTTTTTTTTTTTTTTTTTTTTTTTTTTTTTTTTTTTTTTTTTTTTTTTTGATCTCGAAAGAGTTCCTTCAAAGTAAATATGACAGCATGAGGAGGTAAGTTATCTTGCTGTAGCTGCCTTCATGCATCAGCACTTCTGTTAGTACTCTTTCTTGATTCCTGCACTGATGATCATCATTCCATGTACCATCAAATCATTTTATGTTATTCAGATTTGAAGATGAGAGAAATATCAGCACTTTTTCAGGCCAATGTGCTGAGTCACTTATCAGTCATTTTTGTTGGTACAACATTCATGTTTGAAGAAGTATTTGACAATGCTACATATTTTTCCCTTCCTTCTCCCCTGCAGAATTTAAAAAGTTGATGAGCAAAGAAGTATAATAACAAAATTGCTTGTCTATGAACTCTGTTTCCAATTAACAAATAATTAGGAGGACTATTTTAGGTATATGTAATATAATTAGAAAGATGACATTTTCTAAGTATACTGTTTATCAAAAATGTTTCCATGCTGCTTAAAAGATTTTTATCTGACAGTAGTAAACAAAGTAAAACAAGAACAGTGACAGTTACCAAAGGAGAAATGGATTTCATGTTAGCTTTGACTCACAATAAATGATCTTTTTTTTTTTTTAATTCCTTAAGCCTTGCTCCCACCAAAAGTGACTGATTGAGGAGACTTTTAATAATTCTATATAGTAAGCCACGAAAAGATTTCAATCATATGGTTCTTCAAAATGATTATGTAACAACAGATTAAAATATCAATCGTATATATATGGAACTAGCTCTATCTCTGCAGCCTTTCTACAGTGGACAGTAATATCCAGGAAAAAAAACAATTATGTTTTCAGATTAGGATTTATATTTTCATTATACTGTTTGACCTTAGGCTGCAGATATTTATTCAATACAATTTCTTATAACTACCATACCAAATGTAACCTTAATGATGCTCCACAGTTTTGCAATGCAAATTATAATCTGTTTATGATTCCTGATTGTGCAAATTAAACCTAATTAAGTCTTTTCTATTCAGGGAAACATTACACATTGTAAGAGGATTTTTTATTGGAAAAGCAAGGTCAATATAAACAATTAAAAAGAATTTGTTGCTGAGCAGTCTGAAAATGTAATTTCAAATGCTGTTTATAGGATTCAATTTAGGGGTTCCCCACTGGTTAATTTTTGAAGCACATTTATGAGAACTGCAAGCTTCACAGTGTCTTGGAATCTACTTCTTCATTAAATTAAGATAAAAAAGGAGTAGACATACTGTAATAAACTATCGCACGTGGACTTTCATCCCATAAATTGAAAGTTTTTTTGCTAAAATGATCTTTTCTGCATTTGTCCCAAACATAGATATTTCTCCCTAACAAATGTGCACTGTATGGTAAGGATTGGCAAAAAGGAAGTTTAAGGTACTGCCTATAGAAAAGAGAGATTTATCACTTTGACTTTGGGCAGACCTTCTGAAGAACTTAATCTAATTTGAAAATATTTTTACAGATCACATTTTATTAATAATT
Organism: Phoebastria nigripes; assembly: GCA_035582835.1. Classification (NCBI taxonomy): domain Eukaryota; kingdom Metazoa; phylum Chordata; class Aves; order Procellariiformes; family Diomedeidae; genus Phoebastria; species Phoebastria nigripes. Next base: position 431,643 of record JAYKAV010002978.1, read on the forward strand.
TTATTAATTTGTTAGAATAATGGATAGTTTATCTGTATCTTATATACATTATTTGGACTTAAGACAAAGCTTGTCTGTACCCAGATATGGTAACACTATGAATAGAGTAAAACACCCAGTGAAGAAATGGAAGCAAGGAATGTCATTTAATATTCAACTTCCCTGAATGGGCTGCAACATAATTTGGACTGTGGAGGACTGCTACAATACAGACATCAAAATGTTAACAGAAATGCTGACATTAAAATTCACTGCTTTTTTTAAGTTTTGACTTTTTAAAAATGTGTTTGCAACATATGTAACATTATAGTCATATATATTTATGCTAATGTATGAAGATTTCAGCAACAGATTTTTTGATGATGATTATAACRGCATTGTGGCTTCACCACTTCTGAATAGTGCAATTTATCTGAACTCAGAAATCTAGTTGTTACAAAAACCTTCAATGGTCTGTAATAATACTTTCTCTCCCCTCACCCTATCATCCAACCCTGTGACCTGATGCTCCATCCACTGTAAATGTTGCAATTGTGTCACAAAACTTGCCACCACTAAGGAAAAGACTCCGGTGAATATTTTTTTCTTAACTGTCCTCCATACAATCCCATTCAGAGAAGACCTTCAAAAAGACTTTCCTTTCCCTCTCTCCCTCCCTCCTTTCCTCCTGCCCTCCTGTCCTCCCATCCTTCCTTTCTCTCTTTCTTCCTCTCTCCCTCTCACTTTCTTTTTCCCTGTTTCACTCTCTGTCTTTCTCATGTGGTACCATCAGAAAGAAGATTATGTGGATCAGATAGTAACTTATGTCTTCTATATGCAAAATCTTTGCTATTAAGTAGTCATATATATATGTCCACATTGGATTTATATCAATGTTAATCAGTGCAGAGCTTGGTAGCATGCGTGGAAAACAGTTCCTAATTCTATTGGTAATGCATAAGAAAAAAATTGAAATCCAATTACTTATTCCAACACCTCATTTGCTCTTCAGTGCTAAATATAAAATTACTTGTGTGGATAGCAGCGACATATACTTACTACAGTGCTAAAGAGAAAAAGCTTTGGTAATGAGAAGTTGTAATTGTATGCCCCAGCCCTACCGTAGTATTCTGTGCCTCGAGAAGTTCTAACCTTCCTACTTTTTTCTGATTCATCTGTGGATTCCTACCAGAAATGCTTGTTCCTGCTGGGCTGCCTGTGCTACAGAGATGTTATTACACTAGATGACATTTTAACAGCTTTTTTATCTCAAGACTGGGTAATGTATCGGATGTGAAGAAAAAAATGTACAATTTAAAAAAGTAAACAAACAGTTTTAAAACTTTTGCAGCAGAACTTCAACTTCTATGTCAGCAGTGATTTAGCCTTTTAATCTCTCCTCATGTGATATATTGCTTTGCTTTGTATACAAATTTCTCTACTACCTATCTAAGYTTTTTTACAAGAAATGTTTACCTTCAGGCTTGCAACCACAGTGACTAAATAAGTGTACAAAATGGTAGACGAAGGACGCCCATAAAAGATTCTATAGGTCAGACAGACAATACTTAGGCATCAGTTTCAACTGTCATAGAATCATAGAATCATAGGATGATAGAATGGTTTGATTTGGAAGGGACCTTCAAAGATCATCTAGTCTAAYGCCCCACCATGAGCAGGAACATCTTTCACTAGATCAGGTTGCTCAAAGCCCTGTTCAACCTGACCTTGAAAACTTCCAGGGATGGGGCATGCACAACCTCTCTGGGCAACCTCTTCCAGTATCTCACCATCCTCATCATAAAAAACGTCTTCTTTATGTCCAATCTAAACCTGCTCCCTTTCAGTGTAAAACCATTGCCCCTTGTCCYGTCACTTCAGGTCTCTCTGTGTCTTATAAGCCCACTTTAAGTATTGAAAGGCTGCCACAAGGTCTCCCTGGAGCCTTTTCTTCTCCAGGCTGAACAACCCCAACTCTCTCAACCTTTCTTCTTAGGAGAGGTGTTCCAGCCCTCTGAACTATGAAGTAAAGCAATCTGCAATTTCCAAATGTAAATGATCGAGACTGTAGAAAGGCTGAAGTGAAGCTGAGGCATCTCCATGATAAGCTGGAGGTATTTGAGAAGATACTAGAGAAACCAATCTGAGAGCTGCCTAGACATATTTTGTGTATATCTCTTCTCCACAAGAACTCTTCAGTTTCTCTAAGGAGGTACACAGCTGATATATAGAACACTGTGCCTGTGCTTTTTTTTTTATTCATACTGTGAATTATCTCAGTATCAGTTCAGCATAGTTAGGTAATTGCCTTCAAACAGCTGTCAAGAACATTCATTTTAATTAAAGTATTATCTTTCAGGCGTTGTTTTTTTTTTTTTTTTTTTTTTTTGATACGGCGACCACCGAGGACAGTATTGTTTGTCTAAAATATAAAGTTTAAAACAGAAAAGCATTTAGTGCTCATAACCTCCGAGTTTCACAATGCATATCACAGAAATATTTGTATCATCTGATAATAGGCTAAGGCTTGGAAATTTTGCTACCAGATGTGCATACATTTTTTATATATGCATTTGCCATATAGGTAGCGATAACCTGGAGTTAAACTGTAATCTCTGCCTGTTAACTGAACTTCACAAGGCTGGAAATTGAAAAATGAAAACTTCTCTTCTGTGACAACAACAAAAAAAAGCAATTATAATTTCTGCCCACACAATATTTTACATAAATCTCATTATGGCATTTGGACAGCTATTACTCTGGTTATTCAACAAACTTGATGAGGTCTCTCTTTAAAGATGATCTAGCAGCTATTTTTAGTATAGCACAAAAGCACATTTTCAGTATGTAGTTTTAATGTGTTGCTGTCATTTCTTTCAAATTTTTAGTACAAATCACTAAAAACATGTGTGTCATGGGCCTCATCCAAAACCTATTTTAGTTAATGGAAAGAATCTCTCTGACTCTAATGGGATTTGGATCCATCCCTTTGTCATTTGGGTAAGTTGCTAAAGTCATTCTTTTTCCAAGAGTTTTGGAAAAAGAAAGTGTTTTCAAGACTGGGTCTGCATTTTATGTTTTGTTTTGTTTTGTTTTGTCTTGTTTTGTTTTACTTCAAGGATGAATGAGAAAATATCATCATGGGGAAATCTAGTGAGTTTATTTTCAGCTTCATTAGTATTTGTAAAGGTGATAGTTAAAGACATTCAATGAGTTTGTGCAGGTATATGTTTATACACACATGCACAGAGTAGTACATACAAAAACTCAAGTGCACACATGCATATGATTTGTCTAAATCTTTATTATATGAATGAAAACGTTCTGTGTTCTTCTGTTCAACTCTAATGAATGAAAAGTATTTAAATTTATGGAACACCCAATCATAATCACTTTAGATATCCAGGCTATCAGTCTGTAGTTATGATAAAATTATTATATAATTATGATATTATATATATTACCATGAAAGAAATTAAGTCAGATTTCATGCACAGAGGAATAGGATACTAAAAATTAGAAGGAAAAAAAGCATAAATCACTGTGATTCCTGGATAAGAACACCTATTTGAAACTTTGCAGAAACTTATTTGTTTTGCAAATTTTATCTCAAAAATAGAAATAAAATAGCACAATCCCTCTGAGGTAGTTAAAAAGGTGTTTTGACAGTGCAGCATATGCAACCAAGCCCTGCCAATGGCTGTCAAGTCAACATATGCCCAGTGTTTCCTTGGTACAAACTGTTCCTGGCAACTGCGGGGGATGTTATTACTGTTAAAGCCATTTTATATTTATGGCCTTCCTTGTTTTAAAGTGCAAGTAGAACTCGTGAGTGATATAGAAAAAGAAATCTCAAGATTGTGTTTGCAAGAATGTGTAAGTGGACTCTTTATTTCAATTACTCCTATGAGGAGCATGCACAGTAACAGATTAGCCCTGTTTCAGGGACTCTTCCACCTTAGGCTACTGCCAGTGCTACCGCTCCAGAGGATGTGCTAGAAAACAAGAAGGGAATAACATTTGCCTCTCAGAGAACAGCATATTTAAAGAATGAAAAATCTAACTAGGAGGTAAAAATGTCTGGTAACTGTAAGGGTAGAATAGCATCCTCCACATGTTGGGAAGGTCTGGATGATACTGAGAAGATAGATTGAAATGGTGTTAGCTGTCAAGATCCCTCCTGCGTTCACTGACAGTTCTTCTGTCAACAAAAGTAAGCATTACAGCTGACTTTCAGCACCTATATGGGTTCAGCACTAAAGACAGTCTAAATGTATACACGTGAAATATATGCATGTTAAGCACATTCAGCACCTAAATGGAGGATTTACTTTGCAGTAATAACTACCGGCTAAGAAACTTCATAGTACCTTTTGGGTTCATTCTAATATTCCTGTAGTAAGCATGCAAAAATCCATAGACTGCTCTTGCAGATTTCTACACCCATGAAGAACATAAGGATGCCTCATGAAGTGACAAGCACCACAATCTAGAGTCAGACTAACCTTTATGCCCAAGGGATGAGTTTTATTCGTTTGCTGAATTTGTTATGGATGTAGAATCTGCCACTTATGCTGAAACATGCTATCACTTTGTGCAAAAATACACCAATATTCATCAGGCAAACAGCAAAGTAAAAAAAAAAAATCAAATGATATGTAATCTCTCTCCAGGAAGAAAGTGTCACTGAATTATGTTGTGCTGCATACATCTGTGGCTGTTAAGCAATTAACATATTTGCAGTGTTGGAATCTTCATTGATCTGGTTAATAATTAGTACTTAAACCAGCTCTTTGATTTGGTGCCAGTTGCCCAAAATAAAAGGAAACTTACAACAGAAGTAGAGACTCTTTGTTATGCTACCTGGTGATAGGTTATGTACCCCTAAGCAAGCAGGAGACACAAAGAAAAATGACCTCAGTGGGTGATTTGTGTTTTTCTTGCAATGTGTTTGCATATGCTGCAGATGGTAGGGGAAAAAAACAGCCAGCACATGCTGATAAGTCTGCTGGAATGGTATTGTTGTTATTCAGATCGGTAGATAAAATGTTGGCCCTACAGGCTAAATAGGAATATTTTCTATCTCTAAGTATTGTGATCCTATGTGTCTGTGGCATACAATTATGTGATCTTATGTGTTTATGTGGCACACAATTACCATATTCCGTGTTTGACAGATACATTGTCTTGTATGTAGTTAAATGTGTTAGACTGTCCATGTCTCTGTAAGAGAGATTAGTTTTCTATTACAAGCTACATTTCCTTAGCAGCATCTTCTGGACCCTCCAAGGTCCACCTTAAACGTATGTATGGGAAAAAAAAAAAAATGACACATTTACAGTTTTAATGAGGATAAAGATTCAGATAGAATAAGCAATGGATTTAGGTTTATTGATGTACGTGGAAGTTCTTCAGTGTGAATTCAACTAGTCATCAAATGTTCTCAAGACCTGAGGGAAGGCTCAGGGAAGGTGCTCCAATGTGCTCCTGCATTCCAAGCATCTGAGTTTTAACTGTACCACACAAATGGTTGTGTGGACTACCTCCTTATTGAGGAAACCAGTAAATCTTTTGTGTAACATAAAGCCAAGATTTGAGAAGGTGCCTGTATAGTGCCACAGAAATAACAGGGATGGCTCAGCTTAATTCTTGTGAAAAGACGCCTAATGGCCCTCCCTTTGATCCATGACTTTTCATCCATCCTCAACTTTTAGAAGAAGGCTCCTTTTCTCTTATATCACATCATTCTCCTCACTATTGCCCAGAAATCARGTGCAAGAGAATGAGTTCATGCTCTAGCAGAAAACTATCCTGTTTTTTTCCCCCACATTCTTTATAAATATTTTCTCCCAGACATTAACTTATATTACTTAAGCTTTGAGTTTTTAAACATAATTGTAACTTTTGTGTTACTTTTTTTCATTAGTTTGGATTGACATACTTCTACCAGTTTTTTTTAAGAGGTTTTTGAAAGAGCCATACTGTGCTGAACAGCTATTTATGTAACAGAGCCATTAGAAATTTGACAAATATTTGCTTTATTTAGTGTCCAAGTCTTTGGCTTTAAGCAACTTCTGAATATTTGACTTTGATGAAAGCTTTAAAAGACTCGATTCAACTCCATACTTCATGGGATATACGTGTGATATTATTTAATGTGTAGTAGAACAACAACGATATTTTACACTGCATGAAGTAGTGACTGAACTACGTCATAGAGCAGGTCAAGCATGTCGTCAGTGCTGTTCTGACGCTAATTTACTGTAAGGGAAAACAGACTATATGGAACAGATGGAACAACAACTAATAAGAATATACTGGTTCTAATGTCTGACAATGTTACAAATTCCTTAGCTTCAGTATCTCTAATGTTTCTGTATTGTACACCCTACACAGCAAAGACTACAGCTTAAAATGCAGTGAAAATAAATTTTATAAGCAAACTTTTGGTGAGGAAGCCTAATATTAAAGTTGGATCACAAAAAAAGCGTGCTTTATGTTATATGATTAAAAAAGTTAGGTGTGTATATCCTGTATTTTTACAGCAATACAATACCAGAAATAGAATATATATGTACAGGTGGAAATAGATTCCTTGTCTTTTAGAACTGCTCAGATACTGCTGGAACTACAATTGTTTTTGGGAAAATGTAATTATTTAACATAAATAATTAAATACTATAAAATACTTAAATAGCATATTTATCATTCTAAAATTATGTAAATTCATACATTATTGTTATAAAAAGTAAGAGAATTTTTTATCATTCTCTTTTTTTTTTAAAAAAGCATATATGATACTATGAATTAAAAAGCACCAAAGGAAACATTTAGTTATCCTTCTGTAAGGACTTAGGGGTTTAGGCAGTAAATTTTTTACCACATAGATGAGTCAATTTTTTAAAAGATACAGATTTGATATAACTTATTAGAGCTCTGCTGGAAGCTTAAAGGRGATTTAACAAGTGCTGCATAGAGAAGTGAGGCTTTGCTTGTTGTAGTTAAAAAGTAACATCTGCCATTGGCTTTCTAGCAACAGGATCTGTTCAAATAACCATTGGAGACAATTTAAGAAAAAGCCAGTCTGTCACTCATTGCTGTTTAAATCAATTTATAGATGCTATCATCATGGGAACTAGTCAATGCATATATTTTTTTTAAATTGGCATCAGTKGCAGGCATCCAAGAATATGAGGATACACCTTTGCTATTTTGAACATTTTATATACAAATAGAGTAAAATGTTTTACATCCAAAAAAGACTGCAAATGATGCATGTGGTTTATGGCTGTCTATTTTGGGAAATATTGACTGCAAGTCTTCAATGAATCGTGCACTGTTTAACAATGAACTCTTTTTAGAATGCAAAAGGTCTGCTGCACAACTCCATAAATAAAACAGGTGCCTACAGTTTGGAACGAATGATGTCATGGCAGCCCCACAATGCTGAGTAAGAGTTATTAACTCCCAAACACTTAGCAGCAGTAGTATTCACAGAAACAAAAATCAAACAAAAACAAAAGACAAAGCCCCTGAAGAGTTTCTGTAAGTTATTCCCTAGTTAAAAGGATCCACTAATAAGATCTACTCCCTGGAGTTTACTTTGCAGGTCTCTTTTGCTGATGCATGCTGCTCCTCATCTGATGTTGTGGCATTCCATGATGTTGAAAAGTTGGGATAAACAAGCCAAAAATTTCCTTCATTTCATTTAAACCTTTATTTCTGTAGCAACACTGCTAGGATTTTTAGACTGTGCTCTGGAATTTAAGCATCCATTTCCTCCTCAATCCCATTTTTGGTGTTTTTGTGGATATGGCACGCAGTGTTTTGCCCCGTTATTTTTTCTGTCTGTTTATAAAAGGCCTCTTCTTTGGCAGTTTCTGAGAAGCAGATAATCTATCTTGATTACTGACATAATATTCTAATCCGTCAAGTTCTTATCTTCATCTGCATACTCTCAAAGTGCCTTTCAGCAGACTGTTAAGCAATATGACAAGACTGGATTCGTATGCTTAAAGAAGCTTTTACATAATAATAATAATAATAATAATAATAATAATAATAATAAAACACTTTATAGGTAGTACAATTTTACCACCTGCTTACCCTGTTCTGAGAAAGCTCAGAATGGAAAGACATTTTTCCAAATTTAGCTGATTAAGGTGTGTCAGAAGTGTGAACAACACCAGTGAAAGCTAACTGTTAGGCTGTAGTCCATTTCACTTAATTTACATATTCAACTGAAATATCAACAGTAGACTTCTTCAGGTGAGACCCTCAGACACGWAGAGTTAGTTTTGTAGCAAGTACACAAATATCAACTGCAGGTGAAGTAAAATAAATTTACATTTACTTTTAAATGTCAAAGATGTTGACTGGATTAATTGGCAATTTCTAATCTTTCTTTTCAATCTATACAGTAGTAATTCCTCTTATATTCATGGGAGGAAAGGGATTACCTTGGACACTGGAAATTCTCAAGGTTGGGTGAGGGAGCCTGGATGCTGGTAGGAAATGAAAGGGGTAGTAATGAAGAGTGATTTAATGTTGAGTAATCTAAAACTGGATATACTCCTAGAAGAAAAAAAAAAAAAAAAGAGGTAGCATAGTGTCAAGCTGAATTCAGTTAGAATAGTCTGAAAGACTTCACTGAGTATAGAAGTGACTTGTGTTAATCAAGACTAATATATCACTGATTAATTCCTTAATTGTGGAAGTTTTTGTAAGAGTAAGGCTATTAGTTCTGCAGCTAGGATTGCCTAGTGAGTTCTTCTGAATATATGTTTAGAAAGATAAATCTTTTTTTCTTCTAAGGTTTCCTTTGTGGGATCTTTAAAGGATACTGCACCCCATTACAAAGTAAGATTCATTTCAGTAATATAACTCATATATGGATTCTTATAATTTAGGGTTAATATTGACAGACCCAAGAGAGATTTAYTATTCATTTCAGAAAGGACAACATTTTATTCTTGGGTTTTAGGTGTAAATTGAAAATATTTCATGAGAATTAGAGCTCATGAAGAGTCTAGATTTGACACACATTATTTTTCCCTTGAGTTCTTTCAGTGTAAAGAAAGAATTAAATGAATCAAATTGTCATTTGATGTCCAGAGCTCTAGAATAAAGCAGAATACTGGAAAAATTGTCTAAACTGCATTCCATAATGACAATTCCAGTGCAATGTTAAGAAAAAGAATAAGAAAGTATTAAAGAAGTTGTATCAAGAGAAAAAAAAAATGTAAAAGAGATAGCATAAGAGAGAGATAAAAAGAGCAAGAGACAGTTTAGCACTGTTTCAAACAATTATGACACCTGCACTAGAAGATGATACACATTTTGGTCAGGAACCAAAAATTATTTTAAGGCATAGTGACACTTAGCATTGTCATTCTAAATGTTTAAGCACCTTGATCTGAAAGTGCGGCTGATGAACACATATGTATGTAGCTGGGTTCTCAATATATCCTGAAGCAACAGTATTAGATGCAAGGAAAAAGACTCACAGCAGCATGATTCCTGATCAGCAGGGTGCCAAAACCAGTCTGCTAGAAAAAACTGGAGTAAGGAGACCCACTGTCATCCCTGTTAGATGTATGCCACTGAGCAGTGATGGCAACATGTTACTTTTCTGGTGAGGTGTTGGGAGATGGACTGGTTGCCCCGTGACCAGATAGGCATGGGAATGGGAGACACAGAGGCAGTTGACCTAAAAATATTAATGTTAGGTGATCTGAGTAATTGCAACATCACTTTTCTGTTTTGATTCATAGTCATACCTATTGTCTTGCTGGTCATGGTTATCTTACGTAAACTTTGCACCAGATTCTAAGTATTTTTTTCTTGTAAGTGATTATTTGAAAATAGCTGCTCAACTTCTCTTCTGGCTGGTATTTCCAGCCAGGAGGTGTTAACAGTTTTAACAAATCTTTTCAAATTACTAATAAACCCTGGCTTTATTGCTTATTTTCATTTCTGTTTTATTATTTATTCTATGTCARTATTCCCTCAGCCTGTCTTACAAACTGTATGACAGCCAGAGAAATGCTGAACTGAAAACACGTAACTGTGAAGAATTAAAGGTTTGTGTCCCCACAGATCATGGACTCATTTTAGAAAATGTTAGAGTAGGCTCATATTTGCAGATTCTGGCTGCTTGAAGAAGCTTAACAGGGACAGCAAGGGAAAGAGCCAGAGAGAAGCTGGAGACCAGTTTAGAAGTGCTCGTAGAAATGTCTCTACTGGGTACAACTCTCCATCAGGGTCTCACAGGAACAACTGAACACCTTATGAATAAATTATTGTAATGAGCAGGCAGAAATCTGTAGTGTTGGATTAGTTTCATTAATACTGAAAATGTCTTTATTATCCCAAGAGTGGATCACATTTAATGTCAAATGAGTGCCATTAGAGTCTCACTTTTTGTAACAGACTCAAGAATAGTCATCTTATTTTCTGACGGTGGGTGCTGTAATATAGATGTTCTTTTTATATGGGTGTTATTTAAACGATATCTGTTGAGCATAAAACTTAGTGATGCATGTACATTTTAAGAGTTGGCTTAGTGTACTGTAGGTCTTACTGCGAGCATTTATTGTTACCCTATTTAGTTGAGAGGAGTAATTATTCCTGATATTCTCTCTCTCTCTAGTAAAAGACAAATAACCTTTAAGCATATATGTAAGTCTTCGAAGAAATAAATACTTCCATTTTGTACTTGTCAGGGCCCTGAGGACACCATCAGCCCTGACTCTCCCTGCTCAGCCCCACAGTGGGGCTCCCCCCACCCTGCCCAGGGACCCAGGACCCTGTTTCAGCCCAGCATGGGGCCATCAGTCCCGCCCCCACCATTTTGCAGGGATGTCAGTCTCTAGCCCTGTCTAAAGTGCCAGGAAAGGCATTGCTCTCTGTGCTGGTTTGTGCAGCCAGCCTTGTCTGTATGTTGTGAATGTATGTGTCTAGTGGTAATACTCATTCAGCCTTGCTGCTGGTAGGACCTAGGGAGAGGGAATTGCAGCAGCCTGGCTGTATGGGACTGGAGCAGGAGAAACACCCCTGGCTTGAGCAATGAGCAACTCTGGCTCCAGTGGGCCTGGAAGGAGCAATCCCCTGTCCCCAAAGACCACTGTATTCAGCTTCCGTTGAYGGAGCTGACACTTTACCTTTATCCATATCGTGTTGTTGCTCCCCTGACTTCACATATGTGTTTTAATTCCTGATTTATTGCATCGTTGCATGTTGGTGCATGTTGGTGCAAACGGCTGGAAATTCAATGTTTCGTTGACAAAAGTGCTCAGTGATGGAAACAGGTAAGCTGCATGTCCTAATCTTTTACTATGACCTAATGGAGGTGCCTTTTCCACCTGTGCTTCCTGCTGGCTTGCTCGTAGCCATTTGCAGGCTTCCCTGAAGACCTGAGACTTTACACACTCCTCCAAGATATCATGACACGTTTTAATGTTGAAATTTACCTTCTGTAGCATCCTACTGTAAAAGGTAATATTTGGGAACCAAGAAAAACATCTTCATTTCATCTTCCAGCCTTTCAAAATGCAGATTTATTTGGTATCTTCTGAGTATTTGCAAGTCCTAGACGTGGCTTCACATTTCAATTGATGAAATTTTTTTTTTTCTTTAGCAGTATGCTGCCATCAGGCAGGAGATATTCCAGGCTGTCTTCAGCTTCACTGGGGCCAACACTGTTGAATTTTAAAAAGCTGAATGTGGTGTTGTTTTTTTTTTTTTTTTTTCTTACCTCATCAAGTGCATAAGACAGATTTTAAAAACTTTCCCCATTACGAAAGTCTACATGGGATCTTTGTAGGAAACCGCCACTGCCTCTGGCTGGTAGCAGCCTTGAAATATCACCTGCCAGAGCCCTAAGGCTGAGAGACCCTCATCGACAAATCCAAGTCTAGCCCTCAGTCATCCTCAAGCCCAGGGGAGCAAAATGGGGGCTGACTGTGGCAGGAAAGGCATTCCAACCTCTCATCTAAATGGTTTTTGCAGACTTTTATTGAAGTTTCTTTATGCAATATGTGCCAAATGCAGGCCAACACAGAGAGAAATGGTGAACAAGTTTCTCACGCAACACTATGCGGTGACAGAATTTCACTTAGATATCCAAATACATACCTGGAAATTTTGACCTCAGTTGCCAATTATCTCAGTAGCATCCAACTAACTTCCCCATACTCCACATGCACAGTATTGCTTCTTCTTGATAGCCTTCCTGTTGCTTTACTTTTTACTCACTTATCTGAGAGTGAATGAGGTATGAGGTATTCCTTGTATCAATGCCAAGGGTTTACTTTCCTTGCAGAAAATGTAGATGGTCCTGAGATATACCTCTTCCTGATGACAAGTTTTCTCAAATGTGTCTCTGAATAAATTCAGACCAAACACTGGAAGTCAGTATAGGAGTTGCATGACCACTGGCCATTGCCTGCTGAGTGTGCAGAAGGCAAGTGGGAGTATTTTATTGGAAAGCACTAACAGGCATGAGATAGCTGGAGCATAGTGTCGACACAGTTGTCTGACTCCAAACAGGCTTTCAGGCCTTCACAGGACGAAAATGTGGTGGGCTCAACTTCAGCAGGCATTTGTGCTCTGCTATGGCAAACAGTATAGGCACTGACAAATGTGGTCACGCTCACTTATATCAGGCATTGAATAAAGTGATCTTCAGCATGAACACAGCCAGCAACTGGCAGTGACTGTAACTTAGAACTGCTTCTTTGAAATTAATTTTTGCCAAGCTTATGTGTAAACAGAAATACATTTGCCTGTTACAAATCTTACAAAACACAAATTACAAAGAAATAAAAGACTTTTCACTGGTTTCCAGATGACTCTCAACTTCATTCTGTCTGAAAGGAAATTGGAATACAGTTTTCAGGAATACTTAGTTGCTAAATGTACTGGTACAAAAAGAGCTTTTGTGAGATGCCTTTCCTTCGAAAGACAGGTAGGGATCTTCTACATTAAGTTATCAGCTCCTCTTTTTTTTTTTTTCTTAATGTGTTTTTCACTCCAGCCTAAATTCTGCCATGTTCTGGTTTAGTCTTTTCCTGGTTTTGAAGATGTTATAAATAATAAAAAGCTAGAATTACAGTCAAAAAAATGTTGAGCAGGAGTGTTTATACAATATAGTTATGGTACTATATTCTTTTTCCTTTTCCCTTTTCTTTTTCTTTATTTCAGTGCTGATGATCGCTTTGCATGTCTAGTGTGGTTCATTTGCAGCTAGATGAGGCACTGTCAAATGATCCTGTTGCAGTCATATAGAACTTACACAATAAGCATCTGACCATCTTTATCCTTTTTTTTTTTTTTCACATTGGCTTATTGCTCAGCTTTTTAAATACCCAGAAACACTTTTATGTGATGACATTGCACAGTTAGTGTCACAAAAGAAAATAGAGAAATACATTAGAATCTATGCCTGCAAAGGTTATGTTAGGAATGTGTTGGAACGAGTCAACAGCTGTGATGGGAAAAAACAACACATTGGCAAATAATCAGTGTTCTTTTTATATTTTAAATTTCCTTTGATTCCATGAATTTCACTGTTTCCTGACTTCTATTAAAAATGCATAAACTTTTTGATTAGTTTATCACAGTGTGGAACCAAACAACTGGGTATGACAGAATTTCATTTTGCTGCAGAAGAGCCGTTCCCTTGATGCAGTGGCTGGGATCACCCAGTCAAAGCCAGAGTAAAAGTTAGGAAATACATCACAGTCAGTATGGCAGGAGGCATTTGATAACACCACAGATAACCTTATCCTTCCAATGATTTGAAAATGGGACGGAGGGAAGGAAAAGAAATTGAAACAGAAAGCTTGTTCAGAGCATGAAAGCTACTTTCAAGAAGCCCTTTTTTCACTTTTCTGCACCAATGCCTTTCAGTTATTAATTTTTTCTTCTTAATGAATACAGACTTTCTGGAGGAAAATAGAAACAATTAAAAAGACTTTCCAAGATGAAATTTTCTTCTTGCTTTTAGTTAAAAATAATTAGACTCCAAAACACAGCCTTCCTATTCATATACAGATAGTGACATATATGAATTGATTTTGATTGCACTAACAGTGAGGTAAACCAAATAACTATAATGATAAAAAATAATTTCCTTGGTTAAAAATGCTACCACTAATAATACAGGTCTTAAATACTACATTTGCAGTCCCACTGAGAAAGCTAATGAGTTTTCACACTTATGTATTAGAAATATGGTCTTGCGTAAGACAAAACTTGAGTTATAGGACATAGCAACAGACACAGTGTGGTTCTGCTGGCCAGGGGAATGTAAGAATAACACTGCTGATTTAAGTAGAAATTACTGGTGGTCAGCTGAGTGATACAAGATCATTTGGACTGAAGGGGGAAAGATTAGATTTCATGTTAGCCATGTTGCTCCCTTCTCTGTTGTTGACTGCAGATTTTTAATCACACTAGCCAAGTGACTAACCCTGAGTCAGATGACATTTTAATTGCTTAAAATCTGTGGTTTTAAAAATATATTCTGCAAAATATATTTGCTTCATGGCATAGATTGGTTAACCTTGCTTTAAGGATCAGGGGCCTTAGAGGGGAGATCTTAAAGAAGAGATTTTGTTGTACTTTTTTTGGTCATTTTAATTAGTCTCTCAACATGAAATTTAGCTTCAACATTACAGTAACATAGATCTTTGCCTTTAATTATATCAAAGCTTAGAAATTTCATCAGATGGCCCTAAAAGACAAATACTGTTGCATATGACTTATTTCCCAAAGTAGCAATACTGCTTGTTTCTCTGAGTCACAAAAATAATATTACAGAGGACATCATGAATAATGCAAGAAGCCTGATCTAACACCAGGATTATTTCTGGCATTCAGTATCTGTGAATAGCATATTAATAGCATATACCAGTTTTTATGATTGAATGATAGGAATAATGAACTGGCACTGAGCCTTTGTGATTCCTAGCCAAAAATGGGATCTGTTCACTAAATCTAATAAATTTTATGTCTAAGATTAAGCAGTTCAGTGAGTTGGATTGCAGGCTAGAACACTGGCTGTTGCTTTCTTTTCAATTGCTATGTGAATTTGCATGAGACTCATGGCTGGTTATCATGATGGCCATAAGGAAGTAAAACATTCCCAATTTAACAACAACTATGCACCATATAAATGTAAAATAAATGTATGTCATAAAAATGACATGTGACATTCAGAAATATGTGATGAATCCTGTAGCAGAAATAAAGCAATATTCTGGCCTTTGCCTTCCCCTGAACATCATTTTTAGGCTCTGGTTTGTCAGGTAAGTCTCAAGACTTTTGGAGCTGGTTCAAGTTTCTCAGCAGTATAAATAACTGTCCTGGTTTCAGCTGGGATTGAGTTAATTTTCTTCCTAGTAGCTGGTATAGTGCTGTGTTTTGGATTTAGTATGAGAATAATGTTGATAACACACTGATGTTTTAGTTGTTGCTGAGCAGTACTTACACTAAGTCAAGGACTTTTCAGTTTCTCATACTGCCCTGCCAGTGAGGAGGCTGGAGGTGCACAAGAAGCTGGGAGGGGACACAGCCAGGACAGCAGACCCAAACTGGCCAAAGGGATATTCCATACCATATGACGTCATGCTGAACAAAAACTGGGGAGGTTGGCTGGGGGGGGTGGGTTGGGGCCGCTGCTCGGGAACTGGCTGGGCATCGGTCAGTGGGTGGTGAGCAATTGCATTGTGCATCACTTGTTTTGCATATTCTTTTATCATTATTGTTATTTTCCCTTCCTTTTCTGTCCTATTAAATTGTCTTCATCTCAACCCATGAGTTTTACCTTTTTTTTCCAATTCTCTCCCCCATCCCACTGCGGTGGGAGTGAGCGAATGGCTGTGTGGTGTTTAGTTGCCTGCCAGGTTAAACCACGACAATAACAAAAGACATTACCAGAAGAGGAGCCCTGGAAAACAAGATTTGCTGTTGCTATTTTTCCATCACTCCACACAAATAACGCCTTTCCTTGGCAGCAGCCAGCCTGGCTTTTCCTCCCATACAACATGAGGAGAAACCGTCTCTGTTCTGCTGGCCAGTGCAGCCTGGTGCCCAGAGTAACTCTTTCATTTGTCCAGATCTGAAGGTAGTTTGAGGAGGAAGCCAACATTCCTTAAATCCATTAACCGCACCACGTGCATTTCTTTTTAAAATCCTCTCTCAGCCATATGCGCTCAACAAAGCTGAAATGTGAGTCTGATTGGTAAAGACAGATGTATATGGAAATGAAGAGTGTGTTATATCGAGGTGTTTTATGACACTGCAGTATTTTCTCATAGAAAACAGATGAATTACCAGTGAATTTTTGGAACTGAAGTTGAAAAATGTAGCAGATGTAGTTACCTAATAGTTTGGGTTTCCAAATGACCACAGATATCACTTAGCCTGAGACCACCTCTGCTTTGATTACTCTTTTACAAGCACACTTCAGTCCTGAAATAGGGTCACAAACACAGAGCTAAATCTCTTTAAAATGTTGTAAAGGTTCCTAGTAAACTCTACAGCAAATACAAACATGAACACAGCAGTACATATAAGTAGATGCAAATAGCTGCTCCTAATTAGTAAGCTGTTCTTGCATTTAATTTTGTATCCAAGTAAGGAGCAAACAACTCACCAGGAATTCTGGTATTTAGGACCCCCATTATCGTTAACATTTTTTAACGTCAGAGATTGTATCTGGATCTGTATTAGGGTTAATTTCTGTCTGCAGTCATTTTTGCCTGTTAAAGAAACAAAGACTGCAGTACTGTCAAACAGACCTGCCTCTGAAGAATTAAGGAAGCCAGAAAGAAATTTTTAAAATGGTCAGACTATGTATACAATTTATTTTTTACTTCATGTAACTAATACAAAGCCATTTCTATGCTCATCCGTCCATCAAGTGTAGTCTGTCTAGAACAGGACAGAAGTCAGTTCAATTAGTTATCCTCGCTATTACTGTAATTAACATTAGAAATAATATGATTGTATCCCAATGCTGAGACCAAACTTACATGTACACACAGTGCCCTCAAGAAAGAAATAAGTTAACAGGAAATAATTATTTAATGTTATAATTCATATAGGGACATAGTGTTTAACATTTAACTGTGTGACAATGATAAGTCTCCACCATGTGTCCTATCAAATCTATAAATTAATTATTACTTGTTATGCTACTCTACCCCTCCATCAAGCCTAGTATAACTTGGGGGATATGCATAACTATTTCCCATTAAAGCAGTAATTCATGAGGTAGATCTAGAGGCGTTCAGTAGTGTAGCTAATTCATTTACTCCAGTCCTTAAATATAGGCCATATCTTACACCTCTCAGGTCTCTCATTGATCTCACCCATGCCAGTATGCTCCCAGGAAGCAATTCTGCACTCTTAATTGAGTTTACTAAAAGRCATGAAGTGAAATGCTCAGCATTACTGCTGTTTGCCATAGTTCCCTAAAAAGGAATAAACAGTAATAGATAATTTCTTTAGAGGTGTTATGTGGTTCCCGTGCTTACAAACAATATTGTYTGTAAGAAGTATGTATGACTGGGCCAAGTGTGACATATGCTTTATGATCACTGTAAAGGGGAAGATTCCTTTACGTGAAGGCAAACTGGCTTCTTTCTCATCTTTCCTACTCACAGCTGGTTTGAAAGATTGCCTCTTGGTAATGCTGTGAATCCAGACTAAAAGTGAAAATAGAAATTGCCCACATGTCCATTGGCCAATAGCTAAAACAGTTTTATAACTTCGTATTATTGTGGTAGTTCTCTAAATAAGAAATTAACCACGTGTGGTAGAGACGAAGCGTAACTATGCCTAAAAGAGTCTTCTACCTTTAATCCCCAAACTCCCAAACATTTCAATGGTGGGAAAATGAAATACATGGTAGAAACCTAGTCTGAAGCTGGGCTTAGTGTTGTTTCCCATCTCTGTGAAACATTTCATTAGGCTATTTTCCTCTAAACCTGATTCCTGTTCCATCATGCATAGATAAATAACTGCTTTCAGCCACAACAAACTAGTCTTGCTAAGCACAACTATGGATTAAAATACTCCATGTTTTCTCCCAGCTATGCAAGGAAATCATGACTCTAAACAGAAAATGTCTCTGCTTTTCAGGTTTGTTCACTTGGTGTTTTTATTTCACTTTTTGCAGTTTATCATGTTCTGTCATGGTTATTGTAAACATTAGAAATTTTTCTTCTAAAGGGTGTTTGGAAATCAGAAGGCATTAAGTGCTTAAGTGTATTTTTACTTATGGGGAAAAGCCAACGAAGGACAATAGAAAAAAACTCCAGTGTATCTCAGCTTGAAGCATATACTGCTGTGGACAGTTTCTTATGACTGAAAGCACAAAGCAGTAGAAACCTTTATTCTTTGGTCTGCAGCTGAAATACTTTGTCCTGTCTGTTCTTTTGGAAAATAGAATGGAAATTGTAATTCTGCCCTGGCCAGTCCATGGGCTTTCCAGTGGACATTCATACTGCAAGCTAAATTTCATTTGCCTGTGCGAGACTACTTCCCCATTCTGCAAAATGTGAATAGGAATCTCCTATACAAAGGACAGCTGTAAGTGCAGTACCTTAAAACTTATACCTGTAAAGTCCGGTTTAAACGTCACAGTGTAGCCAGCACATACACATTTAAAACCTTCAGAACTCAACTTTCATTTCCCCGGTTTTCTCAAAGATTGCAAAGGCCGCTCTTCTCTAATATGAGATCCCTTTTTTTTTTCTTCTTCTAAGTCAGAGCTCTGTTCACTTTCTTCAATTGCTAATTGATTCTGACATTTCTTTTCCAGCTGCAATTGCTTTTTGCAGCTTTACACATCTTACCTTTTTTTCCAGGGAAAAAAAAGAAAAAAACCTCCAATCTGTCCTCCCACTTAAAAGTAAGAATCCAAAAGGGATGAGAATAGCAAGCCTTTGCTACAAGGTGTGTTCAGCTTGCAGTGAAAATACTTCCCAAAAGGAGACATAGACTTCAGTGTGCTACTTCTACTAGCATATATCCTGATTTTAAACTTCATACATTTCTTCACACTCAAAAAACTGAAGACTCATTTTCAGCACTTAGTACTGAACTGCAAAAATTGCAGGAGTATAACTATGTATTATACAAATAAAATATGAGTCAATGGTCTTCATTTTTATTATTACTATTTTAATTCTATGAGAAAAATATCTATAGATATCTATAGATATTCTATGCCACTATATCATTACTGAGAATATTAAGGTACCTCTTAGGTAAACTGTAAAGTCTCGGTTTTCACAGCACGTTCATCTCTCAATATTTTAGGAAGTATGTTTTAAGCTCGTGATGCCATTTCCCAAAACATCCACACAGGAGATGTAAAACACTCTAGTATATCTGGTTGTTGCTACCAGCTGCTCTGTGTGGGAAACATAGAATTTTATTTAATACTTCCTCAGAGATAGCAAACAGATGGCTTAATGCACTCTTGAAATGTTTGTGCTTGAGATCCAATTATTTTTGTTCAGTTAACAGCTTATTACTACTTTCAGGATAAAATGATGTAGCATTCCTGATCTTAAGGCCATAGACTGTTGCAGGCTACATATAAACATTGTTATACAGGTTGTTTAAGATTCCACTTTTGTTTAAAAATTCCACTTTCCCTGCCCAGTGCCTCTTTCTTACAGCACTGTCTGTTTAAGTTTTCTTGTTTAATTGTATGTTAAACAGTTATAGTTGCTGATATTTTCATCTCAATGCCTTTGGATGATGCCTTCATTAACAGCAATTTGATAAACCAACCATTTTATACAACTGCCCCTGAATGTAGATCTTGACAGAGCTGAAGACTTTCCTTGAGCATTTTTTGTGGCATCTCCTATGGTATTTCCCCTTCAGTTCATCAGTGTGAGTTTGGTCTTACACCTGAAGCATGGGTCTGATGCTTGCTCTCCGCTCACTGTTTTACCAAGATCTCTGACAAGTAAGTTCTGGTGAGTGGTCTGTCACATGTGTTGTTCAGTGACATCCAGCCAGCTGATGAACTATCAGCCCATGTGACACATGCTGGTATAGCAAGTGTTGGTTACATAGGCAATGGTATGTAAGAGTTTGTACCAGGGAAGCATGCAGGGTTTTGAGTCCGACAGCTTCTTTGAACAATGGTTTTAATAGTAAACAAAGTTTCCAGTCTTATAAAGTCAATAACAACATATTTCTGAGTATGTTTGAGTTTTCTTTGCCAAAAACATGTGGAACTTTCCTCATCCCATCATTTTGTCCTTTATAGAGCCACCTTATTGACTCTATGAAGTTTAATTTAGATGAGAATTTTTGTGTTTCTTTTCATTTAATACAACATTATATGCATAGGCGCATAGAATTAAAAATTCAGAATTATATTCATAACATTATTAGTAAGTTTTTTATATGCCAAGATTATGCAAATAGCAAAGCTCATAGGCTATATTTGATTATTTTTAAGACTTCTCCACCCAGTTGTCAATGGAGCAAATACCTTCTTCTTTCAGTCATGACTCTTCAATAAGGTGATGTTTAATAGGACCTGTGGCAACAAGGTTTTTATCAAGTGTTGTATACTTTTGGGACTCAAGTAACACCAGGCAGTAACTCTAACTGTCCTTATCACCACTCCCACATTACAGCAGAATTTAGATTAACCAAAGAGGATAGATCAAGCAAGATCTTGGTAAAGAAATGACAGTTTGTACATTAGGATGTGAAAGGTTTGAGTGACATTAGACCCACTGTCTTCTATCATAGCATAGTGATCTACAGTAAGAGAATGATAGTGAAGGATACAGATCATGAACCAAGCTGTTACGGAGGCGTGTGGTCTGCCTTCTTCACTGTTGGAGGTTTTGATGAAGTAAAACTAGGTTTTAGAGGAGCACTGCAATAAACAGTGAACGAACCTAAGTTAACAAGCTGGAACTTTTTTTTTTGGCTCAGTTAGTTGACCTGAAGAGCTAGAAACAAAAGATACCCTGTTCAAAGTAAGTTTTCCAGAGAATCAAAAGAGGGACCTAGACATGTCGTCTTCTCCGCTTCCCTGCCCAAAGACAAGATCAGGTGTCCCAAACCATTCTTGACAGATTTTTTCCAGTCTCTTCTTAAAACCCTCTAATGTTGGAAATAGAATTTTTCTAGGCAGTCTATTCTAGTTCCTAATTGTCCTTCCAGTTAGAAATGTTTTATTCTCTAAGTTCTAACACAAATACATTTTGTGTGTTCAAATCTCTTCCTCCCACATTTATGCCACTGGATGTATAATTGTATATATAACAATCATATCCCTGCACAGTCCCTTTTTTTTTGTCTGACAAAGCAGGTCTTTTAGATTTATAGTCTGCATTCACCTTCTTGATTTTTATTAAATATGAGTGATAGAACTATGGAAAATATTACTGATGAAGTATTACTAATGCCTTGCACTCACTACTGAAAGTACCATGCCTGATATGTCATCTATTCATTATTTTCTTGGCTGCAGATGAATCACATTAGTTTTAAATAATATATATATAATATTAACTAATATACTTACAAATTTCTCTTCTGTTGTTTCTAAATTAAGAATTCCTGGGTTTAGCACCATTTTCTTTCATAGTTTGCTTTTTCTGCTGTTAAAAGTATTCTCATTTATGTGATCAGTCCTCAATACAATCATACCATTTTCCCTTTTTTGTATTCTGGTATCATTCTGCAGTGACAATGCTTCCTTTAAGTTTGTGACAGCAACAAATGTAGTAATATAATGTTACTTTTTAGTGTTGTGGTCATTAAGAATTGTTTACAAGTTTTTCCAATGCTTATATTTGTTTTAGGAACTCTACTAGAAACCTCTCTCCAGCCTTATCTTTCCCTTTTTTTAATTCTTCATTCATTTTATACATTATAATTCCTATGCAAATCCTAAAGCTTTCTAGTCTAACATTCAGTACTGAATCAAATGGTTTAGTAAAGTCTAGATAGTACTACTGGTATTCTTTTGTTTAGGAAATCAGCTGTTTTATCAAAGTGACATATCAGTTTAATGTGACACAGTCTTCCTTTGTTAGCATGTTGACTATTCAGTTTGTTTCAATTTACTTCGGGAGGGAGGGTGAAATCAAGTGATTGTTCCAAAACAATGATAAACATGACAATACTTTATGTAAGTCCTTAACACTCAGATCAAAACGCTAGTAAAACATGAATTAAAGTAAAGTAAGCATGAAAATTCAGATTTGTTAGGAGAGAACACACAGCACTCAACCTCCTTTAAGCTACTTATTATAAACCATTTATTAGAAGCTATATGACTCTGTACATGAGATGTATGTATAATTAGCTCAGTGTGAGCATTTTCAGATTTCTGAAATAGCTAGAAAACACAGGGCATATTCAAAGGCTGATACAGCAATATTAATATAAATGTTCTTTTACTATATTCTATTGTTTCATTCAGTGGTCTACTCCTTCATTAGAAACATGATTATTTGTCTTTGATGATGGGGGGGAGTGTTGCTCTCTCCAAAGTTAGGCTCACAGTATGTCCTTTTTGCATCCATGCTCAGAATATCAGCACTGACTCACCAAAATTCTGTACCTAATGCTCTGTTGCATTATGACTTGAATAGCTAAAGACGATATGCTGTTCTTTTTCTAGAAAAATGAACAAAACAAAATCCCTCACAGTAATGGGACAACATTTTCACTGCAAGTCTAAAGACAGGGAAGATATTTTAAGAGTTCAGAGAGTTGAACATTGCACAAAATTTTACTGTTTCTTTGTTATCGAATGAGAGAAGTGGGGAGATTGAAAAGTCATTTGGTTTGGCATGAAATGAAAAATTTCATGGCACTTTTTATATCTCTAACTCTGATATAAAACATTTTTCCTCCTTCTGTGATGTCTTTTTTGCAGGTTTAATGAAAATCAATTGAAATAAAAAAAAAATTTAAAAGAAGAAAATGGAATTTAAAAAAAAACCCCACACTTACTCTTTTTCACTGAAAATTCAGTGAAATTCCATCAACTGGATCTGAAACTGGTACATTATTTCATCTCTATGTAGGTGGGTTTTAATTATTTTTTTTTCCCAAATGAATTTGTCTTTGCTCTTGGTGACTTGAAATTTTTATAGAGAGTACCTAGAAGAAATGAGAGTAAGAATCAAAATAAGAACAAGAATGAAGGGAATGAAAGGAAAGGAGAAATAAAAATCTTATTTGCTATTGGAAACATTTAGTTACAGTCTATTGGAAGAGTATAGTGATTAACAAGAATTATTCTCCATATGAGTAAACAAAGAGGAGTCTTTGTTATTGTTTACAATAGCATGTTTATTAGCTAACATAAACTAAATGCTTTATAAGCCTCTTCAAATCAAACATTTCTACCAGGTATTTTAATTGCTGATAGCTAAGCAACCATGAAATAAATTACAAGTTGCCCTTGCATGATTTAAACTTGGTATGAGATTTGCCACAAACAAAAGAAATATTTCTCTGCTGGATTTCTTTCTGCATCATTTACTCCCTGCAGTTTAGAGCAGATTAATGTGTTCAGAGACTGATTGCCGTAATTACTCTGCCCTGCTGCTCTTTTATATTATGCAAACAAATGCACATGATGAAAGAGAGAAAACGGACAAGAATAGAGATTCTTAGGCTCTCCTGATTTCCAACTTAAAATATCAGGTCATGAATAAAAGCTAAAACTTTGAACCAAACTTGAATGCAGTTCACAAAGATAATTATGCACCTCATTAATTCTTTTTTCATGTTTGTTTCAATGACTTTTTATGTAATAATTTTCCATTCAAAATTATTTTTTTAACTCATTCTCTTAATTTAGAAACTTTGGAACTCTAATGGGCTTTCAGTGTTAGTAAATGTTTAAGTTCTTTTGAAAAACTACCTCCAAATATTTGTCTGCCAGTAGCAACCATCAATGGTAATCATTCACTTATATTTCAGTTACAGCAAATGACCATCATAAATAGTTTAGTTTTGCTTTTTTATTCCAAAAGGCAGTAAACCAAGAAATTTTTAAAAATCTGAAACAAGGCTGTAAAATGGGTCAGGTGGTTTTGGATGATAGTCTCATAATTCCTACCAGTAGCATGCTGACATTTTGTATATAGTATGTGTGTTTATAATCTTGAAGTCCATAMACAGTAATGAAATCACTCATATCTTTTTCTGACTACACTTTATCTCTCTAGCACACTGTAAGAAATCTGATCTAACAGTCCCACTTCAGGCAAAAGGCTGGACTCGGTGACCTCCAGAGGTCTCTCTCTAGCAATGTTTCTGTGGCCCTATGAATGCTGGCTTCGTGGAAATCCACTGAAACTCTCCCATTGACTTCTGTAAACCCAGAATTCAAAACTGTCATGTAAGGGTTCCTGCATTTGCCATATGGGTTACAATCTATTGTTGTTTATGGTTTACATAAATCTAATAGTTATGGCAGAGAAGAAGTTGACAAGATGTATGCTTATTACTGCTTTTTTTTTTCTTTTTTTCCCCSTCTTTGTTTAACTTTTCTGAATATGCATAAAGATAGGAGCATAAAATGGGGATTGTTGTGCTTTCCTTTTCTTGTTGTTTGTACCTCCTTCCTCGGGTAATTATCAAGGAGCAAGGTTTAGTGATTCTTTGTAATAGGCGTTAAATAACCTGTGTTTATAAATTCTCCTGTTTCCATGATACAGGACATGTCCTTTTTAGGAGGACCTAAAAAGATCTCACAGTGCTGAAAGTATATTTGGGATTAATTCCAAAGTTACAAATGGTAGAAAAATATCTTTTTTTCATTTTCTTTGTAAATATTTTTCACTATGTTTGTGCGCTATATCACTGAAATTTCTATTAAATACTGTTTTGTATTGAGTTTTTAAGTATTTTTTAATTTCATTTACAGTATTGATCTTTGAAAAATTAATACAGAGCAAACTAAAAGTTTATATATCATTCAAGAAAGAAAGAAAGAAAGAAAAAACAAGTCAGTAAAATTTATTCTTGGAACAAGGTACCAAGAAATGGCAAACTTGTTTTTCTGCCCCAGGGAGCTGTGTGTTAAAGTCATCGGCAGTCAGCATGGACTCAGATAAGGACAYATATTGTCCCTCACAGGATTAGAAGAACACTATGTCTGCTTTATCTAATTGCTTCCTTTGAGACATATATCTTACTTACGCTTGTCTCCCCTTTCTCATGCATTAAACTGCAAGTCCAGATTACCTTCTTGTGTGTCCCAAGTAATTTATGGAAAATGTGACAAATTCAGTTAAAGCTTTCTACTATATTTTTTAAATTATACAATGATGTTTGTTTCATCATTGTACTAAGAAAATAAAAAWAAAAAAAACAAACAAAAAACCCACCACAAACAAAAAAAAACAACCCCAAAACAAAACAAAACAAAAAACCAAACCAAAGACAAGTACAGAATTTCTGTGAGGCTGTCAGTCTGACGAATGTGGCTCACTCTGTAAATGCAAAATGAATATTTGGGGTGCCTGTCTCAGGAAAACCATCTGTGTTCAGAAATCCCTAGATATTACAGGGCCTGAATGCTTCTAGCAGATATTTTCAAACAAAGGTGAAAGCCATATAGTCCAGTGGCCAATAAAGGCATTGAATAAATCAACTGAACTTATTTTGCCTGTTCTGTCTTGTCTGTTTTGTAGCCCAAAGTCTGTCTGCACATAAAAATAACCCTTTTTATCTTTTTTCAATAAATCCCACTAGGAAGTTTGCCATTGAAAGTTCACCTATCATGAAACTTGCATCTCAACCAGAATACCATTATGTTCAAAGTCAGCCTGCAACCAGGTTCACGTGACTTTGGTTAACTTGCAAAAAAAATGTTAGAATGAAATTTTTCAAAGTCTTTATCTATTTTTGGATAYGGTTACTATGGTTATTAAAACCATAGGATGGTTTTTATGGTTATGAAAATCCAAATTTTATTGCATTAAGTTTCCACTTAATACAAGCTCTTTGCTGTGAATCAGGCTGTGGCAGTACCTTGTTTGTACCACTGCGGTCTTCCTCCTTTTCCCTGACCCCAGTCTCAGGCCTGGCACCAGCTATCCTGCCATTCTTGCAGTCATGCCTGTGACTCATCTATGTTAATCATTTGTTTCTGTTGGCCCAGGAAACATTTATTCGTGTTCTGCCTTGTACCAGAACTTTTCACCTTTGATCGCATTATCACTTAGTAAAGGTGAATCAGTTCAGCAGGGAGRTGTTAAGAAGTCATTTCTTACTTGCCTTCATCTATAAATTACAGCCTGCCATCTCAGACTTTGTAAGTGACAGTGTGAAAGATCCTAGTCCATTCTAGTGCATCCTTAAATGAATTTTACTTCAGCAGTAGTTGAAAAGCTCACATACGATTCTGGAGCATCAGAAAATAATTTCTGTTGAGTCCTACTTACGAGGGCTTAAGCCATCA
Organism: Phoebastria nigripes; assembly: GCA_035582835.1. Classification (NCBI taxonomy): domain Eukaryota; kingdom Metazoa; phylum Chordata; class Aves; order Procellariiformes; family Diomedeidae; genus Phoebastria; species Phoebastria nigripes. The sequence goes on from JAYKAV010002978.1 coordinate 458,104, forward strand.
CAGTTCAGCTGCATACTGTAACAAATTAAGACTGATATTCACATCCTCACTTATGACTTCTCAGAAGACAACTAACAAGGAAAAGGATCTCAAACTATCTTTCACCTTTAATGCACTATATGTGCACATCTGCTCCATTACACTATAATGAAGCCTTACTCTTTGGTGGAAGACCAGCAACAACAAGGGAAATCTAGATTACCTAAATTCATGGTAAAAGTAGAATTTCAGAAACAGGCTTTCCTCTTTCATTTTAACAAGCTTCATTATGCTGAGTGCTGTGAAACCTTATTTTCTTCTTTTTAATCAGTAGGGAAAGGATAGAAGTATTGTGCAATTCTCTGCCTAAACTACAATATTAATGGTAGGAATTGCAGAACTGAATATCACAATGCCTACAGTTCTTTCTTGGATACCTGCCAATCTCTGTTTTCTTAAGGAGATAATAAATACAATTATTGTTTACCTTTTACCAACCAAGGTTGAATAAAATGGTAGAAGTCAAGTCCAGATGCAAAGACTCAGAAGCTCAAATCAGTGGATATTGATAACCACTACTTGACCTTGCAGATTTACCTTCGATTTACCACAGCATAGCAGGTCACATATCTATATCTTAACCAGGGGAACAACTCCGCTATGTTTTTTGGTACCACTGTTTTCTCCTAGTCATGCTGTTAGCGGCATCATACATGATCTTTTGAATCCTGAAAACTATATGCAATTATCACATGAGAGACAAAGAGCCCATATTAAGTGCAAGAATATACAAAACAGAAAATAATAGAAATAATTCTGAAAACCACTCTGAAATAAACCAAAGAAAAACAAAAAGAAAAGCAAGAAAACATCAACTGAAGATAGTAACCAATGGCACAGTTTTCAAAGGGAACATCTAGGTTTGTCTTTTTTTTCCCYGAAGGCATGGATGGCCAATTTCTTATCAAAACAAATTTCTGCTCTAAGGAACAGACTTAATAGTATGGTCTTTAAAAGCAAATTGGAAACTGCCCTACTGACCACTTTAATTTGCATTCACATATTGTGCTGGGAGTCAGTGACTGATTACTCTGTTAAGAACACATCAGTGAAATCAGGTAAAAATATTGAAAAACTGAAAAAAAGAAAAAAAAATTAGCCAGTTTCCATGCTACTATGTTTGCCATAAATTACTAATCAGCCTTAGACAGAACTCAAATCTTATCAATATCACCTGATTTTCCATTACTTAAATAATAAACCATTAAATCTAGTTCATGAAAAAATAAGACTACTTAAAGCTAATAATGTTTTGATTCAGTTTTGAGTTTGTTATTCAATCCAAGAAGGACTGAGTGCAGGATTCAACCTTGGATTTTACAAGAAGCTGTTGTAGTTTTACTCAATTTCTTTAATATTAGCAATCTCCACTTACTTTTTTTTCCTGTCCCTGATAACAGGTATTTTCTGGAAACATTCAAGGTCAGGTTGGACAAGGCTCTGAGCAACCTGGTCTAGTTGAAGATGTCCCTACTCACGGCAGGGCGGTTGGACTAGATGACCTTTAAAGGTCCCTTCCAACCCAAACTATTCYATTATTCTGTGATTCTATGATTCTATGATTTCCTCTGAGCTGGTCATCAGATTTATTACCTTATCTTTAGTTCCTATCCCTGTTAACATTTTTATTTTATGATGTATAAAACAGAACAGCAAAATTATGCCTAGTGACACAATATTAGTAATTATGTACTTGTTCAGGGAAAAGGCAACCAAGGTCAGGACTTAATATGATTCCAGGGAGGTTAAACAAAGCATCATGACAAATGATGAAGAAATAATAAAATGTAAGCCACAGTTTTGTTGGAGAAATCACAAGTATTTGATTATTTCATCACCTTTGTTTTCCCTTGACACCTGTGGTCAGATCCAGCATAAATACTTCTGCATCTTGGTAGAAAAAGATGATGTTGCACAATCTTCTTGTTCCTGATTTTCCAGGTTTACTCTTGGTAATATTTTGATGCAATTCCCAGAGCCTACACGAGTTGCCTTGTGAGAGCTGAAATGCCTTTTTACTATGAAAAACGTTTGCCGCTAATCCCAGAAATGTCAGTGATGAGTGCATGTAGACCTGGAAGGGTGCAAAGAAACAACAAACACATTATCATGAGAGGTGAACTGTTCTCTCCTTGAAATGCCTTATATAAAAGAATCAATATCTTGTTAAATGAACATATTTTTCTCAATTTTCTTCTCTCATTTATGTGTACGCCCAGAGAGAGGATTAATTCATATAAACACTGTCTAATGTAAATTATTTTCTCTGTTTTCTATTCTTTGGCCTTTTACCCAAATTAAAATCAGTTTTACAGACTCTGGAAAAGAAGATAGCTTTTGCTTAATAATACAATAACTAATCTATATACTTTTTTTTTTTTTATTGCTTTCACATAATTTTTTAACCTAAGGCAGAAATCTTCTTTAACATGTTGTAAGGGGCTTGTGTTTTTAAAAGTATTCACTATTTACTTATAGGACACTTTATTTTACTTTTTGTTGTTGTTGTTAAATGAGTTTTCTTAAGATAAAAAAGATGTTATTTTGATCTCGCATTAAATGATTCTCATTTATTCTGACAGTTTTACCTTTATAATAACAGGTTTATGAATTAATAGATATGACTCAACAGTGCTTCAGCATCCTGTAAATGTTAAAAAGGGTTAATATGTTCCTGACAAAGACACATCAGCTTGAAGTAAATCAGACTTTATCAACTCATTTTTTTTCCCTTACTGGCTTCTTAAAGAGGGAACAGACACTGAGGAATTATTTTCCAGTGCTTTTCAATAAATCCTCTCTAGGCAATGTAGGATAAAAATCAAAATACTTAATTATAAAACTTCTGAAAATGCTGTTTCCTATGAATATACACAATAAGGGTCTTCGCAGGGCAACAAGAAAAACATTCTGTTTTGTCATATGATCGTATTATATAATTCTGCATACTTCAAACTAATTAAAATTTGTAACTACCCAACACTTAGTAGAAGCTGCTTCAAACTTAGAACTTCAGCTTTCTGATGATAAGTTTCTGTGTTTATTCCCATATTAATCTACAATTATTCTGTGTTAATTTAATATACCTTGTTAGAAATTTATTGATGTACCAATATTTTCTTTTAGTTTAAATACTTTTTTTTGTCTCTTTTAGATGCTTAAAATAGTTACTCAAGTATTTAGAAAACTGTGTTTCCTCTAAGTTTCAATTATTATATTAATTGAAACTATATTCTAGTCTCTGCTTACAAAACAAGGTCTCTTCACAGGCCTTTTTTGCACYAGTTCAGTTTGAGCAAATCTTTCCTGAATATAGAGATCAGAATTTCTCACAATGAGTATTCCATATAAAATTTTGTCATTAAAGTCCTGTATGGTTTCATTAATACTTCCATCTCTCTCTTCAAAATACTTCAGACGAAAATTTCTTTTGCTATCCTGTAACTGATACCAGGAATAAACTAAATCTTATCTATGGCCCACAGTTGTCCTGTGATTAACTAATGCATGTAGGTCTATCTTCTCTTTTGCTTCAACTTAAGGAGCACATAGCTCTGCTAGAAAATCTTGCAGCTAGCTCCCAGGTGTTCAACCTTTTAAAATTTCATGTTTCTTTTTTTTTTTTTCTTTTTTTTTCCTCCTTAAATTCAATACAATATACTATTTTATTAACATTTTACTGCTGCTTCTCATGTACAGCTTCATGTTGTCTGAAACTGCATCTTCTAGAAAATTATTCAATGAGGAAACTAAAGATTCCAGACTCACTTATGAAGGTAGCCACCCAAAAGATGATACTGTGCTATGATTGTATCCTATTTTACAGGGGAGCAAGGTGAGCATCACCAGGTGTTGTACTGAAATTGTGAATTTCTAAATGATTTCAGTAACACACAGGAACATTTTTAGACACATATACCTACATCTAAATGTATAGATATATCATGACTAGGAGCCAGGAGCCACTCAGTAAAAACTGAAAAGAGTACTCTTCTTTTCTGAAGAGTGTTTGAAGCGTGGAGTCACTAGCAGCCCTCAGTTGCTGGTCTGATCTTACTCTACATAAAAGACTGACACTACTGTCCTCCTCCAACACTACCATAGCCCAGCTTCAGCTATCTGTGACCCAACACTTAGTTTGGTGTAGCTGTGCTATCAGGAGATCAAGATTATTTGTCTCACAAAAAAAAAAAAAAAAAAAAGAAAAAGGTGCCTTTACATTAGATCATAGTTATTCTGATTTTCTAAAGTGCTGTGAACACCAAGCAGCTTTATGCTATGAATATTAACATTTACTCAGAGCCCAAATAATTACCTGTTTTCATCTTCCTGTTTTCAAATGCTTTATTCTGATCCTTCCTGGAATATTTGGGGGTTTATTATTTTAACAGGTGAGCTTCACAGTATATCAAACAACACCAACCAGGCTAGTCCATATGGAATTTTGTGACGCAAGAAAACAGGATGAGTTCAAATACTTTCCAACAAATTCCATAAAATGTAGCTCTCCCCGTGTATCAGGAATGAGACAACTCAAATATCTTTTCCTGTTTAAGAGGTGGCAATATAGCAAAGGGTAACAACAGTGTTTCAGAAAAGCTATGAAATGTTCTATAGCTGAAAACCACTGTCTTAAATATTACCTAAACTTCACATGCTGCTCGCACAGTTTATATGCTGCTAGTATACTCTGCAATTGAGAACTTACAGGGCTTTATATTAAATTTGATTTTTAAACCTACTTGCTTTCACCCACCTGCCAGAAAACSTTTTTTTTTGTATACTCTGAATCTATATATATTTAATAAAAGAACCTTTTGTATATAAACACTCCTTGAAATAARAGATTTTTGTAACACTGCCCTTTCCGGAGTACAAAATGATCTCTTTAGGGGTTTAAAAGCCAGCAAAAGTCATAGACTGTTTAGGAGGAAGCTAGTGCTTGTGACAGCTAATACATGCAGACTGGGAAAGTAGGAACAGGACGTCCCACGATAGCTGCTCCATGGTGATTGATCCTTTGTAGTCTCTTTCCCCATGAAACTTGAAGAAAGACTGCAGTAGGTTACCCGTTTCACATCCTAYTCCTTCCTAAAAGAGTGATGGGAACATATTTAATGTTCCTGAGAGACTCTGAGTAGGAAACTCAGCACAAATTATAACCAGAAATTTCTGTGTGCGTGATTAAGCCAACATGTTTCGTCATTATTCGCTCCTCTCCCAAGAAAGATCTTGGTTTTGTTCACTCCATTTCTTTCTTTTTCAAAAAATATTTCTCCCAATAAATGAAATTAGATATTAGCTTCAGAAAAATACAGTGTTCTATCTTAAAAAAAAAAAAAAAAAAATTCTTTCTCTTTCATACTATATCTTTGGACAAAAAATACTTGTGAAAGTTATTCAACAAGAATATTTTTTTTTTTTCCCAAAATTTGAGATAAAAAGGATCTGCTGGAATAAAACTGGACATAAATATTCATAAAGAAAAAAAAGAATTAAGGAATTTTTTTATTATAAAAAGCATTTTTAAAAGTTTTAGGTCTTGGAGTAGTCTTATATTTGAGTAAATATTTTTTGTTAATCTTTGAACTTTATGTGCAAACTCCCCTGACTTTTTTTCAGTTGCATTCTGTCTTCTTTTCTTTCACTGAAGTTATTGTCTTAGGCTGGCACTCTATATTCTCTACTCTGATTTTTGATCTTTTCTTCTCTTGATTTATTCCTTTTATGTATGAAGATCAGGTCATTCAAATGTTTAAATTATTTTTGTCCAGAAGCTTCAATTTAAGAAGTTTCTCCAAGGTAAAAAATAAACTTGATATTAATATGAACTTTTCTCGTTTAATTTTTACTGTGTTGCTTATTCCTTTTTAGTTGTTTTGTCTAACTCACTATGTCTTTTCTAATTGTACTTCCAGATGAAAATACATGTTAAGCAAATTTTAGTGAAAGACCAAGCTGGAAAATGTATGAAGTGCCATCTAAAAGATCACTATATAAATCTGTTTTTTTGATTTAGGCAAAAAGTGTTACAGCAAAAAAATCAACACTTATAACTGTGGAAAAAAATTATCAAGTACAGACTCACACATTTTATATGAAAACCAAAGAGAAATACCTTGGTTTCATAGTCCGTGTAATTTTTTGTTTGAGAACTCAGACATAAAATGTAAGAAAAATAAAATTGTGGGAAAAAGAAGTGCTTCTAAGACCCTAATGAGGAGAAACTGCTAAATAAAAGACTGAAGATAAGGTGCATTAGATATATATTTAGGAAATGCACAGAAAAAAAAAATACAGATCTGTATCATGCCCATCAGTAATTCTCAAGGTGTTTTACAATTGGAGAAGTATCATTACTCCCATTTTAAACATGTAGAAATGGAGATACAGAAGATGGCAAGGCTGGGAAAAAGGCCAGATGCAAAATATCTAGGAAGAGCTTACAACTGTGAAAAGTGTTGTATGATTTCCTGTTCTGCATTAAGTGATCTTTTGCAGCAAGAAAGTTAAAAAGAGAATTAAAGAGGAGGGGTTAATCAGCAGACACCAAATTTGAAGTGCAAGCAGAGAAAAAAATATAATCATAAGAATTCTTGAAGATACAGAATTTTTGCAAGTTAAATTCAGTTACTTGTCAGAAGTCTCTTAAAAGATAAGCAAACTCTCTGCCTACATGATCAAAATTAGGAAAGATCTTATGACATTAACTCTCCAAACCAATATCAACACTATACTTTATAATTTCTTCCCTAAGAACTATATGTTGTCAAGCTACCATTTGAATCAGGGTGATAAGACATTGTGATCTTTCTTTTTAATATTTGGTTCATATATTCAGATAGAACAGATAGCAGTAAGAAAGTACAATGCACCAAAAGTCACACAATGGCAGATGGTTGATTTTGTATGCAGTCCACCTGGATTTCTACTGCTCTTACACATTATAATGAGACTGTATGAGGTCACTACTCAGCATATGTGAGGTGAGGGCAAGCCTCCTACTTTCGGAAACATTTTTATTGCTTTCACAGAGTTTCCGTTGAATAGATGTTTTACAATTAAATGTCAAAATACTTCTAAAATGATGCAGAATAGAACAGAAAGGGACAAGACCTCATCCACACTCCCACTTCTTTATATAAAAATAAATAATTTTTTGTGGTTGAAATCTGCAGAAAAGGAGAATTATCATCTTATTAAGAGAAGAGAGAAACAGGTAACTGAATTTTATGTACTTGCTTGCTACAGTTTGGACAAGATCCTTATAAAATAATCAGATGGCCCAGCTGGAAAACTAGAATGAGATTTCTGAAGTTTTTCTGCACCTTCTAAATCTAGACGTAACCTACAATTTAGGGTCCAAGGTGTCTTACAGAAATAATCAGTAATAAATGTAAAGAAGTAATATGGTTTCTTTGCATTTTCCATTTATATCTGCATTCAGAAAAGGATATGTCTATTTGGACTCCAAATAAGGCATAAGGCACGTGCACAAATGTGTATATGTATATGTATGTTTTAGTGCATTGATATTCTTCAGAACAGATATGGCCGCAGTAGATCTTCATAATAATTCCATTTTCTGTTATCTGCAGTGCTACCTCTTCAGGAAAAGCTGTGGAACTTAATTTTTGACCAAGACTTCTTTTTTGGGCRGGGGGGTGGGAAGGTGAGTTTTATTTTGTTTCTTTTCTTTTGGTGTGTATGTGTACTGGGTTTGGCTGGGATGAAGTTAAATTTCTTCACAGCAGCCTGTCTGGTGCTGTGTTTTAAATTGCGTACCAAAACAGCATTGATAACACAGGGATGTTTCAKCTGTTGCTGAGCAGTGCTTGCACAGCATCAAGGCCTTCTCTGATTCTCATGCTGCCCCCACAGCAAGTAGGCTGAGGGTAAGAAAAAGGTTGGGAGGGGACACAGCTAGGACAGTTGACTGAAACTGACCAAACAGATATTCCTGAAAAGTCATGCCAAGCAATAAAACTTGGTGGGGGAGGGAGGGACAAGTTCTTCCAAAGTAGCCATTGCTCTGGGAATGACTGGGCATCCATCTGCTGGTGGCGAGTGATTGGTTTTGGAATCACTTTTTTGTTTTCCTTTTTTTTTTTTTTTCCCTTTCACTTATTAATCTGCCATTACCTCAATCCATGAGTCTTTTGAGGGTCTTTGTTCATTTGTTTGTTTGATTGTTTGTTTTTTCCTCTCACATTGCCCTTCTGATTCTCTCCCTCATCCTGCCCGGGGTGAGTGACTGAGCTGCTGGGTGAGAGCTTAGCTGCCAGCCAGGGTCAATCCACCTGAGTATGATAGAATAAGTTCTCCAGAAAAGACTTTCCACCTTTGGAATATAGCTATTTTAAAAGAAACACAACAAAAATAAGCTCATGGACTGCATTTTCAGGGAATGCCACAGCAAGTGAAAGAGTTGTTATTCACATGTATGGACTGTTATTTGTATGGACAAGTTATTCATTYGTATGGACTGAAATGATATAAAAAATCCAAAGGTATCACTTTACCAGATTTAAGGCAGTGAAACTGACTTTGCAATTTCTGCCTTTAGCTCTAATACATATGAAGTTTACATCTTTATATTTTTTTATCTAATCTAGCGGAAATTAATAAGATAGTACTGTAAAACATTACTTTGAAGGAAAACTTTCCAAAGATACAGGGAAAGTCAAAAGAYGGTAGCTATACACTTAGCAGCCCATCTTTCCTCCTTTCTTTCTATTTTATAGGGTAGCGGGCCTGATTAAATCATTAGAACAACTGACATTTGCCATAACATTCTTAATTTATTTATTATTTTTTAATAATATAGCACTGACAGTGAGCATAAAGTGACCTAATTATTCTGAACTCTTCATAGTCACTTTTCCAAAGAGATTATGTACTCGGCTGTACTGTACCTAAATAAAAATCTATATAGTGGGTGACATGTCTTTACGGAAGCCCTGTATATAAGATTAAGTGAAGTCTGAAAACAAGCCCCGGTGACAGATGAAGGACAGTTGTAGGAGTGGATTAATGCACTAGTTTTCCTTTCAGAAACAGGAGGGGAGTCTTTTTGGCCACAGCTGAAAATATGTCTGATGTTCTCAGCCTTATTCTTGGTGCAGCTATACATATAGCATAAGGCGATCTATAGTTACCTCTCTGGGCCTGATGTGGTGCCATGCGAAGTCAATAGAAGAGATTCCAGTGACTATGAAAGCTACAAGCCTGCAGTACGTTACCTGGGAATGGGTTTACCATTTAGAAAAGTTTGCAAAGTATCTGCTTTTCCACTGGTTCTGACTGTCTCAAGAGCCAAATACACATCATTCCTTTTTCAATGTTTTTGTCAGACTGTCAGATTACATTACCAAATGAAAAATTGACTCCTCCTGTGTAAAACCAGTAAGTGACAGCATAATTTCAGCTTTGTGTTTTAGGGTGAGAACTCTGCATAGCAGATCAGAAATGTGGTTACACAAAGAATTTCATGGTACAATACTGGAGGGCTTTCAAATTAAGCTTTTCAAATGTAATAATCTGGTGTAGATTTATAAGAACAGATTTAATATAGATGAAAATATTTTACTTTAGCTCAGCTCTGTTGGCTGAAGAATAGATGTTACTGTATGGTTTGGGTTTTAACTTGGCATAGTTCTGAAATTATAGGTGTGCAATGTTATGCTGAGTTACACCCATAGCCGTGTTTATGCTCAGTGCCACATTCAGAGACACCTGAGAGCATTGCAGGAGATGCTTTCATATGTTTAACAATGGTGAGAACTTGCGCTTAGGCACATCAGGAACAGCAGAGCTGAAAAGGGGCTGCTTCCATCTCTGTGGTTCAGGTGCGTATCTTCATCAGAGTTGTTAACGGTGCCTCAGGTATAACAACCCTCTGAGAGGGTTTGTCTCCTGAGCATTCAACACAGCGTGCTTAGCTGTACAGCTGGCTCACACTTGATTTTGCCTCTCTGTCCTATGAAAATTTCTAATTGGTTGGTTCAGCAGAGTGAATGCTCTGTGCTGGGGGTTGTTTGTCAATAGCTTCTCTTTCCTAAGAAAAGCCGAAAGGGTATTGGCTAGATTATTCCAGCTTCATCTGTTCTCTCATTTAAGTTAAATGTTTGGGTGTTCTACCATTTCAGGCCTCGATGTCCTTTCAGTAAACTTGATTGTCCTTTCAGACAGCTCTGGGTATGTCAGGTGTCTTTTAATAATGGATAAAAATGTGTGAACTACTTTCCACGATGGGACAAGACAGATATGGTAACTTTTGACAAGATATGACAATGTACAACATATCATCTGTCCCTTATGGCTCAACGTACAGTAAAAAATCTGCATACGTACAGACAGACAAGTCAGCTACTTCGCAATAGCTGTCTATGCGCAGACAGTTAGTAAATATAGTGGGATTTAAAATACATTAGTGGTGGAAGAAGGGTGACCTATCATATATTTATTGTAGGTTAGAATGTGTAGAGAGATAGCTGAAAGTTTGATAGCAGATAGCCATGACAGCTTGCATCATTATGCAAACTTGTTTGTGTATCAGTGAAGACTCTATTAACTCTTCCATAATAATTACTTATGTAGGAGCTTTGCTGTGTTAATCTAAAGTGATCACCACATTATGATTCCACAAAAAATAGAAAAAACTCTCACGTTGTTGAATAGCRTATAAAAAATATTGCAAGCTGGATTGCATGTGAAAATTATATATGAATGAATGAATCCTAAAAGCCACAGTGATGATTTATTTTATCTTTTCCAGTGCTGATTGATTACAAATACCTATTTGTTATTTTTTTCCAACATTAGTTAGTATTTGTAAAGTAGTGCTATATGTGAACTTGCAAAACATGTTGCTTCCTGTACAAAACCAGAATATACATATGTGTATAAGTAAAAATGAGTAGAATATTTTCAGAACTAAAATATATGAATGTTTTCCATGAATATTAACCATTTTTGTGTTCTGCATTCATTGTGAAACTATTCAGAAGAAAGAGCTGAAAAACTTTTCATATGAATACACTTTTGTGAAAACTTCTTAAATTGCATCTGAACACATATGCAATTAGACTTTTTTGATTTTATGTTTAGGGGAAAAAAAAATAAAAATCCCTCCTCAAAGTCTTCAGAACAGGCATTTCATACCTTTCCCCTAAGAATTTGTTTACTCATTTGATTTATTTCATACTAGTTAGCAAATTATGCTCAGATTGCAGTAAGTCTTTGATGCAGTTGACTTGCTACAGTAAGTAAATAAATAAAGCTCCATAMTTTGTTACTAGAGCTATTTAAAATACAATAATGCAGGCAATGATTCTCAGGATTTAGCCTGACTAGGAAATAATTTGGAAGCATTGTTTGTTTTCTCTGATSATCTATTTATTATTATGTAGGTTTGAGAATGGATTCTTCATTTTGATAGTTCAGTGTTTAGTGTTCTTTGTATTACTGATCACCAAAGACACATTTAGTTTGAACTCTTTATTCACTTTATATTTAAGTGTTTTCTTTTCTACAAAGGACCAAGCCATACAAGACTCATGAGATAATTAAAAATATTTGGTGTATTTTGGTACACCATGTTTGCATTGGCTGAATGAAAACAGTTTATATGGAAGTAGCTTATTTTAACTTACTGGACAGAGATTTATTTTGCTTTTCCTCTTCTTTTCTAAACAAACATACAAACATATAAATCAGACCTTGAAGATCAGACAAAAGATCAGAAAAGAATTACATTTCCCTAAAGAATATTTCTGGTTTACTATTTTTTTTTTCTTAAATACAAAGTTCACTTCTTGAAAWGCAGGCATAGATAGTAAAAGTTTGTCTGGAGATACTTCAGAAGGATGTGAAAAGGAAAAAATGTTCTCTGTGTTGAGAAGATACTCTATCCTTCTTTCATCTATCATGCTATCTAACTGCATTCAGTTTCTTCAGTCCTCATATCTGTTATAATAATATCTCTCGGAAGGAATCCAAGCCATCTACTTTATTTTTCATCTATTCTTAATGAAATGAAAAAGAGGAATAAAAACTACAATAAAAAGTGTTTTGAAATTGTGTTTTTGAATACAGGTTTTCCTAGAACTTGTTAAGATGTAGGCTTCCACCATGTCTAGTTAATTCAACTTTGTTTTGTAAGCAGTATATCTGTGCTCTGGCTTTTATGCTTTTCAAATCTCCTGAAGTATCTACAACAAAATATTTGCAGGTGATCTTATGGGCTTTGCTCTAGCTCTACTTTGAGTGTGGAGCTTGTGAAATCCTCAGTTCAGATGCTAGCAGTTGCACTTGAACAAAAGCATTTCCCATTTATTTCCACTTCTGTGAATAATATCCATCCTTCACTTGCTATATTAAGTCTGTTCAGCTTTTAACTCAAAGCTTGTCATTCTGTTCCAGTTGGTTTTTGGAAAGGCTTATTGATGTGTTTATCATATAGGCTATAAAATGTTTGCCTCCTTTTTAAAAGTGTAATTGCACAGATGTGCTAAGCTGGCTGCTTTTCAAGACATTAAGAGTAGTCTCTGGTTCAAGGAGGAATGGTGTGTTGTAAGCAGGAAAATATGGTTTTAATTAGTGTATCTATAACTCCAAACACAGGACCAATAATTAAATCAGTATTGTCCAATTACTATTTCAATCAGAGTCAGATTTTATAGCCTTCTGTCTAATACTGTAGCAGTCTTACTTCTTTTAAGCATATAAATTGCATCTTATAAGCAAAATCCTGTGTTCCCCATTCACGAGAGCACTGTGGATGTTGTTAAATGCTTGGTGTTGTAGAGCGGGATGCAAAGGGCTGTGTCTGACACAATCTCCGAGTCTGTAATGCAGCACTATTTGCCAAGGTGGAGTTTAGGTAGGGCAGCAACAAGTCCAGCAGCACACCATCCAGCGATACATAACCTGGAATTACTCAGCAGGATGGTTTTTTTCAGCTGCATAGTGATTTCTGTCCAAAGATTTCTATTTTAACTCTCGTATGCGTGTGTGCGCGCACACACACGCACACACACCAGTGATGACCCCTGCCCCTCCAGAGCCATGTGGACCCCCAGGAACTGGGCACTTGCTCTGACCACTCAACCTGCTGGTGCCCAGCTGGGGGCCCAGCTCTATATGTGTAACAACTCCACTGCGCACTCAGCCTGCTGCACTGTGTCCAACATCCAGGGATGTGTTCCTGCCCCACACCGAGGGGTTATTGTTTTAGCTGAAGTTTGGAAAACATTATTTGCTTAAATCCTGTCCAAAATTATAACAGTTATTCTGCAAATGAAAGTGTTCATTTTACCTTTGAACAGTCTCCTTATATTTGCGTGGAATCCAAGAATTACTTTGCTATGGTTGAGACTATAGTCTCAGTAGTGACTTACGATAATATTTTATTCCTAAAGTTCTGCTGCTGTTTCTGAAATGTATACTTCACTTATTCCATATACAAATCACCATCTCAACATTATTGCATGACCTTTTGAGAGCTATTTGATTTTCAATATGTTGAAATCCACCACATATCTGAGAGGAAAAATAAAAAAACAACAAAAAAAAAAACTCCAAAAGAAATACTAAATGGAAACCTGGGGAGAAAAATTTCTGTGACATTAGCATATTATTCCTTCCTGAAAATTAAGCACAGGCAAAAACAACAAAAAATTAAAAGAAATCTTTATTTCCCTCTTAATGTAATTACTTCTTCTACAACCACCGTGAAAGTATTAAACCTATTAAAATTAATGGTGATGGCTGAAAAACAGATGATTCAAGGTACTATGCAGCAAGTACCATACAGCTTTAATTTTTGCATAATGCTTCATTTATCAGTAGCACCTTGAGGACTTTTCCTGTGCTGAACTCAATTTTTCTGTTGAATGAGATGAATTCCTTTTCCTACTGATCAAAACTGTAATATTTTGAAGAAAGTGGTTATTAGTATAAGATCAGTGTGTTTTCTCAATAATGAAACCTTTTGCTTGAYGATGCTGCAGATATTTCCCATTAACATACTACTTTTTAAATAAATAATTAGAATATGAGTGTCAATATGAGACCAAATTTGTTGACAATAAAGGAGACACCAATTTTTTTTTTTTCAGCCATTTGATTTTATCACATAGATGTTGTATTCCCCAAGCTACAGGTAAAACTCCATGCAGTTTCAGGGACTTTTTTTTGGACTAATACCTTAAAATAATTAAAAAAAAAAAAAAAATACAGAGCTCTTAACATCAAAAGACTACATTTTGTATGAGTATTAAGATATATTTTTGTTTAAATTTTCTGTAGGTAAAGGAAAACATTTTCAAAAGGTGACATTCACAAAAGAAAACATACTTTGTCTAGGACAATTTTTAGCCTAATGATAAAAGAAAAGACTGTCTATTAAAGAAAGCTTAATTAAAAAAAAACAAAACAAAACAAAAAAAACCCAACACTAAATAAAACCTTTTTTTAAAAAAGGCAAACCAGAAACTCCATGGAAAATGATGAAGATGGAAATACCTGTTTCAAATTTGACAAGGTATTTATTTTTAGGCAGAATGGACTTCCCATCTTTAAGCCCAGGCTAGAAGTGTATTTGTGAAAGAACTGACAGATGCCTCCTTAATTACTACTATAACAGAAGAAACCTGTGGTTGCTACTGTCAAATTATAAAACATAATTGTTAGGTTGGGCCTTAACAATGGTAAGTCAATGTTTAAGTCTTTGCAGTGCACAAAAGCAGCTTCACTACTGAAATACAAACAAATTACCCATGTATCCAAAATGTTTTTAAAATAATGTAAGAAGTGAGAATAAAGACAGCCTATAAAAAAGAAAGCCTTGAAAATGTGGAAGGCATAGATAGAGCTTATCAAGATGAAACCGATCATATTAAATGTTTCACTTCTTCATTTGGCCAATAGAAATTGTATAAATTATGCATTTTTCTCTTTGTGATACATCTGCCATGGTGAGAATGAGAGCTGTGCAACTATTCCGCAGGTAGGTCAGACCATTGTCATGTACAAGCAAGCAAAGGATCTGAAACAGTTTCTGAGGCATAGATAATGCTGTTTGGTTTTGGTTTTAATACCAGTGCAGAATTAAATTGTCTTCAGTTGCCCAAACTTCTTATTTTCATAGTCACACAGCATTTATCAAACATAGTAACTCAGAAGTCCATCTCTCTGGGGCCACCTTTAGGCACAGGTAAACAAGTAGCTGTTGTGGGTGTCAGGACCCAGTAAGTTAAAGCCATAACCTTCCTACTTCTCCCTGTGCCAAAGACTTGAAGAATTGGCCTGCTGAGGGCAACATCAGGAGAAGTGTGCCAGGGACTAACATAGACTAGAGCAAAACCAGGTGCCGAGGGCAGCCCAGGAGACATCGCTGCCACCCCTCTCCTGGTGCCTGTTTTCCAAAGTGGGGTAGAAGAACCTTTCGTTATATTTCTCCAAGCTGTATAATAGCACCTGCCAGGATGTAGCTGTCCTTAAATCAGTGGTGAATAAAATGGAAATGGTTTTACTAATCTCTCAGATTTTGAGAATACAGGTTGAAACTAGGTTACATTTTCACGCTCTTCCTTGCAGTTATGAAAGCTAAAGACTAATTTAGAATCATAGAATCATAGAATCATAGAATCATTAAGGTTGGAAAAGACCTCTAAGATCATCAGGTCCAACCATCAACCCAACACCACCATGCCCACTAAACCATGTTCCTAAGTGCCTCATCTACACGTCTTTTAAATACTTCCAGGGATGGTGACTCCACCACTTCCCTGGGCAGCCTCTTCCAATGTTTAACCACTCTTTCA
>JAYKAV010002978.1:480786-499617 GCA_035582835.1 Phoebastria nigripes
GTCAGGAAGTTGTCTTCCACACACTCCAGGAACCTCCTAGACTGTTTCCTCTCTGCCGTGTTGTATTTCCAGCAGACGTCTGGGAAGCTGAAGTCCCCCACGAGAACAAGGGCTAGCGATCGCGAGACTTCTGCCAGCCGCTTGTAGAATGCTTCATCGACCTCTTCATCCTGGTTGGGTGGCCTGTAACAGACTCCCAGCAGGATATCTGCCTTGTTGGCCTTTCCCTTCATCCTTACCCATAAGCACTCGACCTTAACATCATTTTCATTTAGTCTCAATAAAGAAAGTTGGAGAATTTTAAAATATCATTATACATGGCTTGTCTTATTGCATTTGTACTGTCATGGTGCAATTTTAATCAACCTGGTGATGTATAATAATAACGTAAATGGAACATTTTATTATATTGGTTTGACAATGAATCTAATTTTTAGGATTCTGTTATTGCATAAGTATGAGAAAATATAATTTTAAATATCTCAACTAATAAAATAGAATTAGGTAACATTTAAATATTACTAGTGTGGAAATATATAAAGATTGTTGCCATAAGAGTAGTAAAATACATTATTATTTCACTCTCTTCATTTTTAAAAGAAATTATAGAAAATGTTCCGGGAACGCTGATGATTTCTATGAGTGAGCCCTGTTACTAGGACAATAATACTTTTTCCAGATATATTTCCCTAGAAATGGTACARTGTTATACAAAGTAATTCACTAGTAACTAACTGAGGTAAGAATGGTCACTTCTTTTCAATAGCGTCTCTCATATGAAAGTTAATTTATAGGCTTTAGAATGATTTATCTTTAACTTATGGGAAATTCTGTGTGAAGGCCATCCTGAGGTTATTTGCCTTCATCTTTTCCCCATAGCAAAAGGAATTAGCTCTGATAGGGTAGAYGTTATGGAAAAGAAAAATTAAGTCAGCAGAGTAATAATTGTTGGAATATTGTGAAGAAGAAAGCATCTTATCATTCTCTCTTGAAAACGAAACAAAAAAGGCCCCAATTTCTAGAATTTAACATTTCTCATTATTGTGTGAGTTCGAACTCTCATTAGTTACCTTTACAATACTTTAAAAATATTAGTGTCTTTTATACTTGTTGGCTGATTAGTTTATTATTGGTTTTAACTGTTACAATGGAAGAATATTACGGGATACTATTATTCATCTCTTGATGATGACAGGATTCTTACAAATCAAAACAAAATTAATAGGAGACAGGCAGGCTCATTAAAAGGATTTTTTTTTTTGAGAAATAGTTTATATAATATCATATCTAGCTGGTTTGAATTGGAAATATTGTTCTAGAAGCAACTCAGTAAACCCAAAAATATATACAAGGATGGAAGACATTATTCAGATTAATCTCTCTTTCCACTTTTGCTTGCTGTGGAATCATATTGGATGCTTATACAATGTTCACAGAAATATAAAGAAAAATGTTGAGGATAATAATAAATTCATCAGTAAAAAGACTGGGAATATAAAATATCTCAAAATATAAATTATTGGGCTTTAATAGACCGCCTTCAGAAGGGTGTATTGGAGACAAGAAACCTGAAGTCAGAAATGTGTTAATTGAAGTATATAGTGGAAATGTTTATGAAAATTCTTCAGGAAATAAATGGTAATCCATTTGTTTCATGTAGTATTCAAGAACTGAACCACACAAAATTTTAATAATGTCTGGAGTCTCAAGACGATTTCTAAACTAAATGCTGCGGAAGAGCAGTCTACTCAGGATGACTCATGCTGTCAATATGAAGTCATATAAGGGCAAGCACAATCAGGGAAATACACAATGGCTTGCACAGAAAGAGGCAAGCTTTTTTTTTTTTGCACTTTCCCTGACACATTAGAAAACAAAATAAAACCAAACAAAAAAACCCCCCTTCATCTTTAATTGATAGACGGAATTTCTGGCTTAAATTCAGAAATTAAGAAAGATAAAGTAGGGTGGACCTTAGGTCAGCTGTTGAATCAACCCAACAGACGATTTCCAGCATGATCAAAAGACAATGTGTTTTTCTCTACAAAAGCTCTGCTTCRGATATAAGGAGAGTGTCTCAACTAATTTTAGGTACAAATATACAGTGCAAATATCTGCCTCTGAAACAATCATCCTAGTCTCATTTTTGAAACAATAGATAAAATAATACATTTTCTAGGAGTGAGCTCTCAGTCATTAGGATGGGAAAAAATATTTCTCCTCCTCATAATTTATATGGTTATACTACAGTATAATATGCCAATTAATGGCAGATGATTCACATTTACAGTGTCTTCTGAAGGCCAGTGGAAGCCTGAAAAACTATCTGTCTTGTGATAAGGTAGGTGGAATCTCCTCAGGAAGTTTTTGGTTAAGTGTTTGGAAAGAAAACTAGAGGAGAAGCACACAAATGCAGAAGGGCAACCGAGTTCGAAACAATTAGACAATGCACTGGTGAAAAGCTCCAAGGGTTATTAAAAAAGACCTCTGGGGATGTCCCTAAACTACAAGTTTGTGGAAGCTGGGAGGGTATAATGGGGGAAGTTTCACTGTACATTTCCCCACTCTTGTATTCTTTTAAATATTCGTCACAGGCCACTGTCAGAGAAGTACTGGAATAAACAGATATTTCATCTGACTTAGTAATAGACATGTTAATGTATATCATGGTGTACGTGTATAAATATAATGCATAATATATATACATTTGAGAGATGAATTATACTTTATTATGAAAGAACAAATTACAAGAAGAAACCTTTATAAGAAAGCTTTATAAAGTTTGGGTTTGTTTTTTTTTTTCATTGGCATTTCCTATTTCACTTTGATGTTATACTTCTGCTGTTTTTAAAGAAAATGGATTTTGTAAGGATGTCTTTGTGACTTTTGTAAAGAAAACCACAAGTAATATTTGGTTTAGAGTAGCTTTTAATTACATTTAAGCATTAGGTAAAACCACTCTGGGAAAAAAAAAAAATCCCATATTCACATTTTCCTTTTCTGTAATTGTGCTTCAGTGTCAGTCAAACAAGACTTCATCAAAATTAAAACCAAAATGAAGCAAAACTCTGAATTCAAGCATAATAATTTATATCACTTAAATAATATGCATGTAATGAAATTTAACAGTCTGAAGACAGAGGCTGATAATTAAAGTACATTTTAACTATAACTACAATGGCACAAACTTAGCATGACAATGAAAAAATAACAGTGATAATATATTTGTTTCTAACTGATAACGTAAGGGGAATTATACTAATCAAGATAAATTAGTCTCTTAACTCAATGTTTATATATAAACACAAAACATGGTATCAAATCTGCATATGAATAAGTATTAGATTGTTGAGAAATTAATCCATATTTGCATAAGTTAAATAGCTGCTTAGATTCATTATAAACATATACATATTTGTAAATAAAGACATTTTAAAGACTGGAGCTAATGTTAGTTAGCTAATTATCTTCAAATAATATTCTGAAAAGTGTGAACACTCCATTGGTTTTCAAAATTAAAGTCAACTTTTAATTTCAAACTCATGGTAGCAGCATTTTCTTATTTATTTCACGTTAGTAATCATCCTGGGAAAGGCTTTAAGGCACCAGACAGGACTGGGGCACCTACCAGATATCAACTTCCAGCAGAAGTTGGGAATATTAAAATGTCCTTTGTGCCTTGTTTCAAACCAGAAGGACAAAAATATAGTCAGCTGTTGTATCAACAGACAATATGTGTAGAAGACAGATTCCTTTTTGTTTCCTTCATTTCAGATTTTTATTTTTCTCTTTTGTAACTGGAACTCAAACACCTCAGATCCTGATATTACTTCTGTTCTCRTCCCAGGCTTATCACCGGTAAGTTTGCCTGAAACAGTTAATGACCACATAATYACTGAAAAATCCTTCAGTTTTAAAGTTTTCTCAAATTATTATCCTTATTTTCTAGGATATTAGGGGAAAAAAGAAAACCTCTTTATTTCCTATTTTGTTAAGGACAGTCAGCAGTGGAGCATGTTGCCCTGAGAGGCTGTGCCATCTCCATCTTTTGGAGGGTTTCAGTCCTCAACTGGACCAAGACCTGAGCAGCCTGGTCCCACCCCTGAGGTGGCCCTGMTTCTGGCCAGAGGGGTGGCCTAGAGACCTCCCAGGGTCCCTTCCATGATCTGAAAAATACTTGCAGGTACTCAACTTCTCTATGYCATGTCAGTAAAGAGAATAAAGAATAACTTGTACAAAATTTGAGTCATGTATCCTCAGTAACAAAGATCTGTTGGATTTAGTGATGTGTCCCTTCAGGTCACACTAGGTGAATAAAGAAGTAAAAGTAGGGATGTTTTGGCGAGTTGGTCTGTTGTCATCTGCTGTGGTATCTGGAATTGATCACTCAAGCTCTTCATGGAATAAAATAACAAATTTTAAAAAGCCTATTAACCTTGTACTTCTGTTCGTGTTTTCTGAGGAGAGTATCAGTGTGCCTGAATGTACTCCTACAAAATGCTACAGGAAGATTAACATGGGAAAGAATTCCACAGGAAACTAAGATTAGATTTTCCTTGCTTACTAAACATCTGTTGTAAAAATATGTCCAGAAAGAAAGTCTTCCTGGAATCAGAGGAGGATCTTAGGGCATCTCATACTTCATTACTTTCAGGTTTTCAAGTAATGAACTACAATGCATCAGGATTTAATGTATTGGTTCATTGAGGTTTTAACTCTCGGACTGAGCTAGTCAAGGAAAGGAGCAACTAGGCCCTTGAACCCAGTGCATAAGGAACAAGCTAAAGAATATTTGGGGTTAGAAAGCTGAGCTGGAAAACTCATATGTTTGAGGCTGGTGTGGTCTCTTATTTTTCTGTGCCCACAAACACCCTGAGTACTGAATTTTGTTAGATCCTGATAGCTGAAGAAGAGCCATTGGGGATTATTTCATTATATTCATAACATCCAAGATAAAAAAAAAGGTCAGCTGTCATTTGATCAAAGGAATTCACTCTGTACAGACAGTCCTTGGTGCCCTGCGTCTACTCCCTTTACTGCCCTGTGCCCTGGCACATGTATACAGTCACGTTGCTGCACCACAGACTGCACAGCTGGATTTCCTCCAGCAGCGTTCCTCACCTATCTTGAGAGAAAACAAGCTTCAGCAGCTTGGGTGCCCTACAGCATGAGGACTCTGCTAGCTTTTGCTGTAGAAGATAGGGATGTCCAACAGAGGTCTCCCAAGCCATAGAAACAGGTACTGCCTTTTCATAAATACTACATATCCTTCTGCCTTTAGCAGAGTGTTCAGATGTAATGTATGTTTTACTCTCAGAATTGCTGTCAATATATACAACATGTTTTAAATGGAATTTGAGAAATAGTTTATAGCTGTTTTCTGTGCAGCATCCTGTAATCATCAAAGCAACGTCGGGAAAAATGACTGTAGCTGGCCTAATTTGCAGTGTTTGTGTCACATGCAGTAGATGTAAGAGTGGGATCATTTGACCTGTTGCAGCCGCTTTCTGCAGTTTGATGTTTTCAGTGGGCATCAGTTTAAGCTCAATTTGTTTCTGCTGAGGTAAAGTATRCCTCATATGTTAAGATAAGCTCTTACCACATAAGCTAAGACATAGGCCTTTAAAAATTATCATCCACTCCGTGTCATGTTACTACTTTTTAATTGCACTGGCAAATAATGGAAGAGAGATTATATACTGAGCTGCAGTCAGAACAATACATTTGAAGATGTTGTATGCTTCTGTGCCTCATTAAAACCTTAACACACTGTTGGGACAAACACTATTTCTCTTCTTTCTGTACCATTTTGTTCAAAGGACTTAATAATATTTGTTTTTTCTCCACTATGAGAATATTGACCACCTGCATAAACACCTCCACACTGTCAAATATTTCACAGCTACCCTAAGGCTGCAAGTATTTCCTGATGTTTTTACGAAGTATGTTCACCACTTGTTTTCATAATACATAAAGTTCATAATTTGTCTCTAAGGCAGCCTCAGACAGGATCTTTAAAAGCTTTACAAAGAGTCCCTTATTATTATACCACAGAAGTATTTTATTGTCTGAGAAACACATAACACTAGGAAGGCTCCTAGTTCTTGTCTTGCTTTCACATATGTGCAGAGTCTCTTTCTAATTTCTAGTGTGCTTTATTGAAATAAGTCCTTGTACAGACTAATTGTGAAGTAATTCTTGTTATTCCACTGGAAAGTGGAAGGATCTCATTTAATCTCTGAGAAATGGAATCACAGAGTCATAGAATATCTCAAGTTGAAAGGGACCCGTAAGGATCACCAAGTCCAACTCCCTGCTCCTCGCAGGACTACCTAAAATTAAACTATAAGACTAAGAGCATCATCCAGACATTCCTTGAACTCCGACAGGCTGATAAACTAAAAAAGAAATGTATTTTATTTTTAGGCAAAATATACTAAGCTATGGGCTCTGATGGGTTAGTGGGAAGCCTGAAATAAACTTTGATACAAGCAGTCCCACATTTTTTTCTTGGCATTACTCACACTCTTTTTACCTATGGATATAGTTTGACAGCACATTGCACAAAAGCCACATTAAATTTGCATTTTAAAGGTGCAAGAAAACTTGCATAATACGCAAAAGTTATTTGCTCCTCACTCATAAGCATGTATTCGAAGTGTCCCAATCTGTTCCTATTTTCTCTTCTTTTTCTTGTCCCATTTTTCCATCTTGTAATTAAAAATCTGTACTTAGTCTGCTTAATAAATCTTCTATCTAGGAGATAAATCTTTTTTTGCCACCAATGCAGTTCAGTCATGAGCTGAAGAGACAGAAGGAGAGGATATGAAACTGTCCTTCTGTGTTACATTTTTCTGAAGAGGTGTAGAGAGCCAAGCACATAGCTCTGGGCAATGGATTTGTACCAGAGAGGTGTTTAGGGGCCTTGGATGCTCAGAATTACTTTCTGACAAGCTGCTAAAAGCCTGTGTGGATATTAGTGTGGTGTGAAGCTGGGTTTTTTTTGCATTTCTGCATATCAAAGGGCTATTTTTATTTCTGCATATGCAGTTGAGAGAGGAACACTGGCCTATTGACATAGGAGAGATTGGCACTCTGGGTGAAATTCATCTCACCTAACTCCAGCTGCCTGAAAAAYGGGCATCTAGTCAAAGCTATTTGTCTAGGCCTCTTCTCCCTCCCCTTTTAGTCAATGGAGAGAAATAGATACTGCCACAGGCAATTCAACCCCCCTATCTCAGACACAGAACCAAGTGGGATGAATTACCTTCTGGGAATTGCTTCTKTCTTTTGAGTAACTATATATGGAGGCTATATTTCTAGCTCTGAGCAGCCATTTAACTTAGATGGCTAGCTGAGCTGAGACATACTCTCTACGTACATCTGTAGCTCAGATTTCTGTTTGCAAACAAGGAAATTAAAGACTTGGCAAAGCCATTCYATATGCTGGAAGCAAATACTCTTAGTGCATGTTACAAAGAAAAAGGTATTTGCATGGACTGCACTTCCAGTCTTTCATCTGCTGCTGTGCCAGTGAACTGCTGGATTCAAAGAGTCAGCAATTATCAAGCCAGCAAGATGAAGGGGCTGAGGAGCAGCAGGACAGAATGGGCACCTGAAAAAGCTTTTGGATAGCTTTTATGAGAAATCAGTAATTATCGATGCTTTGCATACCCATAGATAAGCTTATCACTAACTTTCAGCTTTCTAATAACACATCATTTAAAACTCTTCAGGGGGTTACTTTTAGTGCTCGAGCAGTGAATTCAGAGTTTATGAACTGGTCAACCAGTACTACAGGAGCTGAGAACTGTGTTGTCCCAGGTCAGCTACAGCAGAATTAGTGAAAGAAGTAACCTAACAATGAGGGACTGTGAAATAGGGTAGTATTATGCTAGTCCACATAAACAGCACAAAGAGCTGAACACAAGTTCTTCCATGCTTATTTGTAAGCCTCTATGTTTTGAAACATCAGGCCAGGAAAGAGAGGGTTCAGATCTCGGGCTTTAGAAATTTAAAACCCAACTGAAGTTTTGACTTGAGTACAATGTATGTACCTTGTCAATATATTAATAAAAACCTAATATAAGCTCCTTCTTAAATTCCTAATTTTTTTTATTTACAATTGCTTTCTGGACAACATGAAATTTCCGTGAGTATATTTTCAGAAACATTTGGGTTATCAACAATTTTATCTACAATTTTTAAACAACTTCAGTTAGTCCTCCAGTGAAATTACAGAAATGTTTGGCTTTGTAGTAAGCTCTATTTTGAAGCCATCTTTCCAATTGTATGTGAATACAAATACTACTTTATTTATTGTCTTTTAAGCAAAGAAGCAGTGGGAATGTCATGGTATTTTTGGTAGCTTTCATGTTGTCATCTGTAAAGTGATGAATCTGACATCTAACATTACACCAACACAGTTATATTTCTCTATCAACCAGCAGATCTTCTGTGTGTGCCCAGTGTTGCATAGATTCAGTTTCTCCTTGAATCAGTCACTGTGAGTCAGTTTCCCAGAAGAGCTGAGTTGGATAAAACAGGTGTATGAAACGGAAGGAGAGGATATACAAAAGCTATACTAGATTTTGCAGCAATTTCCCTTGAGGACCAAGTAGAGACTGAGAGAAGACTGAGCTCAAGGGCTAGAGGCAAGTGACGCTAATAAAAGACAATATTATTTTGTGTTTTTCTACAGAGAAAGTATATTGTCCTGCTAGTTTCTTTACAAATTTTGTAAGATTGAGACAACTTGCTGTATTGGCTTTGTGTGGCCAGGTTTTGGTATCAGGAGGCTGTATGGTGGCCTCTGTGAGAAGAGCCCAGGGGCTGCCCTGTGTCGGACACAGACAGTTCCACCTGGCTCCTCAATGGACTCACCACAGGACACAGCACTCAAAACGTATTTCACAAAAGGACAAAACACTGCACGGCAGAAAAAACAGTGAGGAAAAAAAGTGTGAGTGAAAACCCTGCAAACACGAAGGTCAGAGAAGAAAGAGGTGCTCCAGGCACTGAAGCAGAGATTCCCCTGCAGCTTGTGGAGGAGACCATAGCAGAGCAGATATCCACACTGCAGCCTGTGGAGGACAGCACTCCAGAGCAGCTGGGTATTTCCTGAAGGAACTGCAGCCTGTAGGGAGGACCCATGCTGGAGCAGGAGAAAAGTGTGAGGAGAAAGGAGCAGCAAAGAGGAGCTGTAATGGCCTGACTTCAATCTCCCTTCCCCATACCCCTGCGCTGCTGGTGCGGTGAGGAGGCAGAGGAGTCAGGAATGAAGGAATGAGGCTGAGCCTGGGAAAGGGTGGGGGAAAAATGTTGTTTTAATATTTTTGTTTTTGTTTCGTAGTATCCAATTCTCTTTTAATTGGCAATAAACTAGATTAATCTTCCCCAAGTCAAGTCTGTTTTGCCTGTGACAGTAACTAGTACGGGATCTCCCTGTCTTTATCTCAACCCATGAGATTTTTTCTTCTTATGTATCTACCTGCGCTGTTGAGGAAAGGGAGTGAGACAACAGCTGGGTGGGCATCTGGCTGCTGGTCAAGGTTAACCCGCTACTCTTGCATATCTTCATCATACTTTTCCATTGAAGAAAAATTTCTTAGGATCAAGTCAATTTCAATAAATAACTGGGTTTGGATGGTTCCATTTTGTGTAAATTGCACCTTGACAAATTCTTTAAACTTTCCCTAAACTGACAATGCTCTTTTTCTTTAATGCAACCAAATATTTAGGACTCCTTTTCCTTCTGTGGAAGTAGAAGAATTCATAGCTGTCAACTTTATCACATTTGATATATGTACCTGTAGTCATGGTGGACAAGTTTAATGTCAGTCAGTGGTGTGCCCTTGTGGAGAAGAAGGTGGACTGCATACTGCATGAACAAGAGCAAAGACAATAGATCAAGGGAAGCAGTTATTCCCCTTCACTGAGGATACATGAGGCCACAACTAGACTACCGCGTCCACTTCTGCCCCCTCCCTTCCCCCAAGTAATTTTGAAAAACTGGAGAGATTTCTGTGAAGGACCATGAAGATATTTGACAGCTAGAATATATGACTTATGAGGTGATACTGAGTTTGAGTTTGTTTAGCCTGGAGAGGAGAAAATTAAGTTTGGATCTAATTGCAATGTTGCACTAAATAAAAGTGGTTCATTGAGATCTGAACTTTTCTCAGAGGTGTATGGCAAAAGTACAAGAGCCAAAGGTTACAGTAAGTTTGAAAGAAGAAAGATGCTGATTGTCCATAAGGAAAAAATCCTTCACAACAAGAATTGTTGAACAGTGAACCCGATTGCCCAGAAAGGCTGTGAAATCTTAATCTTTAAATATTTTAAATCTTGTATGGATAAGCTTTGAGCAACCAGTTCTATCTTTGAGGTTAGCTTTGCTTTGAGCAGGAGACTAGACTCAATAATTTTCAGATATCCAAATCAACCTAATTATTTATGTAATTCCATGACTCAACAACTATATTTACCTTAAAAAACCCCAACAGATTAAAACATTAATAGCTGATGACACATTTGACTTTTGAACACATTATCATTAAGCTGCCACATATATAAATACACACATGCACATACATGACTTCCAGTGAAGCCTGTGTTAGATATGATTTGTCTCTCTCTCTGTATATGTATATCATAAAATGATAGAAACATAAAATAATTTAGATTGGAAAGGATCTCTGGAGAGCAAGTGTTTCATCCCCCTCATTAAAAGCAGGGCCAAAGCAGGTTCACAATCTATGTGCACCATATATAAAAAACCTTTTTTAGACCGAGGGGAATATTCGTTGTTATATAAACTATGACTACACTGCTGATATTGTGTGTATATATAGTAATGATTTAAATACAAGTCATGTATCCATACCGAAAAGGGTAGGTTTTATTGTTTAGGAAAACTAAAAATCTTTAGGACAAACATTCAGTATCTGCAAATACAATAATTTTACTGAGGAATTTGATTATCCAATCAGCACCATGACTACAGCAAAACACGTCACAAGTCAGTTGACATTAAAAATGCATTTTAGCTGAAGCATATGAAAAGTCAGTATGTTGGTTGGCTTTGCTTTTCCTCTGTTTTAAGATTATAAATGGAACTGTTTTTGGGAAATATTGCTGAGCTGTTCCTTGGAGGGAAAAGTAGTTCAAGTACTACTAGGTCCATTTTGAGGAAAGATTTCTTTCCATCTAAATCAGATAGAAATTTGCATTTCCCCCATGGTTCTGATGTGAAAACCACCATGTCATTATTACTTTGTACTGTATGGTATGTGATCTTTTACTGATTATTTCTTTACGCTGCTCTGCTATTTTACAAGAGCCAGTTTCAGCGAACAAATCTGCAATTTTCTAATATAAATTTTGAATGTCTCTTCATAACACTGAAATATTCTAATTCTAGTGTACAAATAGCTCTAGTGATTATGGTTAAACTGCCACTTTTCTACCAATATATGTATATTTTTCCTTAGAATGTGTATCTAGAACATCAGTTTTGTCCTGAACAGTAAAGATACCTAATATTTGAATAAAACTTACTGCATAGATTTCCTGGAACTGAATATATTATAGATATTGCTAATAACTCTCAATGAATTTATCACAGTAGAAATCTGTTTCTCAAAAGCTCGAACACTAGAAGGATCTTACATTTACTGAGTGGTATAGTTTATGTCAGAGTGTATTTGAACTCAAAAACTTATGACAGACAAGATTTAACAAATACTTTTTTTGTTTCTGGAAATCAGGTAAGTGAAAAACAGTATCTTCCTGTAGCTGAATCCATGGGGAACTGTGGAAAATTGATTTTTCTCTCTCTTAAAATATGTAGCTAAAACTATCCTAATAAATTATCAATAGGAGGACAAGCATTCCTCTTAATAAGTGACCCACTCTCCTGAGATCTTTAATAATTTTCTAAAATTAATTAACAGTTTGGTTATTCTGACATCTTGGTATACAACACAGCAAGATGAAATGCAGAAGTTTTTTTCTGGGTAACAGATATTTATTTCTGCTGAAATAATGAAAAATGTGTATCTCTTATGCCTATGTCTCAGAAGATGTTTAATACTGTTTAATATCTTCATCAATGACATAGACAGTGGGATCGAGTGCACCCTCAGCAAGTTTGCAGATGACACCAAGCTGAGTGGTGCAGTTGATTTGCTAGAGGGAAGGGATGCCATCTAGAGGGACCTTGACAGGCTTGAGGAGTGGGCCCATGTGAACCTCATGAAGTTCAACAAGGCACCTGGGTCGGGGCAATGCCCAATATCAGTACAGGCTGGGTGATGAAGGGATTGAGAGCAGCCCTGCCGAGAAGGACTTGGGGGTAMTGGTGGATGAAAAGYTGGACATGAGCCAGYAATGTGCACTYGCAGCCCAGAARGCCAACCATATCCTGGGCTGCATCCAAAGCAGTGTGGCCAGCAGGTCGAGGGAGGTGATTCTGCCCCTCTCCTCTGCTCTGGTGAGACCCCACCTGGAGTACTGCATCCAGCTTTGGAGCCCTCAGCACAAGAAAGACATGGACCTGTTGGAGTGGATCCAGAGGAGGGCCATGAAAATGATCAGAGGGATGGAACACCTGTCCTATGAAGAAAGGCTGAGAGAGTTGGGGTTATTGAGCCTGGAGAAGAGAAGGCTTCGGGGAGACCTTATTGCAGCCTTTCAGTACTTAAAGGGGGCTTATAAAAAAGATGGCGGCAAACTTTTTAGCAGGGCCTGTCGCAAGAGGACAAGGGGGAATGGTTTTAAACTAAAAGAGGGTAGATTTAGCCTAGATATAAGCAAGAAATTTTTTACGCTGAGGGTGGTGAAACAGTGGAACAGGTTGCCTAGAGAGGTGGTAGATGCCCCATCCCTGGAAACGTTCAAGGTCAGGTTGGCTGGGGCTCTGAGCAACCTGATCTAGTTGAAGATGTCCCTGCCCATGGCAGGAGGGGTTGGACTAGATGACCTTTAAAGGTCCCTTCCAACCCAAACTATTCTATGATTCTATAAGATTTCATCTGTGAAATAATTTGGTACTCTTCCCGTAGTTGTATCTGTCTTTGATATGAACTATGATATTCTAAGGTGGTAGTCTAATTTACCTTTCTAGTTTTGTTATTTTTGAAAGGTATATGTGTAAATGATTTAACATATGTGAAAAAAAACCAGACAGCATGACTGTTTGTGTGTACTGTATCATCAGTTCTTCACAGACACTGAAATAGAAAATTTTCAATCAATAGTTTGTATTACTTATATATGAGTAGCTGTAGGACTTACATATATGTATTTATGTATCAAGAAGTAGTTCACAAATTAGAGAGCATACGGAGAGAACTGAAGATAAAACATAATTTTGTGATTACATGATTGTGTTGAATAACAGATGTGTGATCTGGTCTGACAGCTGTTAGGCTTACTAGAAGCAACAATTAGCTTTAGAATTATAACTATTGTTTTAGAGTTGATTGAAAAAGTTCCCCAAAAAAACCCAAAAGTTCAAAAGTTTCAGTGAGAATGCATATCTTTACATGAACATTATAGAAAGAAAAAAATGAAAAATTTTGTTTTTATAAGATCAACTTTTTTTTTTTAGTTCATTATAACTTCTGAAGATAGTTCCTACCTAAATCCTACTATCTCAATCTCAGTTTAGCAGTCTGTTGTTTTTTACATCTCAGAAAGCAATACTGTCTACTTTCTCCCATGTACAACCCAATGTCAGGAAGGACCTGAATCCCACCAATATCTAAATATTCTACCACCAGGGGCCCTGGAGTTGAGAGATTCCTACAGGAGCTCACAGATCGCCTGATTTGGACATCTAGTCGTGGAATTCAGCCAACTCCATGTTGACATCTACATCTGATCCCATCACTCTTGATAGCCTTCACAGTCAGTGAAAAGAAGCAAGTGTTCTTCAAATGTGATTCATCTCACCTTAAAATTAATGCTTAAA
This sequence comes from Phoebastria nigripes, assembly GCA_035582835.1. Taxonomy (NCBI): domain Eukaryota; kingdom Metazoa; phylum Chordata; class Aves; order Procellariiformes; family Diomedeidae; genus Phoebastria; species Phoebastria nigripes. The sequence goes on from JAYKAV010002978.1 coordinate 494,762, forward strand.
ATAGGGTAGATGAAGCAAATCCTTGAAGTGTCTATTGTTCTCCACAGGGAATCAACGGTGACTAGATTTGCTAATACATCTACACTCAGATAAATAAAGTTGAGCTGGATGACCCTCCCTGATGCTTTGTTGCAATTCTGACATGACTGCAGTGACATTTATACTGTACTTTATTATCTAGAGGGTTTGATCTGGTAGGCATACTTGTCAAATTCTTCTGGACTGAGTTCAGTTCAGTATGAAATGTGCAGAGCAGGTACTTTAGTTTGTAGGGAACTGCCCTAGCCATTATGGTCACTTTCATATCTCTTATTAAAGCAAGAACTGAAGGAGCCAGGGAAAGAAAATATCAGTTTGGGATGAGTGGGAAGTCTTTAATTCATTTTTGCTGTGAATGGAAAAGCATGGCTATACTGACTTTAGTACATATTATTTGTATATCTCACTTAAGTCTTTATGGTAAAAGACAGATAGTGGTAGCAAAATGTCATCAAAAGATTTGTCTAAAATTTCTGTCCTTGCTACATAGAAGAACAAGGCTGGTTGCATCTGAAAATATAAATGGAATACAAATTAGGTATTATGTTTCCATACTTCAAGCAAGTAATATTTCCTTATAGAATTATATGATTGAAGTTGAGGGGAAAAAAATCCCCAAATTTCATGATGTCCCCCTTCCACTCTTTAACAAGATTTGTGTTATCAAGATTGATCTCTTTGCAAGCAGCAATTGTCTTAAGTAATTTCATTATGGAGGTGTGGATACAGGGAGGGTTGGGATTAGGACAACATTTAACACTGAAGGACCTGCTTAGTTGACAAAATTAACAACTCACTGTCAAGTCAGCAGTATCAATTCAGTACATTACCAAGTAAAAGGCTTTCAACTCTTGTTTTCCAGAAGACACAAGTTTTAGTAAATGTAATGTACACAGGTACAAGAAAACCTATTTTTTTAATTTGGCTGTAATTAACTTGTTGTTGTGAAGTATCACACTGCTCTTTGGAACAAAGTATAATGTTCCAAATTTAATGTAAATCATCTATGTGTAGTGAAAGGATATTTCACTTACTGATCCTGCAGTGGTACTAGCACTCATGCAACCACATGTGCCCCTTGGCCAAGGAATAAAGACAGCTGAAAATTAATACACCAAAAAGAAATTAACAATAAAAATTATTAATTTTCAGCCCAGTGAACTTCTTCATCTCCCTAACTGTTTTTCAACCTGGTGAATGTCACTGTAAGCAAAGTATCTGTGTTGGCAGAAGGGAAACAGTGGGACATAAAGCTGGAGGCAGGAACATGCACAGGTTAGCAGCAACACAGAGTTATATGTTCCTCATAAAGCTGTGACCTGAGCCAGATGCCTATTCTGCTGTTTTTCTTGGTATTCTACAAACATGGAGAAGTAAATTTTGAAGAACATGCAATTTGCTATATTTAAGTGGCAACATTGCTATGTTAAAGTCTCACTTTTGCATCAAGCATTATCAAGTTAGAACCATTCTAGCTGCTCACCATCGGAGGGACTAGCAGTGTGCTGGCTTTTTGGTAAGCCTAGCTTGGTGCCTTACAGCAGCTCAGACTTTAAGTGCCAACCCAAGGTCTCCAGATGCAAAAATGAAGTGTGGGTCTTAAGGACATGGCAAGAAGAGGAAGTTTTGAAAAGTCTGTTGAACTTTGGTTACAGAGGATGGGAGGGTGTGGAAGTACATTAGAAGGCTGGGTTTCTTCAGGCTTAAAGCCAGGGTACAAGTCATTAACAGTTAGTGATCTGTTTTGTTAGACCCACTGTATTCACACAGCCCTGTAATATGGTATTCATTTTGCTAGTAGCAGGCCATGAGCTTTTTAATGATTTTGCAAGGTCTCAGGAGTGAGGGTTAGATGTAACAGCAATTTTTCTAATTTCTATGGCTAATTTGATTTACTTTTTTTTAACTTGGTATGCTAACACCGTGGTTTTACAATTCTAACATAACAATGTACTACAGAGAAATACAGGCCTGGTACAATAACAGAGGGCTTAAGAAATAACAACTTGCCTTAACACTCCCCCACTGCCGCTACCTAGATGAAGCCACTGACTTTAGGGTTCAGGGAAGCAGGGGAAAGGAGAACATAACATCAAGAAAGGAGGTAGAAGCTGAAAGTGTATGTTGTTGTGGTTTAACCCGGCAGCCAGCCAAACACCACAGAGCCGCTCACTCCCTCCCTCCTCCCCTCAGTGGGATGGGGGAGAGAATCAGGGGAAAAAAAGTAAAATTGGTGGATTGAGATAAAGACAGTTTAATAAAACAGAAAAGGAAGGGAAAATAATGATAATGATAATAATAATAATAATGATAGAATATACAAAATGAGTGATGCACAATGCAATTGCTCACCACCCGCTGGGTGATACCCAAGCAGCGATGGCTACTTCCTGGACCATGCCTCCTATTTATGTATTGAGCATGACGTCATGTGGTATGGAATACCCTGTTGGCCAGTTGGGCTAGCTGTCCCGGCTATGCTTCCTCCCAGCTTCTTGTGCACCTGGCAGAGCATGGGAAGATGAAAAGTCCTTGACTAGTAGACTACTTAGCAACAACTAAAAACATCAGTGTGTTACCAACGTTCTTCTTATACTAAATCCAAAACCCAGCACTAGGAAGAAAATTAACTCTATGCCAGCTGAAACGAGGACAGTATCCACATTTTGCAATACATTCTAATCACCACCACTTTTTTTGTCTTTTGATATATATATATATATACACACAGATATCATTCCCTTAGTCTATTGGTGTGGTGGTGCATTTCCCCCCTTCCCCTGGGCCACTCTACGATCTCAGGAACTCCTATTAGGTCTTAGCCATTGTGTAACGAGTTGGGTGGTTGAGCGTCCCTTGACTGTACCAGGCACTCTTGCATGGCTAAGGTGGGGAGTGGCACTGATCATACAAGGGACACCGGCTACCTCATCAAGGTGGGGAACGAAAGCGGGGGATAATTCGTCATCCCTGACAGCCCTAAAGCATTCCCCACCTGGATCATAGCTCAAGTGGAATGATACCATTGTTACCATAGAACAATATCATAATTACTATTCCGGATCACCCTGGATAGTGGCCTGGATGGAAATTTACTGATGACTAAAGCCAATCATCTTGCAAACCTATAAACAGCGGTCCCAAATGAGACCCTTTGAGCTCTCCTGGACTGCAGCGGGCTGCTCCCAGAATCTCCCTCTGAGTGGGACGCCTCTCAGAGTTCGCAAACTCTCAAGTTTGTGGTATTCGGAGGACCGTCGGGACCTGGGCTGAAACACGCCTCGGCCAAGACACTCCTGGAGGCTCCACCCTTCGCCCGTTGAGAAATGCCAAGACATTTAGCATGAGTATTTCATGACATTCGAGGGGAATTTTTAACAGGTACCTTTACTTAGCTTAAGGCCTTTATAAACTCATCTAGCTTTAGGCCTTTACAGATCTATTCAGCTTTGGGCCCTTATGTGTGATGTGTGCGTGTGTTTATATATATTGATTTAAACAATAAGTAGTAAGTATAACCTATAATCAAGTCACTTGAACATTGTAGTAAGCTTGATTAATTTGCTTTGTAGTCACTAAAATCTTATAACTCAATGATTTAATGCTGCTAAAACTTATGATTTACCTCAAACTGTGATTAAACTTTAAATTGCTGCTAAACACTTATAATCCCTTAGGCATAAACCATTGACCAGGTCTGAGACTAGGGGTAGATCCAGCCGCACCTAGACTCCTCTCTGAGAAGGAGTTTAGAAAGCAAGGAGGTCTACTCTGAACCTCGTGGCCCAACTGGAGTGCCTCCCTATCCCTCTTTGTATTAGACACAAACCGTTGTCCAAGTCTGAGACTAAGATTGGATCCAGCCAGGTCTTCTCTGAACCTCGTGACTCAATGGGAGGGTCTCCTATACCCCCTTTTCCTCAATCTCTGTATAAATCATTCCAATCTAAATTCTGACATGATTTTTCCCTGTGTATACTCAATCCATGCAATCAGTAATAGAGTGGACCTTGCCATCGAATTCTGTTAAGTCACGCTTTTATAAATCTCTGTTAAAATCACTAAAAACAGTTTAATAATTGAAATAAAACAAAGTATAACAGTAATAATAACAGTGATAACAACAACAACAACAATAGAATATACAAAGCAGGTGATGCACAATGCAACTGCTCACCACCCGCCAAACCGACCCATAGCCTGATATGCAAAAGCCCGTCCCGTGATGCCAGAGGCATCCCCCCCCCTACTTAGTTCTTATACTGAGGATGACATCACATGGTATGGAATACCCCATTGGCTAGCTGGGTCAACCGCCCCGGCTATGCTCTCCCCACCAGCTTCCCATGCACCTGGCAGGGCATGGGAGGCCGAAAAGTGCCCCATGCAAGCACCACCCAGCAACACCCAAAATATCAATGGGCCATCAACGCTCCTATTATACCAAACCCAAAACACAGCACACACCCCCAGCTACTGGGAAGAAAGTTAACTCTGTCCCAGCTAGAACCAGGACACCGAGGCAGGAGTAACTCAGACTGTCTTCCCCAGCATGTTTTTTATGTGCACTACAGGGACTTTATCCCCATCTACAGTACGTAAAAGTTTTGATTGGGCAGGGCCAGCTCAATTGAAAGATCCCCTGGTGTTGACTAGCCAGGTGGCTTTTGCTAAATGTGTATCCCAATGCTTGAATGTCCCACCACCCATTGCTCTCAGTGTAGTTTTCAGCAGTCCATTGTATTGTTCGATTTTCCCGGAGGCTGGTGCATGATAGGGGATGTGATATACCCACTCAATGCCATGCTCTTTGGCCC
>JAYKAV010002978.1:504484-522058 GCA_035582835.1 Phoebastria nigripes
ACACCACACAGCTGCTCGCTCACTCCCTCCCTGCCCCTCAGTGAGATGGGGGAGACAATCAGGAAAAAAAAAGTAAAATTCGTGGATTGAGATAAAGACAGTTTAATAAAACAGAAAAGGAAAGGAAAATAATGATGATGATGATGATGATGATAATGATAATAATAATAATAATAATAATAGAATATATAAAATGAGTGATGCACAATGCAATTGCTCACCACCCGCTGAGTGATACCCAAGCAGCGATGGCTACTTCCTGGACCATGCCTCCTAATTATATATTGAGCATGACATCATATGGTATGGAATACCCTGTTGGCCAGTTGGGCTAGCTGTCCCGGCTATGCTTCCTCCCAGCTTCTTGTGCACCTGGCAGAGCATGGGAAGCTGAAAAGTCCTTGACTAGTGTAAGCTCTACTTAGCAACAACTAAAACATCAGTGTGTTACCAACATTCTTCTTATACTAAATCCAAAACCCAGCACTAGGAAGAAAATTAACCCTATCCCAGCTGAAACCAGGACAATGTTTAATAAATATAATTGTGTTGTTGTTATTACTGAAACTTCATAGATATATTCTTTCACTTTCTGCAATAATTACAACTTGACTAATAATGATTCTTGGATTAGACTGTTAAGATACCAATTATACTAACAATAAATTATTGATTTTATATATAAGGTATGCTTTCTTTTTTCTCATAAACAAGGCTTTGAGTAGAAAACTATTTATTCTCTGCTAATTGCCTATGAATCCATAGTTTCCATGGAGGACATGAATAATACTTCAAAGTTGGAATGAAATGGTAAACTGCAAATAAGGTAGTTCAAAGAATGAAAAGAAAAGCATGATTTTGAATAGAGTCTAAGTAAAGAGCTCATACAGTGAACATTATCCACACTGTGAGGGGGATGATAGTGGACTTTTAGTGCAAAAAATAGTTTTGTGATTATGTACTTAGAAGCCTTACCATAATGCTTTGCTCTAGGATGCTAAATTAAATGTTCATAGCCAACCTCAGTTATTGACACATCCTAACATCTGATGCCTTGTCTTTGTATTCATGACAGCAATTTTTTAAACATGGATATTTTCCATATAATACGTATCCATAGTATAAAAAGCAAAGATATTTTATTACCTGAATGCAGGTTATTTAGTGGACCATTTCGTATAAAACTACTGATATGAGGATCAATAAATTGTATAATCATTTTCCCATCTATCAATTGTTTGTCTATGATAAGGTTATATTGCTATTCCTTCAAGAGTTTACATGTAGTTTATATTTTGATCTGTAGAACGTAAAATGGAGACTCAGGTGTCTGTGCCATGTGCCAGGTGCATAGCCATATGTCAATGTACACAGGCTAAGAGTTATCACTTCCTTCTTCCAGAACTTCAGAAGTGACCCCCAACAGAATATTCTGAGGTAGTGTGGGAACACCTACAGTCCTGATGGTGCTGGCTTTAAATGATTACCAGTAGGGTAGTTTGCATCTAAATGCTCTTCAACTGAGTTAGGTAATGGAGTTTAATCTTGAGAGGTTAGATAGGGAAACAGTCACTTTAGAGACTAGGCCTCTACTCTTCCAGTCCCAGGGATCAGCATATGACAGAAAATCTACCACAAGGAAGGAAAAAGGACAAAATGGGAGGGACAGATTCAAATTTTCATTGTTTCATTTGCCATTTAGAGTTGTGACAGAAGAACTGAAGATAACATAATTGCCAAAACACCTTGTGATGTTGACTGGCTGAAAAAAAGTGGTCACAAGAATCATAGTTCTTTCTATTAAATTTCCCTAGATTTCCAGAGAGACTTCAAGCCAATATGCTTGCTAACTTTTCAGTAGCAACCATTAAGCATTGAACCAGTCTTTTTTTCTGCAGAATAAAAATGGTAAGATCAATTGTAACTATATTATTCACTCACGAATAAATCAATTTCTTTATGCTCAGCCTTTATTGCAACATGTATTCCTCTCTAGTATTGTTAAGACATATGAACCAGAAGGGGAAAAAAGAAGAAGAAAAAAAAATCTGTTCAGGGCCCTGACCCTTTATTCTAGCTAAGAAATTATCTCAGGAATTCAAATACATGCATATGGGGAGGCCTTAAGCCTTTTGGGTTTTTTTCCTTTTTTTGTTACCACTGCTCAATTTTTCTACCTGGTTTCAATGTATCTTAAAGCCTTGACCTCAGAGAATGCTAAGTTGCAGTTTTGTAATTCACATAGGAAAGGGACAGTTCCTAGATAGACTGCTACAGGAACAGACAAAAAAGGCAGTGAAAATCCATGAAATCTCACACATTTCTCTGTTTTGTCAGAAGAAATGCATTTTAATAAAGCATCTGCATGCTCTTGAAACCAAGTGAATGGGTTCCAGGTTTTTGCCTCCTCCACAATTACATTTCCCTTGCTCCTGTCTACTTCTTTCTAGAGGATCCCTGCTCATCCGTGTCAGAGGAATCACAACCTCATTGTCGGCTGGGAAAACACTTAAGTGAGAACTGTCTGTCTAACTCTAGGAGACTCTGAATGCAAAAATACTTGGCTGCTAAGTCTGAGAATGGGCTTTCTCAAGTTAAGACCATATGCCACATATGCAGAATCTAATTTAAGGATTAAAAGATGATGAAATAAATAAAAGATTGAGCGGCAAAATGAACAGACTCTTTCATCTATTATATTACAGTTTCAAAATGCTGCAGTTTTGTGCTTTTCTAGAGACTTTTAACGGATGACTCCTGGCGCCATTCATTCCAAGCTTTATTAAAAAATATTAATGTTTCAACAATCATAATTTTAAAGAAAGCTTTGAAGCATCAGCTGAAATTCTAAACATTCAGAAGATAACTCCCTCAAAATAATTTTCATTCTTGATATTAATTCTTTTGGTTAACTCATGCTTTTCTAGCTAATGTCATTATTTTTGATTACTAACTTCTATTTGTGTATGCCTTTAACTGTCAGTACTTCATTCCCTTCTGTCTTTGGGAATTTGTTCAAACACAGATTTTTACATGCATAGATACAACTCTTTTTTGTTTCTTGAATATAGTCTTTATTAAACTGTCAGATTCATTTATTTTCAACCTTGATTTAGAGGCTAAAAGATACATGACTGGAATAAATTTTAATACAATAAAATCTATTGTGAGTCACAGAACACTTTTCTATGTTGAATTGCAGGAATGTCTGTGTTTTCTTTAAAGATATTGTGGATCTGGACATATTTGTAGTTGTTTTGCACTGATGACTAGAGTTTCCCTTTCATATAAGAGAAGATTATAAGTCCAGTAACAACAAGTAAAACTGCTGCGGAGTATGAACTTTCTATTTTTTCCTACCAACAAAAATTCATTCTGTTCAAGAATTTGGGGACTTAATTAGTCGTAGGTCATGAGAAAATACCTGGTTCATGCAAAGATTACTACTTATAAGAGATTACAAAGGAGTTAGGATACACTGTGTTCCTGTTATATGCTAATTAGCTTGAAATCATGATAATGGCAACCACATTTTAAGTGGCTGCTACAAAATGTCATAGAAAAGCTTATTTGCTAGTCATTCGTTAAGGGAAAGACATTATGTTCTCATGGAAAAAGAGCATAAATAATGAAAATAAACTATGTTTAACCCTCTATTTAGCAAAAATCATGATGATATTGGTTATAACCCTTAATAGTATTGATTATAACCCTTAAAAAAATTGGTTTATGTGGCAAGGGAGGGCTGCTAGGGTGGCCTCTGTGAAAAGAGATCAAGGGCTGCCCCCATGTCAGGCAGAGCCAGTCCCAACTGGCTCCAAAACAGATCCACTGTTGGCCAAAGCTGAGCCCGTCAGTGATACTGGTGGTGACTCTGTGATAACATATTTAAGAAATTGTAAAAAAACACTGCACAGCAGCTGTGAGAGAGGAGTGAGAACATTTGAGGGAAACATTCCTGCACACACCAAGGTCAGAGAAGAAGGACGGGGAGGAAGTCCCCCATGCACTGGAACAGAGATTCCCCTACAGCCCATGGAGAAGACCACGGTGAAGCAGGTTGTCTTCCTGCAGCCCATGGAGGACAATGTAGGAGCAGATTTCCATCCTGAAGCCCATGCAGGATGCCACACCAGAGCAGGTGGATGTGCCCTGAAGGAAGCTGCAGCCCATATACACCCCACGCTGGAGCAGACTCCTGGCAGGAGCCACAACCCATAGAGAGGAGCACATGCAGGAACAGGTTTTCTGGCAGGAACTATGGCCCATGGGGGACTCACGCTGGAGCAGTCTGTTCCTGAAGGACTGTACCTTGTGAAAGGACCCATGCTGGAGCAGTTCGTGAAGGACTGTATTCTTTGGGAGGAACCCCACGCTGGAGCAGGGGAAGAGGGTGAGGAGGAAGGAGCAGCAGAGGTGAAGTGTTATGAACTGACTGCAACCCCAATAATATTTGGGAATACTATTTGCTCAAATAAAGGCACTTCTCACTAAATACTACTTTTGAAGAACATAATTAGCTTTACCTTTGTGTTCAAACTTTCATCTCATCATTGAATTTTTATAAATTTCTTTTAAACAGTAATTTGAAATTAATATTTAATGTTGTCCTTAAGCAGATAATTGCAATACTGGAAATGTAGATGTGAAAATACAAAGAATTTCAATTTTAATCTTAATAAGGAACAAGGTCTCCAGCAAGATTACATTCCATCTGATATAAATGAGAATGATACTTAGAAATGATACAGGAGAATGTATAGCTAATTAGAACAATACTGAATTGTATTGCAGTTCTCAGGACAGATTTGTTACATTCTGCTTGAATCTATACATGATTTTGTGAAGTAGAGAATGAATACTGGTGAATTCAGTCCATACGCCATGACRAGCTGGTTAGATTTTCACACTTGGGCCCTGGCTGAGAGGTTGTAAAGTGACATTTTAATGGAGAGACCTGTGAACAAACCTGAAATTCATAAGCACATCTGAATGGTTCATATAGCTGCATATTTTGTGCATCTTCCTTACTAATAAAATTTTGCAAATAATCTACATTTATCAGATGCAGAAAATGTTTGAACCTTCTAGAAACATCCACCGTCCATGAATTCTTGGGTATTGTGACTCCAGATCCTGAAAGTCAGTCATCGAGTTACAGGGAGTTTGCATTTGTTTCTAAGTGGTAAACATAGTGGAAGGCATGCACTGAGGTTAACTAAGGTTACCTGTTTTATCACACTTTGCCACAAAAAGGGCTATCAACAAGCACTGAATTGTGAAATTTCAGCACTTTTCAAATGGACTTGAGCTAACACATTCATTTCTGGTCTTTGATTGCAGCTCTGTTTTTGTTTGTTTGGTTTGGTTTGKTTTTTTGTTKTTTTTTGTAATTAACTTTTTTTTTGCAATGAATCACTATAACTTGCGTTTTATACTTCTGAAATACTTTCTTAGTACTTGGGGTTCTGGATATGTATGGTTTCTCCTTGAAGGAGTACTCCAGTTGAATTACAAATCACTGGCAATTTACATCATGATGAGAGAGAATCTGAGATCAGAGAATTTTTTCTGTTTCTAGCTATTGATTCAAAATGGCTTAATGACAGAGATATAACAAAATCTGCAGGGACAGAACTAAATCTTCAGATTGTTAATGYAGTTGCCATTGTAATTATTCTTTTCAACATGATCAGCTACTTTGATTATTTTTTTTAATAAACCAGAGAAAGAATAATTTCTTAATCTGCTGGAGACCCTCAGATACTTTCCACACCATTTCTGAAATAAATAATGTTTAAAGGTGTACTTGAAACTGCAAGTATTTTTGAATGATCAAATCATTTGAATTCTGTAATTTTAAGTCTTGCATATGAATAATGTATTTGGGAGCTCGTTGGTAGCCACGATCTTTCTCCTTGACTTATAAAAATTGTTTGCTCTTTACATTAGTATTCAGGCTTTCTGAGAAAGCATGAAAACATTGTCAAGAAACAATAGCAATGAAAAGAGTTTTAAGAAAAAAAAAATACAGATAAGGCAGTGACTGCTGTAGATATTTGAAAAATAATGTGTTACATGCATGACAAACAGCAAAAAAGTATGAACTTTACTACAGTGCTAGTAAGGAGTTCAGATTTCTTTCAAACAACACAAAAACATCTGAAAAGTGATTTGTATAGATACTAGATTTAAAAAGTTTTACATTACAATATGAATAGAATAAATGCAATCAGTCTGGGTATTGCCTGAGGAAGAGGAGAACAGACAAAATGGGATTTCAAAAGGTATATTTATGAAATTCTTTATTTCTTTCTTTAAAGTTGGACAGATGAATAAAACCAACAATACAGATAACATGCTGCAAAACCATCTTCCTAAATGATTATACTAGAGTAGTAGCAATTTTTGTAGGTAGCATTTCTTTCTCTACATTGAGTTAGTTAGTCTCTTACGTCAGTATTTTTTGCACAGTGCATGTTTCTTCTGCTGGTGTATTCTCATTCCTACAATTTTTCAGTTTCTCCAGATGACATTCATCTCACTTTACTGCAGATGCTGACAGTTTGCTATAACCTGAAAAGGTATCAAATGGGGAAAAAAAAAAACAAACAAACAAACCAACAAAACCCAAACCATCAACAACATTGTCATTATTGTATAAATACTAATAACAAGTACTTAGAAAGGTATTATCTTTTAGTATCACTTTGTAGCTTGAATTTCCAAAGACCCTGAGAAACGTGGGAACTCTGAAGTAAAAATGCACACATGACCAAGAATGTATTAAGGTTATCTTAAAACATACTTTCAAAACATCAGACACATAAGACATTAGACGACATGTCTTAAAAGGATGCAAATATGGATCTGAAGAAAAGTATGCTTTGATGGAAGATCAATGGATATATATGTTATCCTAGAAAATATGCAGCCCACAGCTGAACAGAGGTACACTGATGAGAAAACACACATTGACACTCCACAGAATGGATGTGTTATCAAATTAAACAGGAATCTTCTAGAGGAAAAATCAGTTTACCTGATATAGGCATCCTAAAATTTAACCACGTGTAAAAGTATCAAAGCTTACCATAACTAATAACATAGGTGGAGTTGTCTCCAGACGGCGTATACAAAACTACAGCAAACACAATTGGGCTGTGCTTGTGCCATACTTCAGAATCAGCTACACAGAACTGGTAACTCGGACATCATTACTGCACTGATATGTATGTAAGTATTTCTGCATTGTTATTAAAAGGAAATTTATCTCTATTGTTTGTGTTTTATCTGATAACCTGCCCTTGAGGCTTTGTTGTAATTTAACCTAGTATCCCATACTTTTGATGGAGAGAAATAAGTACTTTTAGATTGTGATTCCTCCCATCATAAGGGCACCCGAAGTATTTGGATGAACTGTGCTTCTAAAAGAGCTTACATCTTTCCACTAACTCTAATGGTGGAAATCTACAACTGGTTAGAGAAGTCTCCCCCACAGTCTTTGGTGCTAAAGAGTGCGTCTTTTGCCAGTTTATACTGTATTTCTGTTTTCCCRATCTGGGATAGAAAGTTTCAAATTACATGGATTTCATTAGCAAAAAACCCTAACATAGTAGTGGTCATCAAACGTGAGTAAGAGTACAGATATTCACAATTTCATAACAACATGTTAAGAAAATTATTATTTATACTAGCTATTTCTTCGTACTTTGTTACTAGTTATTTCTTGAATTGGTGCAGATTCTTGAATCTGTTTCTAAGAATAACATAAGGACATAATCACAGAAATATTCATTCTAGTCGTTAGATGTGTATATAAGTATATATTAACAACCATATCAAATCAGGTCAAAGTCTATCTAACCTGCATCCTGTCTTTATTTCTCAGTAATGTACACCTAGTAAAGACCATATATACAATGATATTGCCTCAGCATACTTGTCCAGTGTGTAGCAGTGCTCAGCTTCTGATTCCTATACTTAAAATACCCTCTTTACCAGGATTATGTTTTCTGTTGTTGCTTTTTTTCCTCTTGTATTGAAATACCAGATCTCTTTAGTCCTTTGTATGAAATAACTGTTCCTCTTTAAGTAGTAGCACAAGGATTTTCTAGATCTAGGAGTAGGTGTGGTTATACAGCAGTTAAGAAACTGACCGTTAGATTGGACATTTAGATATTTACTCATTTATTATTCTGTCTGCAGGGTGGCCATGTGGCTGTGATCTACAGCCCTTAATCAATACATTTTTTCACTGCACTCCAGTAGTAAGACCGTGGAATTTTCCCTACTACTTCTATTTTGTGCCCTCTAATAAATGGCTCTGAGACAAGTATTTCTCATATTCATTTCTGTCTTTATATATATACACTTTATATATATATACACACATGCATGCGCACATATATATAAAAGCCCTGTATCCCAAAAGAGCCCAGGCTATTGGGCTGGTAGTAGTCCATGCAAAAGCTGCTGTGTTTCCTATGGACAAACAAACAAACAGAAAAATATCCCTCTGAAACATGTGTTAAAGACATCTAAGGAATCTATACTGTGCAACATAAGTTGGGGAATGGATCACATTCATCTGCATGGGACGGTTCCCATTGAATTCAATCAGTATTAAATAAAAAAAGAAATTCAGGATTTGCATGCACATATTGCTTTTATTTGCTGCTTATTTTATAATTTTAAGAACTTAACAAATTTATTTGAAAAAATGTTGCTTATTTTGCTTGACTTCAGAAAATTTAGAAATCACGTGAACAATTTTATTTCATTCAAACCGATTTCAGAACATCATGGTGTAGGTTCTGCTATCCACATCAAAGCTGATGAGTATTTTAAACTGTGTTATGCTGAAACCTACAAATCAGCTTAAAGGAGATGGTATTACCAATAAGATAAAGAAGGCAATAGCCTTATAATCTTTATCCATAGGCATTAAGTCCCACCCAGGTCTTTTCACCACTAACACAGTATTGAATACTTTGTGATTCCTCCCAAAGTGAATAGTATGTAAGCACCTTCCTGGATTTATAGAAAAGATTTCAAAGACAAATATGCAGAGACTATTATGCATATGGATATTATAACTAAGAGGAAGACCCTGATACTCATAAAATTACTATGAGTGACAAGGTTTTGCTTTTTGACAAAAGGTGCTTTGTCTGCACTTCTAAGAAAACACTTCTTTGGTAATATCACAAGTAAATACTTAAGAACAGATCATTATCATATAAAACAAAATAGAAGAATGTATGGATAAAAGGTAGAAAATTAAACTGGACATAAGAATAAGAGAGACATCAGCAAGTATACAGCATAAAATATAAAAATAAAAACTGGGAAGTAACTGAAAAAGAAAAATATTCTGAAAATAGAAACAAAAGCAAAGGCTTAAGATTATGGAGGAAGTTTAAAGTACAAAACAATGCAGAATAATAAACAAATTGGATGGAATGTAATAGATAACAGGTGAGAAGAGTTATTAATGGGGAAAGTTTTTCTGATTTTTGCATCCTTGACTGTTTGATCATCTGTTTTTATCTTATTTTTATGTTTAAAATGCAATGGGGCAATTCCATTTTCATACATGTTTTGAAACAGCCTTATCTTTGAGTGGGAATAACAGGGGCAGATCTGCTTCCATACATATAGTCCCTCTGCAATGTAATTATGTAGCAACTGGGTAGCGTAATGATTTAGGACTAAGTCTATATACATTGAAATCCTTAAAAATTAAGCAAGAATAATCAGCACAAATAACTACCCAGAATTTGATAAAGACACAAAGGTTAATAATCCATCAAAACCCAGGTCCAGAGTCATCCATATTCTTTGAAAGAGAATCCTTTTGGTATTTCCATAGAATAATTACCAGCTGGGCCAGCACTTTTCTGAGTGGGAAGATCACAGCTCACAGAACCATTAATACCATGCTCTGCATATCATGAGTTTTCCCTAGGGGTCCCATATCAAAGTGCTGTGCAAGCTTAATGATGCATAGTTTGAGATTTGATGAAATCATAGCTTCAGCTGTTCTGGCTTCAGGTTGTATCAGAAAGAATACAACTCAATGGATATTGTTTGTGCAAATATATGTCACATATGGAAAAAAGAAGTGTTAAATATATGGTTATTCATGTAACTTTATTAATACTAGAAAAAAAGAGTAACATTAATATTTATAAAGTTTGCTTATCACCTCCCTGTTACGTTCACTTTGGCTTTGTACAACTTTCTACATTATGTAGAATTTTCCAGGATTTAGATCAGATCCCTAACCTTGTAAACTGATGACTTTACACTATATTAATGTAGCTGTTACCACTAATGCCAACTCAGTATCTGTTCTCCAACACTTGGATGCATTTTTTAAAGTGTTAACAAAATCACTTATCTACAAGTTTTAATAGGTATCACTATGACTTTCAAGTTTAATGGCAAAATATTGAGAAATATGAATATGAAACTTGGCAAGAAAAAAACCCTAACAAGAAGTGTGGGTGGTTTTTTGGTTGGTGGGAGGTTTGGGGTTGTTTTTTGTTAAGGATTTTTTTTGGTGGGGGGAGGGGGATGTTAAGATTCTGCTGTAATTGGATTAGTTTTTCAATGAATTTATGCTTCTTTCCCCAAAATTTTGCTTGTTCCATGCACAATCTGTTGTACTACTTTGGTTTAAACTGGAAAACACAAAAATACTAATTTTAAGGAGGCTGTGTGGTAAACATAAGTGTCTAATTACATATATTTAGATCACTTTTAGCCAGTTTTATGAGCCAGTTATAAATTATACAGCCAAATTATCATGAAGTCTATCCCAAACTAAGATCCATTGGTACCATAAGGCTTTGGGATGGCTCAGAGCAAGGGGGGAATTAGGATACACCTAGGCCTTGTACATGTAACTTCACCTATATATATGATGGATGAGGCACAGTTCATATTTTGAGAACACTTAGCTTGGAGTATAGCAGTTAATCACTTTGGGTAGGATTCATGTTGCCTAACTTCTGTCATCTAAAATGTAGGTGTTGGGTCAAAGCTCGTTATTTAGACTTTTGGTATAATCAATGCGATGAACAAACGTAAATACATCATCCAAATTTTCAGACAATGTTTAGTCCACAGCTGAGACTCCTCGTCACAGTGGTGAAGAAAACAAGCTGCACTAAATATACTGCCTCACAAAACTCCCTGGAGGCTGAAGGGATCATCCTATGGCATGTTCTGGCAACTGCTGCCTCTATTGAGGCTGCTAGGGAATCATTCGGAGATGATGCACATGAGACCTATGGCTGATCCAAATGGGGTGGCAAACTGTAAGATGAGGAACCCTTCCACACAGAAAAAAGTGTCCTGTGGAATGTAAAAAAAAGAGGGTTAGAGGGCTGTAGGTCCCTGCAGATACCATGACACCCCCATTTATATCATGGTTGCACACACTCCTTTTTCTTCTTTTTCCCCACTTGTTCACTGGACTTGAGAACTGTTGTGTTTATGGGGTTTTCTGTTCATGAAAAATTTAAAGAACTGTGTATTATTTTATATAGCTGGCATGAAATTTATTTGTCTTTTAAATAAAGATCAGTAGAGAGATTTAAAAATTCTGCAACTTGAAGTATTTTCTACTTTATATTTTGGAAGTGGGAATTTGGCAGTCTGAATTTTGAGAAAGGTCAACAATGCACACACCTAAAACAATGCTTGAATTCTATTTTCAAAGCACAGAGCAATGTGCTCGCGTGAGACTTTTATCCTCTGCAAGCCCTGGGCTAAAAATTCAAGTTGAGTAACTTGAATTGTGTTGATATAAAGTTACATTTATTTTTAGGAACAACACTTTCTTTGGGGCATTCAAATCTTGGCTGTGAAGGCAAATGCACCCTTATTTGATGTTGATAAAGACATACAAGTGCTTTTATTTTCCTAATGCATGGTGAAGGTTTTCTGGTTCACCCGCAGTTCTACTATCCTGAGGGACACAGCCAGAAGCATGCTGAACTACTAGAGCAGCACTGGGCTAAGTTTTACTACTGATAATGCATGGTGAAGGCTAGTCCCTGTTCTTTCTTTAAAGAGTATTAGAAAAGAAAACAGCTTAGTCCTTTTGGATTTGTATGGATAAAGAAAAAGCTGGAACAGAAAACACAGTATCTAATCCTTCAACAAAGAAAATAATGTGAAAAAATTAAAAAAAAAAAAATTTGCTTAAAATGTCAACAAAAAAGTCAATTTCAGAGTAGTTTTGTTTGAAGGACATTATGAAGCTAATTTCTAATACAATGTGTGATTGGTTTTTTAGACAAGTCATAAACAGACTCGGTTTACTTCCAAAACAAAAAAATGAAATTATAATGAAATTCTAATTAACTGATATTTGGAAGATATTGCACTTGCCACTTCATTTATTTCAGGCTTTGTTTATAATTAAGATCTTCCTTTCATAAAATTTAAAGATGTGTTAGAATGTAATAATAATTTTAATTTACCTTTTATAGTCACCTAAGGATGGCTATAGCAGATATTAGTGAAGGGAGTATACAGATTATCCCCCCCCCCCCATTTTAAACAAGTTAGAATATAATGGTTTGGTAGAACTTCATTGAAAATTATGTACACAATGGAACTGAAATGAAAATTACATGCATAATTTTGCAAAGACTAACATTTTGAATCCTTGAAATGATGTATCATAATCCAAACAACTCAATTTGTAAACCAGGAAGTATACAAGGGAAGTCAAGTAAATTGTAGGTGTAGATAGAAGAATGACTGTTAATTAGGAACAATTCATTTAATTAATAATTTGATTTTGTTCTTGACTGTGGAATTTTTCAGGCCGAGATAGTAACAAAAATCTAAAGCAGTTTCTCAACCCCATAGAATCAGAGCAAACAGCTGGCTTTGGTGATCGGTGGCAACAGTTGCTGAATCTTAGGCTAGTTCAGTGGGTTTTATCAGTTTGGGGAGGCAAGAAAGGCCACTGTTACCCTACAGCTCTGGAAAATTTAGATGGCAAATACATGGATTCTGAGACCTCAAATAGACAGAATTTGAGAAAAATCTCTATTGAGCATCTGTGACTGCAAACCCACAGTACAGAGGGTTTGCAGAAGAACACAAAGGTAAAAAAAAAAAAAAAAAAATCCTTCTATTGAAACACAAGTGACAGAGGCAGAATGATAAAATTTTTTTGAATAATACCGATACGCAGTATTGATCTTTTTTCTAAGACCTTCTTTAAGTCTTTTCCTGATCTATTCCAAGGGCTATTTATGCTCTGTGTATGTAAGCCAGGATTCATCTGACTTTACATTAGTTTTTTAAGAAATCTGTAGATTAAGATAGACAATAATGTCAGGATTCCTTTCTGAAAAACAAAAAAGTCACCTTGGGCCATTTGAAGAATCTTAGGGTATCCTAGTCATTTCCACAGTTCTGGCAGATCCAAGACACAATGTGGAGAAGAATCTCGGGAATTTCGGCCAAGGTAAGATAGGACTTTGGCCTGTGCGCTGAGCGTACTGTGGGAATAGAAGTCAACTAGCAGACGCGCACGTACGCCTGAGATAAGACCTGAACATGCTATTTAGCTGTTTTCTTCTGTAAGGAAACTGTAACCATTAAGGGAATGGCGTGACTGGCTAAACCCTGGGAATAAGCGGATCTGAGGGCAGGTGTGTGGATCGTTGCCAGGAGGAAGAGAGATGGTTTCTCTTAGTCTATAAGGGACACGAATCAGGTGGTGATTGGGGGAGGCAGCAGGACCTCCCTGCTATGATTAAGAATATATGCTCCTGTACTGTAACAATAAACAAGTCTGTGCATGCATATGTGAGGGTCCGTGCAGTCATACACCACAACACAAGACAAACTAGGGGAGCCAAAGCTCTCCCAGGGCATCAGCTATAGGTCTGGTATCCCACAGTGCCCAAAATGACATTGCAAGCCTGTGTTTAGGCAACAAAATCTAGATCCAGATTTCACAGCTGGTGAATAGGGAGAATTCATCACTTCCAGAAAGTGATCTATCCCATATAATTTGGACACCTATTTTAGGATGACATACATTTCTGGAGGTGTCTATTTCTTTGTTAAATSAAACTGGTTGAGAAATTTAGACTAAGAGTTTGATTCAGCCCAGCACTGGATACCTCAGCATAGTTTTCTGCCTACTTGCTGAAGCGTAAGATCTTATTCTACACAATCTAGATAAGATAGTACCTCGCCTTGAGGTCGAGGCCATTAAGATCTATTAATGCACTCAGTGCTCTGACACTTGATGACAAACAGGAGCTTTTCTGAGTTGTTTATAAGTTCCAAGAATGAGGAGTTCTTTAGTCCTGCTGATCTCAATGAAATATAGAGGATAATTTAGCTGACTGAAAGTAGGAGTCTACTTAGGAATAGTACCCCAAACTTTACTAACTATATTGATTGATTTGCATTAGCTACAATGGGTGTTTAGATATGCGCTTCACATGTAGATATGTCTATTGTAGATACTTAAATAGATATATCTAAAAATAGATATGAACCTCACTGTAAATTCTAAGCAGATTATATGTTTGCTTATCCTACCAAAAAAACCCAAAGGTTATTCCCTTTGACGTGGATTAGGAACTACATCTAAGTTCTGGTTCTCATAACTCTTAGGTGTTACATGAGTTCTACATGAGCTTTATCTTTTTGACAGGTTCTGCAAAGCATATGGAACTCCAGCTTTTGATTCAGATAACTGCAAGGAGAGTAAAGCATAATTGTTTCTAATAGCAACACTACTACACTAGCTCTAGATGCTGAGTGAAACAGTTTTCCATTCAACAGATTCTAAAATTCATCTGCAGGTTACAAAACCAAGGCCTTGCCAATGCATTTACAGTAAATTGGACCACCAGCTGCTCCAGAAGTACTCATATGTTAGTGGCTTTTCCTATTATTTGGCAAGACAAATTCAAGTCTACTCTAACATATTTAGAGCACAGGCTCACACCTAAGGTCCAAATAATGTCATGCTACTTGTCACAGAGTCACCAACATTACAATAACCATTGGAAGAAACAAATTCCTCCTCTGACCTTATGATACCAGCTCTTTTTCTGTGTCCTCTTCATGAGACAGTGAATCCCTCCAAGACTCTCTTGATACAGTGGAAAACATGCTGRGAAATGAAACATTTGCTAAGGTTTCTTAGGGTTTACAGATTTGTGAGCAAGCTAAGTAATGATATGGTTTTGTCTGTTCATTTTAAATCCCATTTGGCTGATGCCAGAATAAAATTAAAATGCGTACAAAGACATTTATTCATAATATGAAAAATCAACAACACAGAAATTACACAAAAAATAACCCAAAAACCAAACCAAACCAAAAAACCAACAGTGACACACTTAAAGAATAAATATGCACAGATGGCTTACATTAAGATTACTTCAGGAAGATTTTATTTATCTTATCTCCCTGATTTACCATCGTTCTCCTGTTAAGGTGATACTAAAAGTTTCAGAATTTTCTGTATATCTTATGAACAGGTTGGACCTGATCAGCAGATTCCACATTTGACCTTGCCTGTAAGAGCAACAGAACTCCAACACGAAACACTTTATAGAACACTTGCTGCATGAAGGTATGCATAAGATATGCATTAAAATAGATAATTTTATCAATTTTCTACATCTCAAATGTTTCAAGTGTCCAGAAAGCTTTAATCTCTCATTTAAAACTCATCCTATTTCTTCCTTATCCAGAAGATAATTGATCTTGACAGGCTTGAGATGTGGGCCCGTGTGAACATCATGAAGCTGAACAAGGCCAAGTGCAAGGTCCTGCGCCTGGGTCAGGGCAATCCCCAGTATCAGTACAGACTGGGGGATGAATGGATTGAAAGCAGCCCTGCAGAGAAGGACTTGGGGATATTGGTAGATGAAAAATTATATATGAGCTGGCCATGTGTGCTTGCAGCCCAGAAAGCCAATCTCATCCTGAGCTGCGTCAAAAAAACATGGCCAGCAGGTTGAGGCAGGTGATTCTCCCCCTCTACTTTGCTCTGGTGAGACCCCACCTCGACTATTGCATCCAGCTCTGGCGTTCACAGTGCAAGAAGGACATGGACTTGTCAGAGCGGGTCCAGAGGAGGGCCATGAAAATGATCAGACGGCTGGAACACCTCTTCTATGAAGAAAGGCTGGGAGAGTTGGGGGTGGTCAACCTGGAGAAGAAAAGGCTCCGAGAAGATCTCACTGCAGCCATTCAATGTATAAAGGGGGCTTATAAGAAAGAGAGACACCTTTTGTCAGGGCCTGTGGTGACAGGACAAGGGGCAACAGTTTTAAACTGAAAGAAGGTAGGTTTAGATTGGACATAAGGAGGACATTTTTTACCATGAGGGTGGCGAGACACAGGAACAAGTTTCCCAGAGAAGTTGTGGATGCCSCACCACTGAAAGTGTTCAAGGTCAGGTTGGACAGGTCTTGAGCAACCTGATCTAGTGAAAGATGTCCCTGTCCATGGTGGGGGGTTGGACTAGATGAACTTCGAAGGTTCCTTCCAACCCAAACCATTCTATAATTCTATGATTCCATGATGTCCTGGTTTTGGCTGGGATAGAGTTAATTTTCTTCATAGTAGCTGGTATGGGGCTGTGTTTTGTTTTTGTGCTGAAAACAGTGTTGATAATACAGAGGTGTTTTTGTTATTGCTGAGCAGTGCTTACACACAGTCAAGGCCTTTTCTGCTTCTCACACCATCCCACCAGTGAGTAGGCTGGGGGTGCACACGAAGTTGGGAGGGGACACAGCCGGGACAGCTGACCCCAACTGACCTAAGGGATATTCCACACCATATGACATCATGCTCAGCAATAAAAAACTGCGGGAAGAAGAAGGAAGAGGGTTATGTTCAGAGTGATGGTGTTTGTCTTCCCAAGTAACCGTTACGCATGATGGAGCCCTGCTTTCCTGGAGGTGGCTGAACACCTGCCTGCCGATGAGAAGTAGTGAATGAATTCCTTGTTTTGCTTTGCTTGCGTGTGCAGCTTTTGCTTTACTTATTAAACTGTCTTTATCTCAACCCATGAGTTTTCTCACTTTTACCCTTTTGATTCTCTCTCCTATCCCACCGTGGGGGGAGAGAACTCCAAAATTCTTATACAACCCCAGCCTACTCACTGGTGGGGTGGTGTGAGAAGCAGAAAAGGCCTTGACTCTGTGTAAGCACTGCTCAGCAATAACAAAAACACCTCTGTATTATCAACATTGTTTTCAGCACAAATCCAAAACATAGCCCCATACCAGCTACTATGAAAAATTAACTCTATCCCAGCCAAAACCACCACATGTGGAAATCACTTTAGGCTGTGACCCACGATTTCTTTCTCTTAGGCACATAGTTAACAATTTTCAGTGAGTGAACCTTGGAATGCCTTTCCATGGCATCTCGTGGAGGTTATATATGGCTACTGAAAACTTCCTTTCTTCCCTTACTTGCTTTTTGCACCTCTTAGAATCATAGAATCATAGAATCATTAAGGTTGGAAAGGACCTCTAAGATCATTGAGTCCAACCGTCA
>JAYKAV010002978.1:525753-610542 GCA_035582835.1 Phoebastria nigripes
ATATAGAGAGTGATAATGACTTTAATCTGAAAAAAAAAAAAAAAAAAAAAAAAAAAAAAAAAAAGTTAAAAAAAAAAAAAAGGGAAAAAAAAAGGAAAAAAAAAAAGATGAGTTCATAGGCTAACCAGAAAATCAGAGAAATAATGGTGCATTCCCTTGTTGGATTTTTTATTATTTCAAAGCCAATTTTACATGTAAATCTATAGCTAGCATTTTGTCTCAGTATCTATTATTTCACATGCACTACAGGACTGAAGCAGCAAAACTGACACCTAGACAGCATGGTATTAAAATGTGAAACCATTTCTAGAAAGCTGTGTATGGTATGTCAAAGCACAGTCAACTTGCATTAGCTTAGTAAATCTGTACTGCATCACTGAACATTAGCTCTATTTCATCCATTATGGTGCAGAGATTGCTTATTTTGTTCCCAGGGCTCTTTTATATGAAAGAGCAATAGTACTGTCTGCCAAAACGGTCTTGCCCTGTCAGAGTAGTTTTAATTGAGCTGAGCCATAGGACCCTGCCCAGTGCTATCACAGGAGCAGAGAACCATTTGGTGAGTAACACTCTCTGAGATTATAGCTGTTAAGAGTATAATGGACAGTTACTTTAATATCCTACCCAACTAGGACACTATAAACATGTCCATAGGTAGTCATTTTACCTAGTTATCCTGTTTCCTAAAACAGTGTGGGTCTGATGCTTTGTGTCTATCTTTTATGTGAAAATTACTGCTTGTATTGGCAACCAGTGTAATCCATTCTGGTCATGGGAGGGAGATAGAAGAGGTCATCTTTAGAAAGCAAACAGTTACTGCTTAAATTCCTTCTACTTCTTTAGAGCAACTATATTATCCAAGTAGAATGAAAACTAATAGGATTTAAATATTTTATATATTTTGCCAATGAAAATATGTTAATGATTCAATGGAAAAACTAGTAGATAAGGAAAATATTTTATTTTCAAGCTTACGAGACCTGATTGTAAATAATGACAAATATAAACAGGTGTAAATAGACATCTGAAAATTTACTTTTTCAATTGTTTTATTTAAGTAGTTCTGATATTTGAACATGTACCACTTAATTTAAGTAATTCCTTTTTAGTTTCAAATTCATTGACAAAGTAGCATATCAGCAGAGCAGCATGTCTGGAACGAAACCAAAAAATAACTAAGTACTTCCCAGCAAGCTTATGTAAGTTTGTGTATGAAAAAAAAAAATCATGAGTCATCAAAATGGAATTAGAAATGCAAGTTCTTTCCCCAGCTGTTGAACACAGGACATAAATTTAAGCCCCCTTCATTTCATATCTCTGACAGACCATCAGAGATCAAATAAATAGGTATGATGATTTCTTCTTATGATGATGATGATTTGTGCAATCCCATTAATTCAGTTTAATAAGTTTATCTATGTCAGGCAGCAAACTGCTGTGAATGTGGGGCTCATTGCACTTCCATTCTGTATAGACAACCTAATGTGTTTGCCCAGCACTGAAGATGTGCTGGAGAATCATCAGCTTGCAAGACAATGGCATTGTGGAGACCAGAACATGGAGTTATTTTTTCAGAGACAAAATGAAAAAAAAAAAAGACAAGCTTAGACAGGATGGGACAGCCTTTAGAAATTATCATGGTTAAGGTGAACGCTCCCCAACACACTCTTTATAGCCAGTGGAGAGAAAAACAGACCTAAAAACCACAATTTGACTAATGTTGTTTTTTACTTCCTGTAAGGATAAGATGAATCACTGTCCAGAAATGTCTACTTCTTTTGAAAAGATTATGACCTATGTTCACAGAGTATTCTCAAATGGTGAAGAAACTTAAGCAACAAACCAAAGATAGATACACTTTTTATCTTCTTTAGGTATTTTTGTACAAGTTAAAACAAAGCATGTTTGTAGGAGTCCTTTCATGAGATGTATACCACTCCGTGTATCTAAAGCACAAATCCCAGTCTTTACAATGTATAAGCATTGCGAGAAAAACGTTTATGCTTAGGGCATCTTTACTTCTCTCTCCAGGAAGGACTAATAGGCATAGGCTGTTTTCTGGAAAGTGCTGTTGTGGCAGCCTTTTTAGACTTGGAAAAAACCCTAAAATTCAGATTGTCTGCAATAAAGGCAAACACAGGTACTAAATGAGTGCTCATCCAAAGAGATTATACTATAACAATGACACTTTTTATCTCACGAACCAGAAAGACAGACACCTCTTCATAAGCAACAGGACTAGTACCAGAAATCTACGAGGTACATAATGTTATAGATCAAATGAAAGTTAACAGCTCATTTAGAACTCATAGCTCCCTGAAGGGCAAATCTACAATGAAATCTAAACCTATAATTAATCAATAATTTTCACTCCTACACTGCTTTTCTTTTCCCAGGCACAAATCTTTCCACCTTCGAAGAACAATAGAAACTGGTATAGGCCAGTTGTTGGTTTTATGTACATCATAATGTTAGGGGAAATGACTGTAGTATTCCACTTTTCAAATGCACAAATGTGCGTATTTTAAATCTACTTTTGCAAAGTCACAAAATAAAAATAAAAATAAAAATAAATTAAAATTGGACATTTCTATTTCTCTATGCACTTGTGAGAAGCTCTGGAATACCATGTCTCTAGTAGTCTACCTGTTCATCTGTTAAAGTGGCATAAAGCAAGCAGTTTGCTCTAATGCTTCCTGGCCCCTGGAGAAGGTAGTCCTATGCTAATACCCTCCCCCACTCCACTCCCATTCTTCCCATCTCATTTTGTCTGTGTGCTGTATATCATGTTCTTCTAATCCTCAGTGAATCAATTCAACTAACTGCACTGTTAGAAAAGTAAACTTTGTTTTCCCCCTTGTCTGCCTGTTTTCCTATCTTCCCTTCCTCTTCCCTCTCTTTGTCGCTTCCTCTCTCCCTTCCTCCTTTCCTTCTTTCCTCAGTTTCTCTCTCTTTCTAGTTATTTTTCTTAGGGCTGACAAAGGGTCAGCTGCATGCCAGAGCTAGTGCGAAGGATTATATAGGAATGTCTCCGAAAGTATAGCACTGTTGCCACTGCATCAAAAGACCAAAAACTCAGTGGCAGCAGGATATTTGAATGACCTCTTGGTCTCAGGGACTCTTGCCCTGACAGGGCTAGCCCTGACCCTTGCAAGCTTAGGGGCTGCGATCGTAGGCTGTACACATCTATGACACGTTAGACCTGGAATGACCTACAAGAGCACTTGTCATCCCTGTAGAAAACTTGTAAGATGAAAGCAGGCAATGCTAAGGCACTGTCAGAAAGAGTATGTGAAACATATTTTTAATCACTTTTTCATCACCAGGGAACCTGTAGATTCTGGTTGAACATCTCTGTAGGGAGAGGAGGAATATCACTCTAGGTCAAAAGTGAAATGCCAGCTGGATGGTGGAAATTATTTAAGACATTGTGTACTGGCTATTTTGTCTGCCTCTTTATCCAAGCTCCATCAATCTCTTCCAGCTGCCCTTACACTAAAAATGGATCCCTAGAAACTTAATTGCTGCAGGACTTTACTTACTAGTCTGAGTCAAAAGCAAATTTGGCTGATGTAGGGCAGGTGTTGTGAGTTAATTCATCATCAATGGAGAATTTGAAATTTGTTCCAAATAGCAATACAAACACCCAAGACATGGAAATTCCACTTTTTTTCCAGCAGTCTTATCTAAATTATCATGTATTTTACATGCCAGCATTCTTGGGGGAAAGGGTTGTGTTTTCCTCACAAATTAAATATGCAAATGGGCTCAGACAGCAACATTTGAATTGTAGTGACAGCATATTTTTTTTGTTTTGTCTCCTATCAGTAAAAACAAGAAACAATACATGCTACATTCTATAATAATACTTTGTAACCTTCTTCTCCATATCTTTGACATTACCAAATTAAAATAAATTTCTCATTTCCATAGTTTTAATAACTTCTGCTTCAATTTTGAAACCACAATAGAAATTAAAGGAAAATAAAGGAAACATCATTACAAAAGTTGATTACATATTGTAGCAGGGACTTCACTGAAAGAAAATTAATATAAAAGGAGCTGTTAGGTTGTCAGACCTGAAACAGACAAATAGCATGCAAATATTGTGGACCTAAGATTTTTTGAAAACTGAAAATAGCTCCTTGTCTACTTAAAAGAAGAAACTGTTGTAGTCTTGGATATCACTGAATGACAGCAGTTGAAAAATATAACTAAAAGTACATAGAAGGTCATTTCTTTGCAGCAGAAAAAAGGACTGCAATTTAAAAAGAAGCTTGGAAACATTTGCCACCAGTTGCTTCCATACATCATAATAATGAGTAGGACTATATAATACAAGAATACTAGCATATTAAATTTCAGGAAATTAACTTTGAGTGAATTAAGAAAGCCAATGAGCAAAGTGCAATGCACCAAAATAAACAAATTGGAAGAACTCTGGAAAATATTCAAAACAGCACCTTGAAAGATGAAGTCTATAGGAAGTACCTATGAGTCAATATGAAAGTACAAAGATTCCATGAATTATTAAGGATGAAAAGGAAAGTGAAGCTGGAGAGGAAGAAGTAAAAAAGCAAAGAGGCATGTTCAGGATCAATGTACATAGCCCTTGATGAGAGCTTACAAATTAAAAAGACAGTCATAATTATTCCTACAACCTGTTAAATTCCTGTAATTATGGTTTGATCTAAAACTCACTGTGGCCAGCTGAAGTTTTGTAGTGCCTTGAATGGGTTGATGACAGACAGATAGAAATTTTCCTTTCTCATTGATTGCCAAGGGTACGTAACACTTCAACAGTACTTGCACAACAGAAATTGGGACAAAACATGTTTCTGACTTGTTTCAAGGCTACTGCTTCTCAGAAGTGACAAACAATGAGATTCAAGGCTTCTCAAAACACGAAAGCAATGTCTGTGCTTTTGTAGATGGTGCAATCATTAAAGCTTGGTACAATGGTTTTAAAAGAATTCCACAAAAAACATGAAAACAAGGCTTTAAAATTATTCATGTAACACTCTGTTGATCAAGTTAAGTGTGAGATGTAGGATATAGATAGAGATAGAGGAATTGTGGCACTAGTAAGGCCACTACATTATGGATTAAGTGATAGCTTTAAATTGAGTCTTTCGGGGGAACAAGTATTTTTGATTGTTAATAATATCTGGTGTATTATTTGGGCATTTTTTGTATAAAAACAGAGCTGTTTTAAATAATAGATTTAAAAAAAAAAGAATTGACAACAATACAGTGGTTAACTGCTAAGACTGAATTAGCTCTTCAGTGAGTTTACAGATAACAGATGATATTTTATTTCATATACTTGATACAGGTTACTGTGCCTCAATACAGGTGATGCTTTACCTTGTGAATTAAAAGGAATAAGTTTTTTTTTTCCCCAGCACCTTGTATTCAAGAAGTGATCATTTGTTCTTGCTAAAAATGTATCTATGAGTGGTGCCTACTTCACTACCAAATGTCCCTAGGGTCCCTTAGTATGCAAGCAGTTTTTAACCAGATATTCCCACTGATTGAAATGATAAGTTTATTTAAGAATTGATGCTACAAAAAAACCTCTTAGTTGAAATGTGTCTCCAATGATAACTACCATCCATAAACCATACCATTCTTTTATGGCAAGCACACAGCAAGTAAGTAATGATGCACAAACATCTGCCAAACCCATTGCTTTTCATGGCAGTATTGGTTTTTTTGGTTTTTCACATTGCTCTACTGAGAAATTCAGCTAATCAGCTAATTTTGCTGATGTCTGGCTCCAGGATGAGGAAAGGAAAATTTAAGATTAAATTAAATTGATTTGTGTATAGTAAGAAATAACCTTGATACCAGAATATTTCAAAATTGTCTTGTGTTCTCCCTGTGTTTCAATTCCAAATTTATTTTATCCTCACTGATTTTAATTGAAGATATTTTTATTCAAAACCAAAATAAATAATAAGATAATCAGTTTTATCAGATATAAAGCTTTTGTAATTACTTTGGAATAACTCAAATTATCTGCAAGAACAACAGGGCAGAAGGAAGAGTGGGGGAAAAGGAAAATGGAGCACTGTGCCAGACAAAATGAGGAAGGATGGTGGATGATGGATAATTTTGTTTGTTGGGTCCTTAATCTCCAGTTGAAAAACCTTATGCTGTCATTATTAGTTTTCTAATTACATTAGGATAAGATAGTTGAAAATGACTTGACATCTTTGTCTTTTCTTTTGACATTTTCATATTTAATTATGTGTTAATGAACTTGGAGTAATTCTACCAGACATTTGTTCCCAACATCTTCCAGATTCCTGTGGACCTCAGATTATGGGGAAAGATGCAATTAAAATGATGTTGGAACATCTCTTATTTAATTGCAAATCAATTAAAAACAATGTTTTATAATACAACTGTAAAATGAAAAGCCATGTGCTTCTGAACTCTCTTTGTGTGAGTCTGTGACTATTCTTTTTCAAGAAATTATTGGGAACTTCTTACAGATAATATTTAATAAAAGTACAGGAAAAAAGGTTTCTTATTTAAATACACACATGATGTGAGAAACTGACTGTAGAATAATGAAATATGAATAATAGTTTTGCATAATGCTTTGAAGGGTTAACTTGCAATGCATTTCTAAAATATTAAATCTATATGTTTTATGGATTTGTATAAATATATATCTAGGCAACCTGTAAATATTCCTCTTTGAAAGTAGTGTATGCTTTCAAGAAGTGTAACCACCCACAGATTATTGTAAGCTGAATTAGAATTGACTGTAAACTCCAAGCATTTATAAAAATAGCCTGCTAGCCCTTCTCTTGGTAGAAAAATGAATCTCAGACATCCTAAAAAACTTCATGTTGTAATTAGATTAATAAAATACATGACAGAATAAATAAAAAGGAATTTTTTTGTTCTAGTTATATAACTCAAACTCTACCTTCATACGTAAAGAATGAAAGAAAAAAATCAGCTGCAATGGAAAATTAGGAGCTTTGAGATGTCATTGTGGATGAACTGAAAAAAGAAGGTATAGAAAAGGAGGGAGGGGAGAGAAGAGAGTTCAGCTTTTACAAGGAAGGTAATGAACTTCAAATGACAAATATGAAAAAAAAAAGTAGAGAAAGGAAGATAAAAGGTAAAGTTGGAAAGAAAGGAAGAAAAAATGTAAATTAATTTACTTTACATGTAAATGTAAAGAAAGAAATATGTTTCATTCATTGTGAATGAAACATATTGCTTATGGCTCAGCAAAATTGAAGTGTGTAGAACAAATTCTGGAGTTTCTTTAGAGTAGGACTGCACTGTTTCATAACTTACCTTTTATTCCTAGGTCTTGGTCCATGGTAGTCCTCCTTGCCTTTTGGAGTAAACCGGCTAGTTCCCTGTGAACAAAGTCCAGTTGTGGCTCTGAGATAAATCAGCAACATTACTGCCCAGTGGACAGTGGCGAGACTGGACTCAGTTTGGCTGCCTTCTCCCTAAATCTCTCTCTACTATTTTCCCAGCAAAGTACTGGGAAGTACCTTTCTCTCATGCCAAAATCTTTAGGACATACAGAATGTATGCTGAATAATAATTAACAGTACTCCTTCAACTTTTTATATTTATGACAGAGAATGATATACTTTGGAACAAATATGAATTTCTGCTACAAGTTCAGGGCTCATAACTTAAGAATTTTTCAAGAGGAGGAGGAATTGGATTATTAATGTATGGTGAAGCTGTGAAAGGGCAAGGACTGTTGTAGGATGTATCAAGAAAGGTAATTACATGAGAAATAGCAGGCAGTGGCGAGATCTTACCTGAAGTAAGATTTATAATTCTGTTTAATAATGAAAAACATGAATTCAGACTAAAACAGTTAGAAAGAATGCTATTACAATGAACAGGTAACCGGAAAGAAAAGGAGTACATCATGTATAGTTTAACAAAGCAAGCTGGCGCTGAATGTAATTGCTGTTTAAATTCACTAAGGGAGGAGACAGAGAGAGGGTAGTATTCATGAGGGGGAGAAAAGAGCTATTTAAGCTAAGATAAAGTAACAGAAAGTTATTTGATTGGATATGACAATATTGGCAGAAGAACATAAGATTATAACCTAAATGCAAGAAAAATGTGCGGCAGCTTAGAGGATGTCTTCCTATCTTTAAAATTACACAGTTGTGGAACAGAATATTCTAGAAGACACGGGGACAAAAATAATTTTTTTTTTTTTTTAATCACCTCCCTCAATTCTTGAAAAAGATATTAGGGACCTGGTTCAACCGACTCAAGAAATTTTATTCAAGTCCCCTGCCATTATACCCCAAGATACTGGATATATATGATTCTTTATTTATTTTTTACTGATATACTGAAAAGGATTGTAGATATGATAACGTGAGGATACAGCAAAGTAGAGGCAGCATATGTTATTCACTGCTGTGAAAAGTTCTCATTTTCTTTATTGCACATTCACTTGGGACATTTTCTGTAAATAGATAAGATATTTACCTTCAAATAAGAAATAAACAGTTGTTTTTCCTTGCAACAGCTTTGTTCTTGTCAATAAAAGTTTTATACAACTTCTGTTGGAGCACTTTTGAAATTTTAGCAATAAAATATTTATTGGCTGCAATAAGAGAAACTCTAGAGAGGTATGTACCTTGGCTTATTTCAGTAGAATAAAATACCGTCCAAATATCAGAGAAATAGGTGCTATATTCATTTTCCTTTAAAGTAGAAATAAAACAATGGAAGTACGTGACAGCATTTTTTTCCTATACAGAGCATTCCTAAATGAGAATAACTTATGAAGCTTGCAGAAAAAAAAACATCATACAAAAGTACCAGTAAGCTGGGGAGGGGGCAAAAAAAAGGGAAAAAAAAAAAAAAAACAAACCCAAAACAAACTAACATTTTTAAAGCAAGCTGAATAGAATAAAGCAACACAATATTTGCTTCATCAGCCAGACTGATATTTTACCATTTAAAAATTATGTTGTAAAAATTGCCACATAACAAGTTCAGGGGACTATCATAGTAAATCTTATTAAATGTTGTAAGCAAATAGAATCATAAAAATATTTTTCCACCTCTAATATTTTTTATGATGACATGCAATAACAAATTCTAACATCCTGATTGTATCCATACCTTATCTCTTTAAGTCATGAAACCATAAGGCTGAAAGACTCAAGTGGCCATGTAGTCCATTCTTCTGTTCCAGGGCAGAATCATCTACACTTACAACATCCTTGATAGATACTTTAAATTTGGTGATAAAGAAGTCTGGTAATGGAGACTGCACAGTCATCCAAGGCAATTTACTCCAATGTACATTAGTGTTACTGTTAGAAAGTGTTTCCTAACATGTGACCCGAATCTTCTTTGCTTTGGCTTTAGTCCATTATTTATAGACAATTCCCTATAGACTTGCAGAACAGATTGTGACCTTCCTTAGCTGTAGCAGTCTTTGTCTACCTGAAGTCTGTTACCATGTCTTCTTTCCTTCCTCTCCTCTCAATCCTTCAGCCCATCTGACTTCTTGTATTTAGGCTACATAAATGCCATTCTTTCACAAGTTCTCTGATCACTGAATCACAATTTTTTTTTTCAGTTGGAAACTTGAAGGTGATTTTCCTACACTCCGTGTAAAATGCTATCCTAAGCAATGATATTTCCTGATTGAGGACATTGATAACAGCAATCAAGAAACATCAAATCCAGCAAAGTTTTTGCATATAGGCATATCATAACTGAGACTCCTGAACAGATTTTGGCAGTTGAATTCCAGAATGTCAGAATCAACAGAAAATGTTGAAGGAATAATATTCATTATAATTAAATAAAATTTGTTATGAACAATGAATAATATATTGGGAGGGACAATAGTGAGGCAAACCATTTGTCTTCCAGACAAATTTAAAAAAGCAGCTTCAAAGCAACCTCTGAACTTGTTACTACTTACACAGAATTAAGAAATTGCTCCAGTAGAAGTGCCATAACGGGGTATTGTTAATTTTGCTTCAGTTTTCTTATCTACATCTCTTTCCACACCTTAGATTTCATATATTTGATAAATATTTGCATTCCATGTTTATCAGATTCATTATACTTAATCTACTGCTTAAAAATTCTCATTCTGTTTTTGGCATAATCCTTGAGCCTCTGTTTCATCACAGGTGAATAAATTTGCCAAAATTTCTGGTTAGCGTGGACAGAATCAAACCACAGGGTTGATCAAAATAAATTTACTACTACAGTTGGATCTGAACAGCCCAACTTTTGCTACTAAGGAATAACAACACTGTTCTTCATACATGAAATATCCTTACAAAAAAGACGAGATATCCTGGTAAATGAATAAGATTGGGGAAAGGTTACTTTTTAACTCAAAAGAGGGTAAAAATATTGTGAATTACATAAGCGTAGTTCAACAAATGCATTGAAATTGAGATTGCAGCAGGAACTGATCTATCTATCTGACTCTTTTGAGAGACAGGGTCCTATTGGATCATTTTCTCTCTTGATCGCTTTACACGTGTGAAGTTGCATTGATTCCACACCTAACAGAAACTGCTCTGGCATACAGAATCCAAGAAGATAAAACCACTTTGAAAACTTTTTTTCCAGGTAACAAAATACTCCACAGGGTGTAATCAGCCATCAACAAAGCAGACACAGATTTGTGTTTGCTATGCATCTGACAACTTTTTTTCCTGCAAGTAAGTCACTGTACAATTTATGAAGCAATCTGCTAGATGTACAGTGTATGTTCTGCTAAGGAACAGACAGTGGAAGCTCCATAACCCTAAAAAGGTTGAATTTATTTTACATGTTTTTTGTGCTCTCGGTATACTATGTGAATATTTGCCATGAAACTGTGCTTGCACAGTGGACTGGAGAAAGATGTCTACAGCTGATGTCCCTGTAAGATTGCTTTGTGAATTGGGAGATTCTTTAATGTCTAATTCTTTCTGAAGAAGGCAGCTTTACTGTCCACAGCAAAATTCTTCTGTACTCTGGGTTGATAGCCGTATTCAATATAGGTCTAATTAACATTATGCAGTATATCTTGATGCAAATAGTATTGCCATGGTTTGAGTTTTGCCTTCATTAAATAGTTCCATTGATGCAGATATGCCAATTGAGTAGTTAAATTTGCATTGTAGGCCAATCCATAAGCATCACAAAATCACATAAAACCTCTGCAGACAACTCAAAATGTTAAATTAACTTTAACCATCTGAATTCCAACTCATTTTCAACTTCAGTATTTTTACTTGCTACATAAATTTGATGAAAAATTCATATTCTTAGGCTTTCATGGTCCTGAGCTCTGAATTATTTCTGTATTGTAATATACGTTCATCTGTTTGTCTCGACTTACTAAATGGTTTCTCTAGTTACTATTTAAATTATTCTTCCCCCCCCCGCCCCTGCCAAAAAAAAGAAAGCAGAGACTTTTTTCCAGAACTAACTTTTTTTTCCTCCTCATTCATGTCAACATTTTTCAAAATTGAAAGGAGGGGGAAATAAATCTCAGCGGGTTTCTTTCTTTCTTCCCCCCCCCCCCCCCCCCAAAAGCTCTCTTTAACATATGGTCTAGTCAGAGAGGAAAAATGTTTTTACCTATGTGACAGTACCCATGAAATGTTTCAGTTTGTATCTTTCCCTGGCACAGATGCCCTTTAAACCTTGCGTTTCTTAACTTCTGACTGCTTGAGTTTGCCATTTAAACAGCACATTTTCAAGGTATATTTTAGCATGATATTCTTGAGTTGTTGGCTACTTTTTATGTAAAGGTTTTAAAAATTCATGCAAAACATTGTATCACTCATAGTAAAACTCATTAACAGGTTCTGAACTCTGGAAATTCAGTAGCAGGAGACAAATATCTAGCAGCTGATTTGATCAGGTAGCTATGTTAACTAAACGTTTCCTCAGAAGGAATTTTTTTGGAGTAGTGAAAAGTTATCATACATTCCGCAGCACATCTCAGGCATTGGGATAAGATTTGGTTTTAAACACCTAACTTAGATACCGTCAATGTTTCTCTATGTGAGGCATATGCTTAGGCTCCCATGATAGCCAGCAGAATATACTTATGTTCAGCTATTATTGTGGCATGGTGCATACATTTTTCTGGGGAAAAAAAAGAGGAAAACAGTTTTCACAAGACTAGGAGAATTTATTTCTGTATGCTTTTAAGGACCTTCTTCCCCACAAGCTGCAAATATCAGAGGAGCGTTTTGTAAAAAGAGATGTGAGACTAATATGAAAGGCAAGTTTTATTCTTGTAAAAACGTGTAACAAGACTATTTCTTACTTCTGTGTAACAGAGAGGAACGATTTCAGGAAGCTACATAAATAAAATAATTCAGATAGTGCAGATGTGCTTCTCCACTATTTATGAAGCATATATTTCATATGATATATGAAAGATTTTAACTTGCTCTATCAGCGAACTAGGACATTAGCAGTGTTTGATGTGTTGCTCTCTTCCGTGCATAAGTTATAGTTCCAGCATAGCTTGTAAAACTTCAGTTTGTGGTAGTAAGAAGTGGAAAATGTTTTGTGGAGCATGGTATGAGGCCCTCTGGACTAGACATCTTTTTTTTATAGTGTTTATGACTATAGGGATCTGGGGTTGACCCCTACCAATCACATTTTCTTAGGAGCTTGTTATTACTGTCCTCAGTTTTTAATCTATGTTACCAGATATTTGACAGGAAAATATTCATTTCAAATACTTGAAAAGAGATTAAACAGCTACTGTTATAGTTTGAGTTTGATGTGATATGTCATTGAAACATAACATATTTGTAATACAGCATGCTGAGATTCATGTGCTAAAACCACAAAGTCTGATGTTCCATTTAAATTCATCTCAGTTAACATTCCTTTGTCCATGGGAGGATACTAGCAAAGTTAATCTACTGAATGGTTATCATGCTTCACTGACTATCTGGATCCATTATATTTGCATAACTTAACATATTTCTGAAGGTGACTGAAACTTCTAATCTCTTGCAAGGGAGAGAACAATGAGACTTTAAAATGGATTGTTCATGCAAAATGTAAGAAGACTTGACAGGTAGAGCAAAGTGAAAAAGATGAGTATTTTGCTGGTTTGCCTCCTCCCCCTTTTATATCACTGGTTTTTAAATTAAGGCAGCACAATGACAGAAGGGGGAAAAAAAAAGCACTTTTGGCTGCTCTTTCAAAGCTTAGGAGATTGTGCTGGGGTTTTTACCATTTTGTAATGGAATGAGTCACAATACAAAAACAATTGTAGTAATGAAATTGCATTTCAGATTGATTTTTACTATGGTTTTGTTTCCATGGAAAATGGAGGTTTTGCAGCTGTACTTCAAAATTTTCAGATATAGCCAATAAAAGCTGGATTTACCTTTATGCACAACGTAGTGATGTGAATCTGATTCTGTTTTCTATACTTTATTCTGTAAAGTGACAATTTCCTATTGGCCCATTAAAAAATGCATTATCTTTATCCACTATTTTACTCACCCTGATCAGAAAGTGGACAACAAAACAAAAGCTTCACTATTTTTTGGATTGTGACCTTCTGTCCATCAACAGGGAAAAAAAAAAAATTGAGAAGAGTTTTTTCCTTCCTGCTCCCGGAAATTTTAATATTTTGACATTTGGTTCTGCTCTTAATTGGACTTGCTATATAATATAGGTGAGTAGGACATTCCCCAGGAAGATTCAGAATTTAGCTTTAGTCCAAAGAAAATTTAACTACTTTCGTCCCAGAGCAAATTGCCTCCAGAAAGAGAAACTGAGAAACAGTAGTCTCAGAACATTGCCTGGGACAGCGACTAGCATATTTTCATAAGAGTCCCTGTGTGTTTGCGCACACATATCTCCTTCATACCTATTTTCACCTTAAGCCTAAGTTGCCACATGCCCTTTTTTAGCCAATGAAATCCCCAGTAAGGACTATGGCACAGACATACAAGTGCACAAAAACTCTGTAATGCATTTCAGCATCAGTAGAACAAAAAGTTCTGAGAAGGTATTATATATTGTAAAAAGTTGTTATATGCAGTAAGTTGTTACATGTTGCCTCCATTTTATAAAGATCTGGTAGGGATGGACCTCCAGCCACAAAAGTGAGAGTTGCCCTGGTTACCCCTTCTAAGAAAAAGCTGAATTTGCTCCGGTTTCTAAGATGTTCTGAGAGAATGGTATGCTGACTCCTATCTGGTGTGTCAGGTACATATTTTTTATTTCAGCCATGAATCTCCTTACCATAACTGGAATTAAGGAGAAAAACATTTACTAAGAATTCCTTCAGACTGCATTTCAGCTCCTCTCTGGAACTGCTCATGTCTTGCGAGATATCCAATTAATGAAATCTTCTTTCACACTGTACTAAACTGATTTAAATTTAAAATCACAAATCTTGAGATTCAGGTCCTGAATAAGCTGAAATCTGTTATCCTAAAGTCTAGAGTCTATCCCCTGCTATTCTCCTTTCTCACTCCCCTCAGAATCTCACAACCCACCATTTCATGGTGACTATAGCCAAGGCTGCTGCTGATTACCACATCCCCAATCAGTTCTTCCTTGTCAGTGAATAGCACATCCAGCTGTGCGTCACTCCTGGTACCTGGTTGGCCCATCCAGTACCTGTTTCAGCAAGTTATTCCTGACACACTCCAGAAATCCTGATGACTGCTTGTGCCCCACTGTGCTGCCCTTCCAGCATGAGAATCACAGTTCGTGACACAGAAACTTCCTTCAGGTGTTTAAAGGCTTTGTCCACATCCTCAGCCTGATCTGTAACACACTTCTACCATGATCTCCCCCTTACCAACCTCTCTCCTCACCTTGACTCTCA
This sequence comes from Phoebastria nigripes, assembly GCA_035582835.1. NCBI lineage: Eukaryota > Metazoa > Chordata > Aves > Procellariiformes > Diomedeidae > Phoebastria > Phoebastria nigripes. The sequence continues at coordinate 540,611 of JAYKAV010002978.1, forward strand.
AGTGCTCCACTGGCCCATTGTCTGTGCCATCAAAGAGCTCCCTGCATCCAAGCTACTCCTTCAGACACAGGCCAAGATCTTTGCTCCCTTGTCTTCTCTGATGATCTGTCCTAAAGAGCGAATACCTGTCCATTGCACATGGCCTACCATGTCTTAGTTATTCCAACAATGTTGTAGATTTGTGACTCCATGGAAGCTCTAGCTCCTCCTGATTGTTTCCAAGGCTGTGCACATTTGTGAGCATGCACTTGAGGAGGGCCTCCTTTCACCTTGTTTTATCTTTCCTGAGGTGTCGTTTCTTACTGTCATCCTGCTCACTTTGCTTTCCACTCCTGTCCACTGACTGTGGTTTGTCCTCGCCCACTCCCACCTCATTCCTGTGTTAACGCTCTCCTCACCAGGTTGGCCAGCTCTTCCCCATTCTGGTGGATCCTGTCTCTCCCTAGGAGATCCTCAAAGAGGTTCCTGTTGTCAAAAAAACCCAAATCCCTGTTAATGACACCAGCTTTGCAAATAGAGGCTGACTGCAAAATCATTCCACACATCCTCTGTGCCTCTGTAATAACATATTTAAGAAATTGTAAAAAAACACTGCACAGCAGCTGTGAGAGAGGAGTGAGAACATGTGAGAGAAACATCCCTGCACACACAAAGGTCAGAGAAGAAGGAGAGGGAGGAGGTCCTCTCGGTGCCAGAGCAGATATTCCCCTGCAGCCCATGGAAAAGACCACGGTGAAGCAGGCTGACTCCCTGCAGCCCTGAGGACCATATCAGAGCAGATATCCACACTGCAGCCCATGCAGGATGCTATGCCGGAGCAGGTGGATATGCCTCGAAGGAAACTGCAGCCCTTAGAGACCCGAGGATGGAGCAGAATCCTGGCAGGAGCTGCATCCTGTGGAGAGGAGCTCCTGCATGAGCAGGTTTTCTGGCAGGAAATGTGACCCTGAGGGAGACCCACACTGCAGCAGTCTGTTCCTGAAGGACTGTAGCCAGTGGAAATGACCCATGCTGGAGCAGTTTGTGAAGGATTGTATCCCATGGGAGGGACCTTCTCCTGGGCCACTTGTTGATCTGGGCTGCTTGTTGATCTCAGAAATTCCCGTGAAACCTTGGCCTTGGTGTACTGAGTCTGGCAGTTGAGCGCTCCTTGACTGTATCAGAAACTCTGCATAGCTGAGGCTGGGAATGTATTCCTACTGCCTGGCCCAGGTGTCATCTTGTCATCTTATCTGAGTTGTAGCTCAAGTGGAACAACACTGAAACCTTGAGAATTTTTTAATAATTGCCACCTGGGACTATAGCCAGGATGGAAATTTACGGATGACTAAAGCCACCCTATAAAYGGTGGTCCTAAGTGAGACCCTTTGAGCTCTCCTGGACTGCAGTGGGCTGCACCCAGCATCTCCCTCTGAGTGGAATGCCTCTCAGAGCTTGCGACCTCTTGAGTCCGAGATATTTGGAGGACCGTCGCACAATGGGACCTGGGCTGAAACTCTTCACTTCTTGAGGCTCAACCATCGCCAGTTGAGAAACGTTGAGACATTTTACATGAATATTTCTTCACTGAAGTCCAGGGGAATTTTTAACAAGTACCTTTTGTACATTTATATATGTATATTTCTGTCTCTCTGCGTGTGAACTAATAGTAAGCATAATCTGTAATTAAGTTGTGATTGTAGTAGACTCTACTAACACTTACTTCATAAATATTAAATTAGTTAATGATTAAGTGCTGCTAAAGTTTGTTAATGATTAGTTGATGATTAAGTGCTGTTAAAAGTGTGAATGAACCCTTGACTGCTGCTGAACACATATAATCCCTAAGATATAAACCCTTAGACATAACATGATTTTTCTTTATTTGTTTCATCCATGTAGTAAGTAATAGAGTGAACGTTGACATCGAACTCTGTTAAGTCCCACCTTTACAAATCTCTATTAAAATCACTTTCTGCTAATACCTTTGACGGTGATTCTTTGGGCGGCCTCTAAACCACTCATTCGCAACAGGACCCCACGCTGGAATAGGTGAAGAGCGTGAGGAGGAAGGAGCAGCAGAGGTGAAGTGTTATAAACTGGCTGCAACCCCCATCCCCCGTTGCACCGTGCTGCTCAGGGGGTTGGAGGTAGAAGAGTTGGGAATGAAGGGGCAAAGTTGAGCCTAAGAATAAGGGGAGGTTGGGAGAAGAAGGTTTTAGTTTTGGTTTTATTTCTCACTATCCTAGTCTGGTTTTAATTGGCAATGAATTAAATTAATTTTCCCAAAGTTGAGTCTGTTTTGCCTGTGAGCAACCTCCCTGTCCTTATCTTTTCATCTTTTTTTTTTTTTCCCCTGTCCTGGTGAGAAGGGAAATTGAGAGAACAGCTTGATGGGCACCTGGCAGACGACCAAGTTTAACCCACCAGAGTGCCCATGTGGAAAAGTAGCAGGGACAATAGTCTGAGGTCTGGACAAGCAACATCCAAGATCTGAGTCTCCAGCAAGCAGGGGAGCATCCACAACAGCAGGTCAGGTCAGCAGATGGGGGCCTCCCCACAGCAGGGAGTCACCCACTGTCACCACTCGCCGATTCCTCCTAGTGCTGCCATTGGCCTCATAGCACAGCCAGCTCAGGTGCCTCCCCAAACATGGCTTTCTGCCCTTTGTCTGCTACCAGGGCCTATTCTGTAGTTGCAGATCTGTGAGTGGAGGGTCCTCTTCGTGCTGGAAGTCATGATCTCCCAGCCTTTGCCACCACAGGAGTCTTCATTTGCCACCCAGTGAACACAGTCTTTGCCTGTCCCTCCTGGAGGTTCGAGCTCTCCGCTTTGCAGGGCCTCAGAGAAGATCCTGTCAGTCTCATTTACATCTCCCTTGATGCTGTGCCATCTGTTCTCCTCTTACCACAGCTCCTTATCCTGTTGACAAACACGGCTCCCTCATGCAGGGACAGCACCCCTGCCAGCCCCAGCTCTGCGAGAGGCACTGGGTGGTCCTGCGACCCCAGGCCTGGGTGGCCCCGTCTTCCTTCCAGCATAGTTATGCTGTGCCGGGGGTAGTTACTGCAATTGGTGGGGACCGTCCTTTGTGGCGCATCAGCCCTGTTACTGGTCAGTGTTACTCTGCCTTCAGCAGTGTATCCAGCTCCTTGTCCATGCTCACACACTGATGTGTCTGTTAGCTGCCTCTGTTTGCGCTGCTTTTGTTGCTCTTTTATACCTTAAATCAAAGGACTCTTTCTCAGTCAGATCTGCAGATCCCAAATCTTTGCTACAGTCTGAGAGAGATACTATTTTTTGCTAAATTATTGAATCTAAGATTCATTCTCCTACTTCTGCTTGCACACGTAAGGATGTAAAATGATTCACTTTGAATGATTAAACTGTATTGAATTGGGTCCAGGCTTTCCTGGAGCAATACATCCCCATTTATTAAAATCCATTTGATCCAGTTCATTGTATATCTACTGCCAGTTCCTACCTTCAATATAATGTCCCCTACGTTTGTAGAAATCACTGTTTCAGGACATTATAATTTACATACACTTTTAGGACATAAGAATTTTGTCCCTGATCTGTACAAGTTCTGAAACAAATCAGGAGAAATATAGCCAATATAAAATAATTTTACTTTTTTGAAAAGAAAATAAAACTATTGTTATAACATGGTGAATACTACAACTAGCTTTTTATTGTTTGCATTATCATTCCTTTATCATTATTTCTATTATTACTCCTTTTGGTTATACAGTGAATGAGGGGAAAGAGAAGCAGAATGGCTTATAATATAACTTTGTGACATAATCTTGATATTTGTGCACAATTCATAATCATGTCACTCAGCTCTGTCTGACAATCTCACATATTTTATCTCTATTAAATATACTTAATGATATTATTACATGTATGTTTAGTCATTTCTCCTAACTGGTAAGTAAAGATGATTGAAACTTTTTCATATCTTCTATAGCAATATACTAAACCCATATTTTTAAAATATTTCATGGGAATGTAGTCATTACATCAACATTTTCTAAGATAACATATCAAAATAGTTTGTTCCAATGCCGCTTAAACAAATATTGTGTAAGGGTAAAGCAGGCAATTTTGAAGTATTTTGTTTGGCAATAACCCTTTTGTCCTCCTTAAGTTCTCAAATCTTTAATCTTGATTTGTACCTAAGCAGCATTTTAAAATTCTGAAACCTAGAAGGAAACATCCTATGTTTCCAGCAGTTTCATCTTTTTAAAAAATACTCAGCAGATTTAAAAATTAAAAAAAAAAAAAAAAACACATGGAAATTTGTCTTCCTATTTCTAGATGAATTGTAAGATATTCTGAGGAGTGAGAAGTCTGTTTACACACAATCAAGCACATAAAAGCACTGTAATCTAAATGGAAGAAATTGATTTGTAGTGCTCCATGAGCCTATTGATTTTCATTCTGACAAATGAAAATACCCTCACTGACTACATTCAATGGGAAATGAGGTCCCTTCTCTGATGTTAAGTGTATACTTTAATGATCTGATAAACACATAATCTCTTCAGCAAGCAGATGCCATCACCTGAACTACAAAAAAATCCCAAACAGCAACCCAATAATCACACCAGATACACTGTGCAGCATTACTCACTGCCATCATCATCCCTGCACCTATTTATGTTGAGAAGAGAGCTGAAGGTGATTGAAATGAAGAGTACTTCAAATCATGGCAAGCAAGTGGTAAGTTTGTTGCATACAATATAGTCAATGATTTACTGTCTGTAGATTTTGTTAGTTCTGTCAGGTGATGAAGCTTTCTAGAAGTCTGTAACATAGGTTTTGAAACTTAGCAAATATGTTCGACAAATTTAGGAGCAGTGTGAGGTGGCTAACATCTGCAAAGACTAATGTAGTCACAAAAGGAAACAGAGTCAACTTTGCAATGTCTAGCTTTTAAATGACCTAGGAAAAGCAGTCAAATGTTATGTTGTGTTATTGTTGTGTTAGTGTTGGTATGTACTGTCCAAGATGTAGGTGTCTAAGTCAGTTCTGTCCTTCACAGAAATTTGAGATGATGGTCTGTCTTTTACCCTTTTTCTTGATAGCCCACTTGTTACAGCACTCACGTGTATTGGTTTGAGTCTTACTCCACTGTATTTGGATTTGAGTGAAGGTTCACCACCTCAGAAGACAAAGCACTGGCAAGCAAGTGTTGCAAATGTTTTTCAGTCTCATCTGGTGAAGCTGCTTCCTTTTGCCTAAATATTTTGTTATTCTTTTAATGAAAAGCTCAAGGTGGCAGTCAGACACTGAAACTTTCCTTGTGAATCCACTTCACTGACATCTTAAAAATTTGCCTTTTAGCATTTCTTTCTTTTGAAATAGCTATAAAAGATCTAAACTCCCTGTTAGACTGCTAATTATGACCTTACTAACAGTCCTCTTCATGAGTAAACAAGAAGTGCTTTTAAGATATACCCTAGCTGTCTTTATTAGTCTTAACATACAAAAAAAAAAAAAAAAACACTAAAAAACCAAACAAACACCACCCCCCAAAAAGAGAACACAGCACCAGAATATAGTAGATATGGTAGATATATATATCTACCAAAAATATATGTAATTTACATGCCTACCAAGTGAGATAGAAACTATGTTTGTTATCACGGCTTGTGGTGTTCTAACTACACCCACAGTAGATTTTTAGTTTGTTTTGTGTAGTTCAGGATAATCAGCAATATATATCCTGTTAAATTTACATACAAGTTAGACTGTACGTAGTCACAAGTTTTTTTATTACATTGGATATTTTTGGAAGGTTTGTTACCTGGCTCTTTTTTATGTAGACATGTGACCTTTCACATGGATGAAATTACAGTTAAATGATCTGTTTACATATCAAAATCTCCAATTTCTTCCTTATGTTGAGCAGAATACAGAAGAAAGGTCAAACAAGTTTCCAGTTCTACATTTCAAAGTACAAACCAAAGTCTGGTTCCTTAATAACTGGATAAATAGGGATGTCCCAGTCCCAAGAGGGGATTTTTTTTTTTTTTAGACTGTAGATGAAATAGCTGTAAGAGTATTATAGCTAGGGATGCCGAAAAGTAACACTGGTCTAAGATTAACACAGATCCTTTAAGCACGTCAGTATTATTTTGTCAGCCTTTTGTTGTCTGACCAGGAGTCAATGAACAGGTCTTAGACTGAAACCAAAATATTTTATGGTTATTTAATAAATAGCTGTATTTAAAAACAAACAAACAACACTCCCCACTGCCTCCCCCCCTCCTCCAAACCCCACAATGGCATGGCTTTTTTTCAAACTGGAGTCATCCTCTTCAGAGCATTGAGTGTCAGAGGTTTCTTCTAAAATGGGCCCAAAGAGGTAGTGAGGTTTCTACTGTCTATTAGACTACTTCGAGTCCATTCCACAAATACTGCTGCTTCAATTTTACATAAATTAGGTCACAGTTTCTCTAATAGCATTGCTTTTTATTTTAATTTCTTATAATTTCAATTTTAAACTCAAGATACCCTCAAATAGATAATGAGTTACCATTAGACAAATGGTCAAGTCTGCTGCATATTTTATGAATGAAGGATTACTTTTCCTAGTCTGTGATCATTAGAGGAATGTGCATACAGTTTTAGTTGTGAACCTTCAATATCCATATAAAAGGTAACAAGTATTACAGTAATAATGTGATACCAATTTCATTATAACTTTTAAATTATTATCAGATCACTACTACCACTAATGGATCTAAACTATCCACTACCAGTCTTGAGCCCAAATATGAGGTGCTGCACAAAGTATCTAAAATAAGTGCCATTAAGTGCCAAAATAAAAATATAAAATAAAAATTTAATCAACGAAAATAGGTAGATGACTTTGTAGGCATTTGGAGGAAAATTTTGTCTGTCTCAATAGTTCCTGGGGACCTAGATTAATATCTGTACATGGTGCTGTACAGTGCTGCCCTAATGGACCTGCTAGCTAAAGGATAGGTCAGTAATTTCTATTATGGTATGATCGACTATGGCATACGTATTCCCACAGGATTTGATCCCATTTATTTGCAGTCAGACAAACTAGCCAACTTGCTAGCTTCTAGCACATCCTCAGAAAATAGTCTAAGATTTCAGACATAACTGTGGCTGGCCTTTCGATGGCACGACATACTCTGTCGCACACAGCAGGAAGGTGAATCATTGCTGCTGCAGAGCTGTCTCCACTCCAAGATCAGCTAAAACCAACACGACTGACAAAGTCTTCCATCTTCTTTATTTTCCATGGATGTTCAGGAAGATTTTTTTCTCACTTTGGGATTTAGTTTTATCCTTCTTTTTAATTTCCTTTAATTTGTTGCCCTTGCTTGAAATTAATTACTTTCTTTTCCAACAGACTATTCGTCATCAGTGCCTGAAAGGGCTCTCGATCATAGTCTTGATCCCAAACGTGGACTTGGCCTCCATGAAAATATTTTATGTACAGTTCTTTTCTGAGAATCGCCATCTTTGATTTCTTACATGGATAGTGATCTGATATTCATGATTAGTTTCAGGATCAGGCTTCTTCAGAATCAGAGGGGAAATATAGAGAGAATGGATTTTTACTTAAAAGATTAAATCTAGAACATTCAAAGCTTTCAAGGATCTGTAAAAGATTCATGTTAAATGGACATACTTACTTGTTCAAGCTGAACAATGGAACTAAACAGCATGGCTTACTTCCACTGAGCCCAAGTCCACGCCAAGAAAAAAAAAAAAGGGGGGGGGGAAAGGTTTGAACTTAATTTCAATATCAACTAACGCCCTTGTTCAACTTCATTTAAAATCAATTAGTATTTCCCAGCCCCCAACTTTAACAAACTGTCCAAAATTTGAATTTCTGTAATTCATTAAAATAAAATCACAATGAGTTCATGGTACGTTTATCAGATTCAGATACGGCAGGTACCAAGACTACACTTACCAAAATTTCTTAGACTTTTCAAATAATTTTTCAACTATAAAATTGATATGATTTCTACTAGCTTAATGTACCATTTAACTCATAGTCATATGGCTGCCTCTGAGACCCCTCTGAGGTGAAATATTAATTCTACCTAATAAAATTCTCATTGTTCTGTATAATATATTGACTATCCACTTTTTTAGGGTGAAGAATTCTTATGGGTTTGTTTTCATTTGTTTGTTTCTTTGTTTGTCTATTTTTTTCTAGATGCTTTGTACAAAAGAGATAAAAAGAGAAGTAGTTGATCCATACAGTAGATTTCTGCACTTGCATAAGAATACAGAGTTCTAAATTCACACATAAAGTGTGAATTTGACCTTTATCATTACACTACATTGTCTGATTCAAATAGTAGCATGTGCTGTAAAGTAAACATTGCAAATAAAATAGAAAATTTAAAGGCACAAATATGTGATGCTGGAACTAATTCTGTACAACATCTCATCTGAAAACATTAAATTCCTTTTCCACAGTCACTTAGACTTCTCCATAATCACTACAGTATGAAAGTTTTTGCTATGTGGAGTCTTTATGTTAGATTTTCTTTGCTCTTTTTATCCAAGTTGGCAATAAGCATATAATTCATAAAAAATTCAAGGCAGCAGAATTTTCCTGTTACTTCAAAAAAGGCGCCAGGTGACCACAGTTTTTTCTTTACACAGTTTTCATTTTAGGAAAACAACCAGTGTACAAAAAATATCAGTTACAAGCACAAAACAACCACTTCTTAACTTTAAAAAAAAAAAAAAAATAAAAAAAAAAATTAAGTCTCTCTTGTCCACTACCATGGGAAATAACCATAATTAAACTACAGAGAAATCGTTTAAGTAGTGAACTATTGATCTGACATGTCTATTACTGTGATTCAGTCTGTTAGAAAGAGAGTTCTTAAATATAGAATACTAGAATAACAAGGAGAGAGGGCGAAGAGAGAAAAGGGGATAGTTAGAAGTCTACACGTGTGGGAAGAAAAGAGACATACTGTAGATATTCCTTATTAAGTGAAATTTATTCACAAAAAATATATGTTGTAGGGCTTAAATAGGTGAACTAGGAATTCACTTAATTTGATGTTTCCTGAGAGAATGATCATCATACATGTAGAGATGATCTTGGTCTTATGAGATTGTGGACTCCTTTGAAGATTTCCACTGCTGGTAGATTATCTAACGGTCTGTAACCACAAGGGAATCAAAATATGTGAGTGCACGTGCACTTATGTGCACATACCTGCATTTGATTTCAGGGGGCTTTAACCTATGAGTGTAAACTACAATGAAAAACTTTAATTGCTCATCTGATGCTGACAGTAACTTTTCTGTGTTGAGGAACTGACAGCCTTTTGTCAAATAACTTGGTCGCAGAATCGTGCTCAAAGGTGATTAAACGTTTTGGGGAAGACAGGGTCTGTGAGCTACGATAAAGTTGATCTTTTCTTCCTCTGAGACACAGTTTAGGGAGTTTTTTTGTGAAAAAAATTGAGACATAGGTTTAGAGAAATTGAAAGGTTAGGCATCTTTTTATGTGGTATATATTATAGAAATGCACGGTGCTAGGACAATCTTAACACTTCCAATTTATTCTATGGTGGTGTACATTGAGATATATCAGTTTATCTGAATAAAATCTCCATAATGTTTTGTTTTGTTTGCTTTGTTTTGTTTAGTTACCAAATAAATTTGGTTGTGAAATGAAAACAGACAAGATGGAGAAAGCGTACAAAAGATATAAGGTATTTTATAACATACTTAAAATTCTATCCAGTGTAGTTTTATTTTATAAATTAGTAATTCAACCTATGATCTTTATTCAAGCTAAAAAGATATTATTTCTTACCTGTGGGGAATGTATTTTATGTAGGGATATTCATAACAGACTTCTCATATATTAATATCATGTGACTTCCATTACTAATATAAGATTGTTAAGATTTACCTCTAGTTAGTAATCAAATATAGATCAAAGAAGCTCTTACTCCTTTTACTTAACGTATGTGTATAGCTCACCTGAGTTAAACAGGACTATTCACAACAATAAAACAGTATGTTTATAGAGAATTGAAACAGAGTTCAATTATAGATTATTTTTTTTTTAAATCTTATTGCTAGTTAAAATAATTTATTTAGCAGTTCTCTGCCCAAGAAGTAAATACAGCCCACACATTATCAAGCAACTTTTGTCCTATAAAATACCCTCATAATGCTTTAAACAGGAGTTGGAGGGGGTGGTGTTGTTGGGTTTTTATGGTTTGGTTTGGTTTGGTTTGGTTTGGTTTGGTTTTTCTCCATTTTCCCCAGAAATATCAGATCTTAAATTACATCTTTTTTCTTAACAATAATATTATGACCCATAATATGATATTACTTCAAATACCAAATAACATGCCCAACTCCACTTAGAGGAATTCCATTAAGTGGAAAGATTGGGGCACCTAAATCTCAGGTTAAAAAATTTCTTGCTGTAATGTAAAAGCATATTACAGCCTAAATCCCAGCCTAAATCACAAAATTCTTCAGGAAAACCACATAGGAACGTATCTAATATGTATTATGGCATTACAATAATTAAAAAAAGATAAATATGGAAATTGTATTACTACCTTTTTAAAAAGGAGATTGAGTTGGAAAATACTTTCCCTCTTTTTTTTTCATTTTAAGAACATATTTAAGCAGTTGAATTGAGGGTATCTATGCCACTGATAGTTTAGTGTGCTAGCCACAAATAATTTACCTAAATATGGGTTAGAGATGAAAGCAACATGCTTGTGCTACTGAATCCACATCATGTTGTATGCTGCTGGCGTCAGCCTCCAGGTCCTCATTGCCAAGAGTAATTTTCTCTTTTTCTTTCTTCTTTTCTTTTTTTTAAGTTTAAGAAAATGTGAAGTACAAGCCATCAATTCTCCACAGGTACTGAGCAAACTGCCTCTAAAATGTTCTTTTAATAACTTCTTCAGGGAGAATAGCATGGCCTTTCAGTCAAGGATACCTCTAATTGTGTTGGATTTACTTGACATTTTCCTAGGATCTTAGGAAGTGATGAGGAAACTGAATTTGACAATAAAGTGAAGTTTTTGACATTCAGTTAGTCTCTAGTGAAGTTAGAATAGTGCTATTAAAGAACTACTACCTCCCAGGATGCAGCAATTAATTTTCTCAATATTTTTTATTTGCTGAATAAGAGATGCATATATTCTTCTTTTACAAAGATTCTAACAACCAAATTGTTCCATTTTACTATAGAGAGGAATCATAAGTAATATAGACCAGACAAAGGGAAGATGACTCATTGCTGAATTGCCAAAGCAAATGAATGGAATTAATCTTGAAATTATTCTCTGAAGAGAACAATCAGGTAACATTTGAACAAGCATCTGTTGCACAGTATGTAGTTTCCAGTAAAAATATGTAATTTATACAGTGTTCTAAATTGTTTGTTCAATCTACTTTAAAGTTCAAGGTTGCGGGACTAATATACAAGGAGAAATGCCTGTCGCTCCTTGGCTTCTGACTCATTCTATAGCACACAAACACTCATGGATTTAAGACAGAATTAAGTGTAAAGAGTGTTCACTTTGATCCAAATTCTTCAAACACTGTGCACATTAGCCACACTGGGAGTATCTGTGTGGTAGACTTATTTAGATATGCCTAATAAATTAAGGTCTTTAATTTTTGCTCAGTGGCAACTACTTCATACTACAGTAAGCAAGTCTTTCTTTAGGGAATATGGCCATGCAAAGTTTTGTTATTACCTTCAAGAATACTACAGGCTCATGATAAAGAACTGGTGAAATCAGAATATCAGGTTTCTGTTCAAAGTATGCCATTAACCCTACACATGATGTTGAGAAAATGATTTTTACCCAGCTCCACAATGGGAATTTGGTGTGGCAAAGCTCAGTATAGGCACATTCAAYTTGTTGGTGCTTACCTTCTGATGAATTAACCACCACCCCGAAGGAAGAGCCTATGGTAATAAATTGGTAGGATGAGGTACCACAGTAATGATGCTTCTGAGAATCAGCCTAACATGGTTTTGCCAGCCTGGGAAAGAAATTAACTCTGCTATATCACTGTACATGCATCCGCTGGAGCCAAGATTTTTTAAATTCAGAAATGTATCTATCACACAAGAAAGTGTAAACATAGCATGGAAAAAAAAATCCTTCAGAAAAAAAAAAAAGAAAATAAATAATGCAAGAAATAATAGACTAGGAAAGGAAAAAAAGATCTGGAAATAATAAATATCAGAACAATTCCAAATAAAAAAAGAAAACCACTTACCATAATTGCTTTTTTTTTCAATAAAGGCTAATGCAAGATCCCTCATATATTTTATTTCTCCAATTACTTCCATTCCTACTGRTTTTCTCCCATTATTCCTCATAGTCTTGGGGGTATGAGAGGAACACTCATATGAATAAATCATAGGACTAGCATTGTCAAAGCTATTTTTAACATGTAGCTGTTTAAGATGTTTCCTCAAAAGTGAGTTTATGCACAAAAACCATGTCACAGTAGTTAYATTTATGGGGCTTGTACTCACTGTGCAGGATGAGATGGCCCTATAAGGAACATTTCTGAGAGAATGTTTTCCCCCAGATCTTATGTTGGAACGGTTTGATGCCTGCATGTGCCAGTGGAGATTGCTTTTCTGAGGGAATGTCTTGCCACAGAGCAGKCACATAAATAGTTTATGCATCTTTGAGTGACTAGCATAGTTTTCTAGATGCCAAAATACTCTCATATATCTACATTTCCTAAGTATAGATATTTACATCTGGCATTGTCATTTATATACCTTAGCAAATAACAGAGAGACAGAGGGACACCCAAGGGTGTAAATCAGCATTCCTGAAAGTAGATATCTTAATAGATCAAATGCCCAGACTCTGCTATTTGTATACAAGGAAGGTATTCACTCAGTGAGACCTGAATACTTTGTTGGCATTCAAAATGTCCCAGGGCTTGAAGATTTTTTATTTATTTATTTTCTAAAAATCTCTAAAAATCTTTTTTTTTAACAAAGGCTGAACAAAATGCTGACTTTGCCAACATAATTTATTGATAAATAAGAAGRCTGTCTATTTTCAAAAACAAGGAATATTTTTAAATGATTAAGAATGGTAGAGATGACATATTTTCTTCTTTAGAAAGCTTCTTTAGAATAGGCTAAATTGCTACTTATGGTAAGCAAGTCCAACTCCAGAGAAGGCAACGTGGCTCTTCGTGTTTACTTCTACTGAAAAGTCATGTGTACTTGCCACTAATATCAGTGAAACTGAATCTGTATAGATTAGGAAAACTCATTCTCATATTGCTTGCTCACAATACCTTGTTTTAATGCTATTTAAATATACATCTTCACTTTGGAAAATAAGATTATAAACTCCATGAATAATGAAATGCCTGAATGGAATAAAAAATAGCTCTTATCAGTACATTCCACCACCTGCAGCATCCTATTCTTCTTCTAACTATATAGAAACTGTTCCCAGTGATGCCAGCAGTTCTGATAATCAAAGCTATAGGCATTGAAGATGTTAGGAAGATGTTAAGGTAGGAATACATTTTAGATATTAGGAAGTATATTCTGACAATGTGAAGAGATAAACATTGAAGAAGCTTGTTGGGGCATTGTGCAAGTTCCATCACTGAAGATATTTCAGGTAGATCAGGCAAACATCTGTCAAGAATGACATGGTGTTTCCTTGGGATAGAGAGCTGGACTAGATACCATCTGAAGGTCCCTAGGTTGCGTGCAACTTTATTACTTTACCGCCTGACTCATACCTATGAGACTGCCAAATTACCTAGCTTAAATATTACAACATAGTTACTAGGATAACTTCTGCAAGTAAATGTTACTGTTTATAAGTAGCTAGATATTCTTCAGATTGCCAATGCACATAGTCAGTAATGAAGGGCATAATTTAATCTTTGTAAACCAGATATTTCTATCTTATTTGTGTAAAATAGTAATATACTCCAGAAACTCTCCCAGTAAAATCAAAGCAAGCAGAAAACAAAAAAAGTGGTTGGATATGACCTTGTGAAATTAATACTACTTTTTTAATCTACACAGCATTCTTAACATGTAGCTGAAAATAATTGCAAATGTAAATTTAGGAGCAGCTTCTCTTTTCAGAGTCTAAATAATTGTATTATTTATAGCTACTTTCTAAATAATTTAATGAAGTTATATGGYTCATAAGATCAAACTGGAACAAAAACCTTAAAGGAAACTTGTGAAAATACTCTCRGATTTATGATGTAATCTTTGTTTAAAAATGAAAATCTTAAATCAAGACAAATGAAACAGCATGTTGTGCTTGTGAAGAACAGATTTTAATTGGAAAAAAAATAGGAATCTCGTGTAATTTTTAATAGTTTATCTATTTCTTTTAAAAACTGATATGAAAAAGGAAAATATTGTGGAGGTTGTTAGAGTTAGAAWAATTTGGAACTTTTATCAACTAGTGAGTAAGTAAAGATATATTTATACTCCACAGCATCCATCTTAAATTTGCATACAGTCAAAGTCAGTCTTTCATACAGAGAATATTTTGACATATTGTTTTGAATAAAAATGAGTTCTCATGTTCAGTTTCTGAATCTTTAACTTTTTATTCTGTCATTGCRCATTGGCCCACTGCAATATTTTAGTTTATGTGAGGATGACTAAGTCATGCTTCAGGAGTTACGCCCATTAAAGGCAAAGCAAGGAAATTTTTCTTTTGTTTACAAAGTTCTTGTGGATATTTATTCCTGTTACTAGATGATTAATTGCCTTAAGGCTATTAAGTGCAATAATGTTATGTAAAGAACATATGCACCTATTAAGCAAAAATCATCTTTCCAAAAACATTTATATGCACCTGAGCTTCCAATACATAAAAACAATAATAAAAACAATGTCCCTTGATAAATTTTGCGGTGAGCCTGGAAGCTTTCATTTTCRTGGTAGGGCTTTTCTGTTTTGTTTCTGGTGGGTGATCAGTAAGGTCTGTTTGAAAGTAAAGATTCTGAGTGGCTTTCTAAGCACTGTTAGATTCTGGATTTGCCTAAACTTTTGTTGAGTTAGTGTCATAAATTCAGTGTGCCTTTATAGCCTTTAGAAGAGGCAGGGAGGGCATAGGCAAAACATTTAAAGTCCAAGATGGCAATTTATGTTGACCASTTTCCAGAAAAGCCTTACTCTGTAAGTAACCAATTTGATAAAAAGCTCTCAGTTTTGCCTAACAATTTCATATTAGATAACCTTCCCTGCTTAGAAATAACTCTTTTGGGAAGATAAACGTCTGTCTGCTGTCTGGAACTTCATTGCGAAGGTAGCTTGGGTGGATAGTCATCTGAATTCCTCTGTGGAGGAAGTCAGCCTCTGGGAAGCCTCTTCCCAGCAAACCCCAATACTCAGAATTGATATTACAAACAATTCTGTTCACAATAGCCTGAGTCACAATCACAGACTTTTAGCAATAAGATTTGGCTTGGAAATAGGCAACAGCTCTAAGTCCTTAGTAAAGAGATTTGAAGCCATATCTCCAGTGCCTCCCTAGATTCTATGCTGCAGTATTTTGCAGAAGAACATTGTCCAGCTTCCTACTGAAGGTATTTTGTAGCGAGAAATATGAGGATACTTGAGTCAGTGGAYGAATGAACGATATAATTTTAACTCAGTCTTAAAGACAATCATTTGCTAAGAAATTCCATGACTTTTTTTGTTGGTCCAGGTTTCTAGAACTGCTTCTCCTTTTAGAATGTGAATGCTTGAGGTTTTTGGGAAGGAGGAACAAGGTGTATGGTTGCTGCTGTCACCATTTTTTCAGATGTCTGCACTGAGTGCCTAACTTAGGATACTGCAATCTGTTGAAGGAATGCTACTGTCATGCTTCAGTTCTTATTCTAGAGTTTGGCATTTCATACAGCTGGAGTTGTATCCGTCACTACCTTTAAAACTTAAGACCAAGACGTTAGACAACTATCAGAAACAGGACGAAAACCATGAACTACATCTCCATAATTCCCAAATAGAGTAGGTGTCTCCAAAATACTTTCCATGCATATCCTTTAATCTTTAGACCCTCTACCATTCAGCTTTTCTCCTGTCAGACTGGAGGGGACCATTCCTAACTATCACTGCCAAAGAAGAAATATGTGTGTTATGCTGCTTTTGAAAAAAATAGTACAATTTGCCCTGGGTGGTGTAGTATTGTTGTTTGTTCCTTTTGTATTTTTTCATTCCCAGCATTCAGTGGTTTGGATTTATACTTTGTTAGATGCTGCAATTATCCTTCAGAAAGAAATGGTATATTTAAATTCAACAACAACTTGTCTATCATTGCCCTTTATTTCAGCAAAACATTTTATTTCTAGGATTAGCCACAGTATGCAAAGCATCCACTGTACCTGTATATAAATGCAAAGGATTTAAACAGGTTGACAGTCCGTCTTTTACAGTGGTGAGTCTCTCTCCTCACACTTCGYAGAATGGCTTCAGCAATAGTTTTAGAAATAGCACGTTTATCAGTGAGTATGTAATRCCTGTTTAAAAATCTTCAAAGAAATTTTCAAGACCTCTATTAAATTTAGCTCTTACAGGATTTTTGCAACAACTCATGGTATGTTTTCATGAATGTATTGCATGGATATGATAATTTCATTGTTATCTTGTTTGTATTTCTTTATCTGTTATTACTTATCATGTGCTTAAATTATGAGTTTTTGGCAACAGAGGCAATCTTCAATTTCATATTTATCTTGTGCATAGGTCCTGGAAATACAGAGGTATTGTAAAAAAGCACTACAAATAATAAATAACAAATAAAATGCAGCCTCTTTCTGAACTCACRTGAACTTAATGTACTTAAACTGAAGCATGTGTGTGGGCTTAAGCAATGTAAGAGAAAGCCTACTAGCATTGAATTTATCTGGTAGAAGCAGAAAATATTTTTTGATTGACAAAAGAAGTGATTAGCAGAAAAATCTTGCTAGTTTTGCTTGAATTTGGTAAGCCATTAAACAAGGGCTAAATTAAGCTGAAGTCACCAGTTAAATTAGAGCAAATTTGGCTAACCTTCAAGTGGTGAGACTACTCTTCAAGAGCCATGTTCAAGAGATGGTTCAGGTAAGATGGCATTTTCCCAAATCTGAAAAGATTATGCAACTAATTTAGCAAAACCAACTATGCCTATAGTTTATACTTGTATTTCCATGTATCTGGTTTTGCGCTTTGTTGGCGTATATGTTTTACTGTCTCTTATTTTCTATTATCCTACCCATCTTCAACAAGAAGTACCATAATTTATTTCTAGGCATGCAAAGACAGCAACTCGTTTACTCCCGACAGAACTGGAGTTTCTAGGAATGAATAAACCACTGATGTGGGATTCTGTCAAAGAACAACAATATTTAATAGGAAGAACATTATGTCACTGCAATGGCTTCCTGCAGCTTTAACCAATTCATCTCCATGTAGAACAAACCCATTCAAGAGTAATTTCCAATCCTGTTGCACGTACAGAACTCTATGTGTACAGAATTTTTCATGACAGCAACAGGACTAGATCTTGCCTTCAGAGGCAACTGGTGTCAGCCACCGGTTAAAAATAGTTGGAGAAAACCAACATATCCTCAGCTTTCTTATGAGAGTGTCCTAGTGTAAAGCAAACTCTGTTAATTGTGCCTATAGTGTAAAGAAGTGGCTAACAGCACAGCTATTTTTTTTCCTGATTTATTTTATGAAAATATGTCTGAGCAGGTTGTAAAATTTGCTATGAAAGGATAAACAATGGTTAGACTGGTGGGCTGGTTTTGCACAATTGTATGGAATATTCAGTAAATCTCCATAATTTTATATCTTTTTAACAATATGTGGAGATGTTCTCGGAGAGAGATTTTCCTAATAAGTAAAACCATGTTACATTTTGTTTTTCAGGAGGCAGAAATACATAGAGTACTCAAATAAGACACTTACTCTTCCCGATCAGCTGTTGGTATTGCTCTTGCTAGTAAGAAAGATATCACTGTTGTTTTGTGTTTCTTTTTTTTCTAATTCTCATAATTTAGAGACTCCGCATGCTGAATTTTCATGTCAGAACTGTGAAAGAGAGAAGGCTTCAGGCTTAAGAAAAGGATTATAGTTTTCACCAAGACAAAGACATTGCTTCATCCAAATGTCTCATAATAGAAGCTACTTCTGATTTTCTTTTGTGCAAAATATGGCCTCATTGCCAATGTACACTCCTGTAACTGGTCTTAAAAAGTAACTGGTCACTTTAAAAGAGAATCTGCATATGAAAAACTGAGAAGAAATCAGAAAAAAAACCCAAAACAATAAGGATTACTTTTGCTCACAATATATTGTTTAAGAAAGTGTCTTTTTGTGAAATGCAAAATCAACTGTTCTGTAAAACCATATTTTATCTTATCAGTATCTATTGCATTAAAGAAATTCTGTTTATGCATTTATAGTTAAGGTTATATTACATTTTCCTTATAATCATTATTTTCAAGTCCATAATACCAATTATTACCCAAGCATTCCAGTTCTTTAACTGCTTATATATTTTCCTAGAAAAAGAGAACTAATTATTTGTGGATTTATTTGCAGTGCAGGGTTATTGAGGTTCTAATTTATACCAGCACATGGCTTGATCGTAAAGTGCTCACTGTGGTTGTACTTTTGCCATGATATTCATGATTTGACATTTGAGCCTGTAATTGGCCACCTGGATCACATGCTGTGTAATTGTTGCTTGGATGACCTCACCTCCTGCAAGGGAATTTCACTTAATCGTCTAAAAAATGTTATATTCTCATTAAATCAATCTCACTTGTGGGCCTGAATTTCATCTTCTGAAAATACTTATACAAAAGAAACTTTCCTTTTGCGGTATTAAAGGAATGTTGGTGTGGAAGTCCTTACTTCATTAAATCAGTCTATTTGTGGCAGAAGGATTTTCATTATTTTAAAACTATACTTGAGTTTAAAAGATAATCTCTTACAAAGAGTATATTCTCTTTTCCATGGCTGCTTTTAAAACAATAATTAATTTGACAAGGAAAATATCACCTTACTGACCTTTTAATAAAACTGTAATTTGCATGTAACTTTAAGAACATATATCCTATATTTCTACACATCTTTAAGAGCGACATTAGCCTAAATTATGCCTGTATACACTATCTTAACACAGGTATGTACACACACTTCATAATATATATATTTCATATTCTCATCTTAACATGATATTTCAGTATCACTTGTTCAGACAACAAGGAATCTAAAATAACTATTTTTTTCTGTAGTTTTCAGATTTTCAGGAACTAAAAAAACTCTACAATGTTGTCAAGCTGTGCTTTTTCCATATGATATGTAACTAACAAGGCTAAATTTCTTGCCCTGGTGAAGTCAACAAGAATTTTGCTATTGATATGAGCAGGAAAAGAATTCATCCAGCATTTTTAAAATTTATTTCTAACTTTAGTTAGTTAGGCTTAATTGATTTTTCCATCAGACTGAAGTAACTACTCTATTAGATTAGAACTAACACTTCTATCATGCTGCTTAATGTTTTCAATGCACTAATGTATAGGCTAAGGCTGGTCAAAAAAAAAAAAAAAAAAAAGACTGAAGTAACTACTCTATTAGATTAGAACTAACACTTCTATCATGCTGCTTAATGTTTTCAATGCACTAATGTATAGGCTAAGGCTGGTCAAAAAAAAAAAAAAAAAAAATCACAACTTGGTTGCACACCTACAGTGGAGTCTCAGATACTGCCTAAGGTATCTTGTACACTTTTAAGAAAATATTCTTGGTTCTGCATTAAGAATCACTGTTTCTCTCAGTGAGTATTCTACCTTTAACCTAATTTTCTTACTTTGCTGATCAGAGATGATTTTCCCATTGCATTTCCCAGTAACAACCAAGTACTAACTTTAGTTGTTAAAAATCCTTACTCAAGAACTTTTCACAAAAAGAGTTGTAAACCTATGGAGGATGCAACAGTTCAGTCTGTAGCTGCCTGACTTTATAAACTACTCCTGTGTTGTAAGAATATATTGATCATGAAAGCAAAGTTTTAAAAGCATAAAATTGAAGGATATCAGTAAAAAAGGTGCAGTAGTGACATAGAGACAATTGTAGCTGACAAGTACAGATTTCCCAAACCAAATATGTTTGGTTCAATGTATTTTCTARTGGTTCTGAGAGAACACTTTCATTTATGATAGACTGTTCCAGAGCCTTCTGGCCATTGCTGCCTACCCTAACATAGAAGGAGTACAGCTGATAGAAACTGCTGGCAAGTGTGTAAAAATAATAAAGAAGCTTCAGACATTTCATTTTCTACAAATTAATTCCCTGCAGTCCATATGTGTTTTCTATAGTTCAACAGACCTTCTAAAGATGAATGCTTTCATTTAAAATYAAATAGTCTGTATGACAATTGCCCATTTTCTTGTTGCCCAGGAGTCTCTATTGACTTTTTTTTCCTTCAGCAGTCAGTTTATTCAAAATAAAAACATATCTAATGTTTGTTGAATTCCAATTAGATCCAAGAAAGATAATTTACTAGGGGAGATAACTGATAAACCCCATACATCTTCATGATACAGACTCATTTAAATATCTCTGTTTGCATTGTCTGCTTACATTGAATCTGCCCTCTGGTTAGGATGAAAACAAATAAAAAATGCAAATATGTTTTAAATTTTGTGTCACTTGTTTTACTTTCTTATCATTTCAATAGACATTTCAAGTGAAAACTTACCCAAAAGGGTAAGACATACAAACAGGTATTAGAGAGACAGAACTTCCATAGCAAAAAGGAATGTATGAACTATATAGTGATTTGGTTTTGTGTCCTGGTTTCGGCTGGGATAGAGTTAATTTTCTTCCAAGTAGCTGGTATAGTGCTGTGTTTTGGATTTAGTCTGAGAATAATGTTGGTAACACACTGATGTTTTAGTTGTTGCTAAGTAATGTTTACACTATTCAAGGACTTTTCAGCTTCCCACGCTCTGCCAGGTGCACAAGAAGCTGGGAGGGAGCATAGCCAGGACAGCTAACCCAACTGGCCAATGGGGTATTCCATACCATGTGATGTCATGCTTAGCATATAAGCTGGTGGGGGGGTTGGCTGGGGGGCAGTGGCGACTGCTCAGGAACTGGCTGGGTATTGGTCAGCAGGTGGTAAGMAATTATATTGTGCATCACTTATTTTGTATATTCTATCATTATTATTATTGTTGTTATTATTATTTTCCCTTTCTTTTCTGTTCTATTAAACTGTCTTTATCTCAATCCATGAACATTACTTTTTTTTTAATTCTCTCCCCCATCCCTCTGGGGGAGGAGGAAGTGAGCGAGCGGCTGTGTTGTGTTTGGCTGCCAGCTGGGGCTAAACCAAGACATTTTGGTTTGGGGGTTGGGTTTTTTTCTGATGAGACTTATAAACACTGCATGTCTTCTCACAAAATCTTGGTATTTGCCAAGATTCAAAGCATTCAAACATTTTCTCTTTCTCAGTTAGGTTTATGATCATGAGAARATTTCAGTAAGGCCTTCAACAGATTTAAAGCAATACTCAGTGATGGTATAAATGAGTTCAAGCCCAGGCTTTCACAGTCCCATCCTCACTCTTCCTTTACCTTGACCTTGCACCAGCTGTGTTACTTTCTGGTACTACATGCTGATCTGTATATTGATTCCGATACAGAAAAATTGACCTAGCATCCCACAATTTCTGATCACGAACACCCACCCACAGAATTTGTCTCTTCTTTCTGTTATGATAACTTTATAGATTAGTGGAAAAAAAATTATATGCTGTGTGAGTTGGTTACAAAACTTGCAAATTTGAGGYTATTTCCCAGAACAATTAAGTTTTGCTGATAAATAATATCATTGCATACACACTGCTGTTTCTTCAAACCTAAACCTGTGTGCAACTGGTCTCCCTTCTCTTCCCTCACTGAAGATCTAAGAAAAGGCTTTTTTGCTTATTACCCTTCACATTGAAAACTTTTAAGGCACAAAAAAAAAAAAAAAAAAAAAAAAAGAAAAGCCTTCTTAGTTAGTTCTGAAGAAAAGCAATATAACATAGATGATCCACAAAATCAAACCCTATTGCTGTCCTTCCTACTGCTAAAAAAACAGTACTGCAGAAATGAGAACTTTTCTTTTGAGATACTGACAAGCTGCAATACTGGAAAGGCAGTCAACATTGCGATTTGTCGAAAGTATTTGTATTTTCATCATTTGTCCTGGAGAAAAAAAATGCTGGAACTCGATATGAAGATATGGATAAAACATTGCAATACTTTAGAAGCRGTTGCTCGCTGCAGTTGAAGTCTATTTCATTTAAAGTCAGATGTCAGATTCACATGTGATCTGGCATAAGCCAGATGTTTTACTTGCCAGAATTACCTAACCATGCTGGTTACCTAAATTCATTGTATACATCTCTTTTACCCTGGAATTTCCTTGAGTACTTAATTTCATGTACTAATGAACACCTCTTCTGGACAGTTTTCTGGACAGGAGCTAGCCTCCAAGCTATCATGATMTGGTTTTATATAGGCAGATAACCTGAACTCATCCTAATTTTTATTGGAAACCTTGGAAAGGTAGATGCTGCCAGGTCTTCTGTAGCAGCTGGTAATTCTAAGCTTTGTCTAAAACATTAGTGTGTCTAAAAGATTAGTGAGGGTACTCACTCAGAAAATGTAATCTAAGTCCTAAAACCTACTAAGAACTGAACATACACAATAAGGTCCTAAGTATACAAGGAAAAAAAAAAAAAACAACTTTAATGTAGTCAGGTAAGTAATATTCATGGGCTAGGCAAAGAAAATGTAAAAAAAAGTAGACTTAACGTTTAGGGTTTCTCTGGCAAAGGACAAAACTGGGTATATCTTCTTTCACAGAATCACAGAATCACAGAATCATTTAGGTGAGAAAGGACACCTTGAGATCATCTAGTTCAACTTCACTGCTCAAGCAGGGTCATCTCAAACAGGGTCATCTAGAGCAGGTTGTCCAGGAACATGTCCAGTTGGGTTTTGAACACTTTCACAGATGGACACTCCTAAACCATCCTGGGCAATGTGTTTTAGTGCCTGATCACTCTTAAGGTAAAAAGTGTTTTCTTGTGTTCAGAGGGAATCTCCTGTTTTTCAATTTGTGCCCATTGCCTCTTGTCCTGTCACTGGGCACCACTGAAAAGAGCCTGGCTACCATTTCCTTTCTATGCTCCATCAGGTATTTATACACATGGATAGGATCCCCCCTGAGTCTTCTCTCTCCAGGCTGAACAGTCCCAGCTCACTCAGCCTCTCATTGTATGAAAGATGCTCTTCCCAGTGGAGCCCAACAGTTGTCCTTGTAGAAACATTTAGTCCAGTAATGTAAATGTATTTAAAGTGCACATTTTCCTCCCAAGAAAGCACCCAAATTGCCAAACTCATATAATTTCCTCTGCTGTCTCACTTTCCTGCTTAACCAGAGGTTCACATTCATGAGGACAGGACTGATGTTTAGTGTGCACAAGAAGGTTATGAAAAACAAGGGTTCAAGGCAGGGAGTGCTGGAAACAGCGTGGCTAAAAATCCTTTATGTGCCTCATTTCCTTTCTGTGTGCTCTGGCCACTGTACTATTAAGAAAATGTTAGCTCCTAGATACTTCAATAAACACCTATCTGAAGTCAGTAAAGAACATTTAAATTTCCTATGTATTCTCTGTGTTTTCAGGGAATAGGCAGACTACATTTAGCCTAGTGCACTGTGTTACCTTCTTGAGGTGCTTAAGTTCCTTCTACAGTTGACAGATGGATGAGGGCTCCTAATTTAAACCTTGTTGGCTCTCTGGACATGCCCAGCTTTTTGTCTACCAATTTTGTATTCACTTAGGTGATTATATGCAAAAAAAAAGTTAATTTTCCCAAAGTCATGWCTGTTTTGCCCACAACAATAATTGGCAAACAATTTCCTGGTATTCTTCTTGACCCATAAGCTTTCTAATTCCTGTTTTTCCTATTTTGTCCTTCTGTCCCACTGAGGAGGGGAAGTGAGTGAGCTTCTGGGTGGGAGTCTGGCTAGTAGCCAAAGCTAATCCACCACAGCATGAAACTCTATTGAAGGAAAGGATGTTTTTCTCAGTAGCTCAATTCCCCAGTCTAGAAAAGAAACAACTTCTGGGAGTTATCCACCTAAGCTTCACCAAAAGCAAATGTTTTAGATTTAATGCCATTATTTTGTGCACGCTTTATCACTGCTGATTAAGTGCACAGTTTCTTATAGCATTCTATTTTTTCTCTGTCAGATATCTGCTGCATTTTAAAGCAAAGGAACACAGTCACTTGAAGAATGTAGTGTTAACATTTAAATCAGCATACTGGTAGACAGACTTGTCCAAAAAATTTAAAAGCAATCTTTTAACAGTTACAATAATGAGATTTACAATGGATTTTACAAAGAAAAAAAAACAACAGGGTGCAGATATAAAATTTAAAATGGAATTAGTTGGGATATTTCTGTAGCTGGGGGGAAAAAAAAATCAATAGATAAATCTGTATCACAACATGCTTTCTCAAGTCTCTCCATCTGTCTTAAAATGACATTTTTAGAGGTATAAGAGGGCCTTACAATGGTTCCTGTAGGCACTTTGCCCCCAAATCCCTCTGCTCCTGAATTTGATTTTCACAAAATTTGACAAGCATGTGAAGTTACTGCATTATACTGAGAAAAAGAGAGTAAGAGGAAGGACCCTGTAGAATTGGAACCCCATGAGGTTGTTCCATAGTCTATTCATAGTGTTAGGAACAGTAAAAACCAAGTAACTTAATTGCACTCTTCTAGTGGGGTCACTGCAAGCTCTGTGGTTGATCAGAACTATTTGTATAACTGATGCAACTGGAAAGGGAAACGTTACAGGTCATAGCCTGTGGATCAAAAAGTTACTTGCCTGAAGCAAACTTTCACACCATGTGAAAGAGATGTTCAGCCCTGGTGTTGGCCATGGGACACTGGGAGTGTGTGACTGGAAAGAACTCAACTGCAGTGCAACCACACGTTCCTCAGCAATGTGAACAGTGAACGGAAAAACTCAGAACAGACACATACCAAGCCTGCAAGATCAGTGGACCTGGCCTTAAATCAGGGAATTACAATAGAAAAAGTGATGGTTTTAATACACAAACTCTATGGATAGCAGACAGAAGGAGTTGAACACTGTTCACTGCCCACTGCCCATGACTCTCTACTACCAACATGTGAGAAAAGAAATTAATATCTTAGATCTGGGCTAAGTTTTGAATAAAAAAGGAAAGATGTTGACAAATGGGTTTTACTGATTGGGGTGGTCACTGTAAGTAAGGGGAAACAAAACAGTAACTTACAGCAATTAGGATAAGCACAGAAACAGAAGTAAAAACAGAAAGAGTATCCTGTCTTGTTAAAAAAGTTGACATTTGGATCATTAGCAAAGTATTAGAAACAAAAGACTTAGAGACTAACTGCTAGCTATTTTCTCAGTTCAGGATGGGTTTTCTAAGCTATCACTGACTACCAACACAGGGAAGAAAAGGGTGAGATCAGGATGATAAACTAAAAGCATTTGCCATCTTTGGAAAAAAGCAGCCCAGTCCCTAAAGAGAAGAAGTGGTGGTAATACATGAGGAATGAATATGAAGGCCCATCAAAAATCAAAGGACAGGATGGATAAAAARTCAAGGAAGGATATCAGCTAGCATAGGATGCAGCCCTGCCAGGAGCTGAACCACTTGCTACAGTAATTACCCAAAGTATTGGGAGAACAATCACTTTTCCAATTGGGGACTTAGAAATAAAGCAGATACTACAAAATAAAGTATGTCAGAGCAAATATAAGATCATAAAAGATGATACAGAAATGATAAGGGTAACCAAAATTGGCTGTAATGGAAGGGAAACCAGGTGTTATTTAATCCAATATGTACACAAACAAGGATTTCAAGGGTAGAGAAGAACTTTAAAAAGGATTCTGCTTTCAGAACAGTGCTGAAGCATCAGAAAAGATGACTGAATGTGGTTAAGCAACTCTTTGCATACGTTAATGAAGTTACCTGTGTTAAAAACAAGTATCTTTGGTATAAAGAAAATAATTGGTCCTTGGGCAAGAATTCAAACAGATTTTATTGTTCCATTACTTATAACTAGAGAGGGAAAAAGTATTGCTTTGCTATAGTTGAGCCCTATTGAGAATGCTTCCACAAAAATAGTGTGAAAAAAAAAATCTATGAAATTTAATTTGGGTGAGATCAGGATGAAATTCAAGTTTTTTGTATGGTTACAATTGTAGTATAGGTGAGGATCAGGGCTGTGCCTGTGTGAGTATCCAATGCACACAGTCAGCAGTACCCTGGGTGGTGGAGGAACTCCACGGTCTCGGCCTAGATGAGGCAACAGGCTGGTTTGAGACAGCAGACTAACTGGAGACTGACTGAAGTCCTAGCCAGCTCCACAACAAAGCATTTGACTAATTGTTGTAGGACCTTTTCAAGTGGGAGTTTCAGTCACTTCTGAAGAATGCTCCAGGCAGCCCCTACTTTCTACAGACCAGTTGAGAGACACTATTTATATGCTTAAATGTGTTGATTAATACAGTCCCAGGAACTCCCCCCAGACAGCTCCTGCTGCATAATTCACCAAAATGTGCACAGGTACTTGCACACAGTCAGTAGAAACTGTTTTTGCAGATACATAAACGGTCACACAGGACAGTCTTTTGTAGTAAGCAAGATATTTAGGATATGYTCTCTACACAGTTTAAGATAATCAACAGAAATAGTTTAAGATAACTGACAGAAATGGATGGTAGATCTGTTAGAGTGATCATACAAGAGCACAGGCCAGCTGGTTATAACAATCCACTGGAACAACTGAAGGATACGGCAGTCCAAAAGACATTGATTCAGATCAAAGTTCCTATTTTACAGCTCCATTAATCAAAGACTTGTTTGAAATTTTAGGTGTTAAAAAAGGTGCCATACGGTTGGTCAAGCACACAGCTCCATGTAAGCAGGGAGATTTAATAAAACATTACATTAAGCTTAGAGAAAGGTGGTCAGCAACCCAGGTAAAGACTGGGATAAAGAATTCCTAGTCATCCTAATGTCTTAATGTCTTTTCCTGCAACATGTGGATTTTGTTCCCATATGGCAAAAACTGGCTGATAAATGAGAATCTCAGCAAAGGGGGAGTGGTAGAAAAGCATCAGATGAACAGCAGATGTAAATAGAAATAGCTATCCAGCTAACCCCCTAGTGGGATTAAAACAAACTAACGAACAAACCAACCAACCAACCAGAAAGAAAAAAAGACACACAAACACACAAAGGAGATCTGGAAAATATGTAAACCACAGCATACAGGAATTCAAGGTATGTACAAACATTACAGGGAAACCTTTCATGGACTTTCTAGGAAACGGCAAGGTACCATTATATCTCTGGAAAAAAGCCGGTTCTACAGCGTGTCAGGCAGAAATAACAGAACAAAGAACAAATCAGCCTTGGAAGACACAGTTCCATATAAGTATCTGGAACAGTGCCTACGGCTTTTAGTGGATCTTTTCACAGGATCTCATATAAGCAACAGGGCATCTACAGCTTCGGCTAGGGGGATTGGAGCACATAACATATCAGGAGAGCTGGGAGAGCTGGGTTTGTTTAGCCTGAAGAAGCATGGGCTAAAGGGAGACCTACTTGTTTTCTTTGACTACATAATGGGTGCTCATAGAGAACATAGAAACAAAATTTTCTGAGATGCACAGCAAAAGACTTAGAGGCAAAAAAAAAATTGCAGCAAGGGAAATTCTGTTTGAATATAAAGAAATGAATCTTCACCATGAGGCTGGCCAAATGCTGGAATGGGATATGGAATCTTCACCCTTGGAGATACTGAAAACTCAGCAGGACAAGACACTAAGCAACCTCATTTGTCCTGTAGCTGGAACTCACTTTGAAGCTGTCACTGCCTTGGCTTCCAAAGGTCCCTCCCAAATTAAATTTGCCTGTGTTTCTCTGGAATGAATTAAAAGAAATCAGAAACACAAGGGAAACAATGGTGAAGATTCAAAGAAAGTACRAAGAGTAAGGAATCATACATATTGAAATAAATAAGAGTAAGAAACTAACATAACTGAGAAAAGGTTCCTAGCTGTAAAGAAAATATAAATTCTTCTATGTCTACACATTTCAGAGTACCTTTTAATGGAAGCACTCAACCACTTACATGGTAGATTTTTATGTTAAGGCAGACCTTTAAATTTTATTTTAGTGGAGCTCAAGCAACATCAGTATTCTGTATCTGCAGTTCCAAATATTTAAGGCAAGATTGTTGAGGAGTCAGAAGTACTTTGGAAATATTAATAACTACATCTGTAAGAGATCCATGCAAAGAAAGCGATGTTAATCTTTGAAAGGCAAAGGACCTCCTTCCATGTGCAACTCTGTAGCCTGTCACTTGTAATACTGCAGCATGCCTTTCACTTCTATTTTGTAAACTTACACCCTCCCTCTCTTTGGCTGCTGTGGCAGTGCTTTACCCCTGCATCCAAAATGCTCAGGACCTCATGTCCCTGAACTTGCATAAAGCTTAATAGATAACAGTAGTAATTATTAATAATTTAAATAGCCGATAAGATTAAATAGCCAATAAGGATTGTTCACATAAAATTTATGCACAAAGCTTAGTAGCCAGTTAGAGTATGCAACGTCTGCAGCCAACTCAAAGCGTTTTCCAATCAGTGCCATCAGCGTAATGAGCAAGAGCAACCAGTAGGGAGATGGACAAAATTCATGAAATCTGGAGAGGATGCCCAGAAGACACTCATCTGTGGGGATCACAGCACATGTGTTCCCAGCTGGACACTGCAGAGTGTTTTCCTTTTTCCCTTCTATCTCTTTTYTTTGAGTTGTTGGTGTTTGTTTTTTTTTTTTCCCCCTCTTGTTTTGGGTTTTTGCTGTGGGGGGAAGCAGTCCCCAAAAGTAACCTAGGCTGTTAGGTTCAATGTTTGCCATCAGCTATAGATATTCTTGGTCCTYTACACATCTCCATCCTTTCTGTAACAGTAAGAAATAAATCCGTGTTGTATTAGTAATTGCTGGGTGAACTAGTCAACTGTCTTTGAGATTTTATAATTGCTGTATGAGAAAGAGACTAAATAAGATCAGAACAAACAGATGAGTTTAATGTCCTCACCACAGATCGCTAGTCTGTCTTAAGTAACTATAAACTTTCTAGAAGCTTGTTCCATAGCTTGATTTTCCTTAGAGCTGTGCATGTGTTATTTAACATGAAATCTAAAATTTTCCTGCTTCTTCTTTTCTACTCTTTAGCCTGACCTCTTTCTGAGATAAATTTCAGTAATAAAGAGCAGAATTTTTACTTCAAACACCTTATGCTCTTAATGAGCACTTCAGAGTTTAAGAGAGTGAAAAGCTCCATTGTCACCTTTACAGTTAAAAAAGAGATTCACCTAATCAGCATGGGGATAATAAAGGTTATATGAGCATAATTAAATACCAGATTGAGTCTTGTGAGCATCAGACACCCAAAATGAATTGCAGATGAAAGAAATGTGAGAAAATGCTATTCTCTTCTTGTGTGGAAACCAACAAACACAGGCTCTGAAAGGATGTTTTGGGTTTTTTTAATGATGAAAGGGACATTTTGTTATAGATGGCCTATAAAGCTGCTGAGAAACTAACTCCATAATTTCAGGAAATGTTGTAGTAGAGACTAATTATCCTTATTCACCAGTCATCCATTTATGTTTCATCTTGCATAAAGTTTTATAGATGGAACATTTGCCTCATTTTTTTTAATAAGAGGTATTGCTTTCCACTTTCCCTTCAGTAAGCTGGACTATTTTCTTTTGAAAGCCACAAAAGTTATTGCTATTGAATCCTTAAGTTAATAACCTAGAGGGTTTTTGTTTGGGATTTTTTTAAGACTCTAAGATATATTAGGAATACCTCATACTCATAACTGAAGCATTTCTAATTCTCTTTGTATAACAGAAATGAAGGATACCTGGAACGCATATTAACCAGGATGGACTGGTTAGCCATGGACTGTTTCCAGATTCCTGAACTTTTGGGAATGTCAACATTTCAATAACAAAGGGGAAAAAAAAAAAAAGGAAAAAACCATCAGTACAAAACATATTTCCTTTGGAAAGAGTTTTCCAAATTTTCACATAGAAAAAAAAAAATCCTCTGGATTTTTTAAAACAGAATTGTTGGGGCCCTTGCAGGTGTGGCAAGTGACCTCTGCTTCCTATTACACAGCTTATTACATAGCTTGGTAGCTCAGGGAAATCCTGGTGCCCAAGACCTTCAGGCAGTCGTCTTAGCTGCAAGAACTTCAGGAAAACTCATGAATCCTGCAGCAGTCTGAAAGCATCACAGCTCCTGGGAGCTGGACTGATAAGTGAGAGAAACCTTGAAAAAACTGTATGATTTCCATGGAAATTTTTTGCAAAATAAATGTATCCTCACTGAATGCTTTCATTTGACTACATGACCAAAGAATTTTTTGTACCAAGACGTAGCTGATAAACATTTCAGAAACACCTTTTTTTTTAATGATCAAAAATTAGAAAATAACAATCACTTTTTCTCTCAACAGTTACAACTTCAAATACTCAATTTCAAATTCCTTTTCAGGAAAAGTATTGCCTCATTTTTGCACTTGACTTTTGAGACTGAATTCAGTGTCTTAGCTGGAAATCTGATTTTCTTGGGTCAAAAATATGCCCAGTGGAAGTAACTGAGAATTCACCTGAGAAATTGGCATTTTAAGTACAATGAAACTGCAAGAAATATAAAATACCCTCCTTAAAGAACTTATAACTTGTCTTTACCATGATCTCTTTTCAAAAACACATACATGTGCTGTTCAACCAGTATATATATATATTTGTACAGTATATTCACTTATATTTAATGACAATTAGTGTCCATCTATAACAGTTTGTTTTCTAAAAATGGTATCTCTTGCATATAGACAAACCAAACACAATAGAAAAACAGCTTTTTAAATTCACCCATTTGCTCAAATTCGAGAGACACCACTCTGATAAGAATAACTTAGATTAACTTTTAAAACATGTCTATTCTTGAAAGGTGCTGTGGGTTTTCTACAGCTGTATGAAATGATCTGAAAGAACTGCTGCATGACTTTTACAGGATATGGTTCAGTGATCATATGTCTGCCAAAAATGCCATTCAGGCCCTCAGGCTAGGTAAGGTTATATCTGTACTTAACTTTACCTTTCTTCCCACTGGCATAACTCAGCTCAACCTCTGTTCTGTGCTGTGGTGCTGGATCAGTGCTAAGCGTCCCCTTTCCCTTCATTTGTCCTCACAAATGCTTGTGCATTAGAGTGCTCTCCAGATGAGCCTGGACTCTCTTTAAGCTCTGTGATTCATTAAAATCTAAGACCTCAGCATGAGCCACACAGAACATGAGGAGCATCTGCTGAATAATCATGTTTTGAGCTCAACTATGTGAACTTGCCTTGGGCAATTGCAAAGCATGACACTTGATTATGATAAATGGGAATAGAACAAGTTGTCAAGATGATACCACTGCATCTGAGGTACACAAGTACACTTATAGATTTATTAGTGTAGRCAGTCAATAGGACGGCAGAGAAAAGATTGCTAGATATAGAACTGTTATTTCAGCCTGGCAATTCAGCCCACATCATTTTGCTTTAAGGAATCTCATTCCCACATTCCAGCAAATCTGCTCCCAAGTTGGGTTTATTAACACTGGTCAAAATGTCAGACAGTATGAAACAAAACACCGTGTATTTGCAAGGCAGTTTAGCATAAGATAAGCCAAGTTAACCAGCAACAGCTCATATCAACCCTATTGGCTGCTCATACTCTGGTGGCTGATTCAATCCCCTGTTGACTGTTTAAGTCAGTTTTCCTCCAAAAGTACACTCCTAAATTGTATAATCCATGAATTCAGGGCACTTTGGAAGCTGGCCCTATGGCTGTAAAACCAGTTATCATACAGATGTTGAAATGACAGGATGAACATTTGAAAAGAAACAGTGCTGGCTAGAAGCTGGAAAAATCAATAGAAATGTTACAAAATGGAACATTTTTTTTAAATATGAATGTCTCCATATATTTAGGAAAAAGTAGCAATGTGGTAATTTACTTTAAGTATTCAAATTTACATTTACTTTAACAYTTTATGTGTAAACAAATGCTAATGAATTCGGCAACATTTTATTTTTAAATGATGTTACGGCATCTGCTGGACTCTGCACCCATTTCTGAGACATCATTTGTATTCTTGTTCTATTGAGAAGAGTTAACAAATCTAATTTAGCCTGAAGCAATTGTTTTGCTGTTCCAGTTCAGTAAGAAGTTTTAGGTTTGGAAACCAAATTAGATTTTGGGAAATATAAAGTCCAAATACTGAACATAACAGATGATCAGCTTTCTGTGATACACAGCTATCTGGAAAGAAGAGCCCTGAAAAATAGATTCTAAAAGTTTGTCCATGTTTTGATAAAAAAAAAATGCCCAAATCTGATCACTATCATTGATTCTGTCTATACCAAATCCATCAGCAATATAACTTTTGGATAATTTACTGGAGCCATTTGTTAATCATGGGTAAGTAATGGATTACCGCTGTATGTATACTGTTTGCATAGGTTGGTTGTTTCTTTTCATAGGTTAAATTTTGGCAGAGATCTCAAAATCTATTGATAGAATAGTACTTTCTTGAAAGGTTTACTAGGAAACATCTCTATGGAAGTTGTGTTGTCAATCTAAACTGCTTTACCAAGTACAAATATCAGTGCCTCTTCATCAGAATGCAAACCAACTCCTTTCACCTGTCTTTGTTCATGTTCAGGCCAATTGTATGAGATTTAACAAGGCTAAGTGCTAGGTCCTGTACTTGGGTCACAACAACCTCATGCAACGCTACAGGCTTGGGGAAGAGAGGCTGGAAAGCTGCCTGGCAGAAAAGGACCTGGGGGTGTTGGTCGACAGCCAGCTGAARATGAGCCAGCAGTGTGCCCAGGTGGCCAAGAAGGCCAATAGCATCCTGGCTGGTATCAGAAATAGTGTGGCCAGCAGGACAAGGGAAGTGATCGTGCCCCTGTACTTGGCACTGGTGAGGCCACACCTCGAACACTGTGTTCAGTTTTGGGCCCCTCACTACAAGAAAGACATTGAGTTGCTGGAGCGTCTCCAGAGGAGGGCAACGAAGCTGGTGAACGGTCTAGAGCACAAGTCTTATGAGGAGTGGCTGAGGGAACTGGGGTTATTTAGCCTGGAGATAAGGAGGCTCAGGGGAGATCTTGTTGCTCTCTACAACTACTGGAAAAGAGGTTGTAGTGAGGTGGGTGTTGGTCTCTTCTCCCAAGTAACAAGTGATAGGACRAGAGGAAATGTCCTCAAGTTGTGCCAGGGGAGGTTTAGATTGGAGATTAGGAAAAATTGCTTCACCGAAAAGGTTATTAAGCATTAGAACAGGCTGCCCAGGGAAGTGGTGGAGTCATCGTTCCTGGAGGTACTTAAAAGACGTGTAGACATGGTGCTTAGCAACATGGTTTAGTGGTGGACTTGGGAGTGTTAAGTTTACGGTTGGACTCAATGAACTTAAAGGTCTTTTCCAACCTAAATAATTCTATGATTCTGTGATTCTATACTGGTGAAATACTACAGATAGTTTTTTTAATCACTGACTCATACTGTAATTTTCTAAGACAATTGGACCAGAAACTTTCAGATACTTTCCAAAACACTTTGAACTTTGATAATAAAAAGCAACAATTGAAGAATGAAAATTGTCTGCTTCTTACTACACTTCCCAGAGGGTGTTGTATGGCCTTGGATGTGAGACCTATGTGAAAAGTCATCAAATTGTTCAGTACTCAAAGTTTAACATTGACTTACTAATAACTTACTGGAAATTGTGGTGAAATGTATTTTCTACAATCTAAATAAAAATGTTTAGGTGCATAACTGAGGAAGCATTAAAGGCTTGATATTGTGGAGACTTTCAATTTTATATTCAGTCTGGGGGAATGATGGAATGCTGTTTCTAGTAAACCCAAAATCTCTAATTCAAATATCAGTCAAGCATTTGCTCAGTTCCCCCAATATGTCTTCTTTGGTTCCTCACCCAACCACTATAGGCCTGAGCAAAAAAATCCTCTGTAATGCAACTGCATACCTGGAGGGGAAAAAAAAAAGGAAAAAAAAGTCCTCTTCATACAGTATTAAAAGTGTTAATTATTACAGTGCAGCTGTTCCAACAGAGAGGCTCAAACCATCTCAGGGAGTATAAGTTGAAAATAATTTGAGGATTCACAGATTTTTTTTTTTTTTCTTTTTTTTTTTTTCCCCCTCAAAGAGCTTATTCTCCTAAATCAAATATAGGGTTATTGTAAGACTTAAGGAAGAGGCCATTTATGTTCACGTGCAGAAGAATGTATCTGGTGTAAAAGCTTATGATGAATACCACTTCTAAGGTGAGGAAGAAATCTTTTTCACAAGAGGCCAAAAGAGCCTTGGGATGAGTACCTCCAGACTAAAGTATAATAAAATGATAAATAATAATGACCACAGTTCTAAATAAGTCTTAACTTGAGATAGTTTTTTTAAAGGTTGATTCAGATGTTCCACTGATGATGAACGAAACAATTTGTTCATTAGTTCTTTGTACTGAAGTTCCCTAAAACCTAATCCTACAGTTTCAGTCATTTCAGAGTTATTAAGCCCAGAGAAGTGCATTCATGCTGAAAGTGGAATTTTAGAAGGTAAATACTTATAAGTGCTTTTAAGATGAAGAATTATATTTGCACAAATCAGTAATTATATGAGATAGGAAAATGCTATATAAAATTTTAATGACTGGCTCTTTTTTTGCTGTGGAACCATCAGGTGTGAACAATAGTTTTGAAATACAGCCTAAGCATTGACAATATCACTGTAACTACTGATTCTTTACCCTCAAAGCTTCAAGATCTTTCTTATTGCTAGAAAGGAACAGGGTACTAGAAGTCTTGCATACAGTGATTTCATTACTCCATCATATTTGAAAAGTCATGGCAGTCAGGCAAAGTCCCCAGTGACTGGAGAAAAGGGAGTATCACACCCATTTTTACAAAGGGTAATAAGGAGGACCCTGGGAACTATCGACCAGTCAGCCTCACCTCTGTGTCCTCTGAGAACATGGAACAGATCCTGCTGGAAGATATGTCGAAACATACGGAAGACAGGGAGGTGATTAGAGACAGCCAACATGGTTTCACCAAGGGCAAATCATGCCTGACTAATCCAGTGGCCTTCTATGATGGGGTGACTGCATCAACAGACAATGGAAAAGCTACTGATGTCATCTACCTGGACTTCTGTAAGGCCTTTCACATGGTCCCCCGCAATATTTGTGCCGCTAAATTGGAGAGGTATGGCTTTGATGGATGGACTGTTAGTTGGATAAGGAACTGGCTGGATGGCAACATCCAAAGAGTTACAGTCAACAGCTCAATGATGAAGGGGATACCAGCAATGAGTGGTGTCCCTCAAAGGTCCATACTGGGACTAATACTATTTAATATCTTCATTAAAGACATGTACAGTGGGATTGAGTGGACCCTCAGCAAGTTTGCAGATAGCATCAGGGTGAGTGGTGCGGTTGGTTTGCTAGAAGGAAGGGATAACATCCAGATGGACCTTTGACAAGCTTGAGGAGTGGGCCTATGTGAACCTCATGCAGTTCAACAAGGCCAATTCAAGGTCCTGCACCTGGGTTCGGGCAATCCCCAATATCAATACAGACTGGGGAGTAAATGGATTCAGATAGACATGTGGAGAAGGACAAAAAATTGGACATGAGATGGCAATGTGCGCTTGCAGCCCAGAAAGTTAATTGTGGCCAGCAAGTCTAGGGAGGTGATTCTTCCCCTCTACTCTGCTCTCATGACACCCCACCTGGAGTACTGTGTCCAGCTCTGGCATCCACAGTACAAGAAAGATATGGACCTGTTAGGATGGGTCCAGAGGAGGGCCATGAAAATGGTCAGAGGGCTGGAACACCTCTCCTATGAAGACAGGCTGAGAGAATTGGGGTTGTTCAGCCTGGAGAAGAGACCTTTCAATGCTTAAAGGGGACTTATACAAAAGACAGAGAGAGACTTTTTACCAAGGCCTATAGTGACAGGACAAGGGGCAACTGAAAGAGGGTAGATTTAGCTTGGATGTAAGGAAGACATTTTTTATGGTGAGGATGGTGGGACACTGGAACAGGTTGCCCAGAGAAGCTGTCAATGTCCCATCCCTGGAAATGTTCAAGGTCAGGTTGGACCCGGCTTTGAGCAACCTGATTTAGTGAAAGGTGTCCCTGCCCTTTGCAGGGGGTTGGATTAGATGATCTTTGAAGGTCCCTTCCAACCCAAAACATTCTATAATTCTATGAAATACCTCAGGCATAGAAAAATTTCTAGTCTGATTCCTCTCCTCCTGACATTTTTAATTTTAACYGTGGAAAACAATGGTTTAATTTTTAAGATCCAAGTAATTAATTTTATTTCTTTTTCAAGCCATGACATTTTAGTTATCTATTTTATACAGTTAGTTATCTAGTTATCTATTTTAGTCATCCATTTTATCTAGTTATCTTTTTAAATATAATATCTGAAAGTTTTGAACCATAAATAGAAGGAACATTGCTTCAAAAAATATCTACAAGCATGTCTAAACTTTAATATTTGGAGTATTTTCAAGGTTTTGGATGCAAGTGCTTATCCTAAGTGAGTCCTACCTGTGTTTCAGGATGGACCTTCACACCGTTGACCTGTATGTCTTTTTTTCCAATAGGAAAAAACCTGGTGTGGAAGAGGGCAAAATGATATATTCAGTAGGTCCCTTGAACTATATTGATAGGGGACCAAAGCTTGGGATAGAAAATTATGTGCACATGCCCCACAGTTAGGAAAGTGCCTTAGGAGTTGCTGGCAGACTCCTGACAGTAATTACCATCATGCCTTCAAAATTCTTAGACTTTAAGATTTATGTTTCAGAGAACAAAAAAAAAAAAAAAAAAAACAAACTTGTTTTTAATTAAAGATTTTAAACAAAATGTCTGATTTCTTCTGTTAGAACTCAGCAGACATTAATGTAGCTCCTCTGGAAATGAACTTGGCCCATTGTACTCTTCCCTGGCTTAAAAGCTGGAATACTAAAAGCCAATAGATCTATTTTTGATCAGAGTCAGACAGTGTGAATCTAATACATTTCTATTAACTTCGGTGGATTTACTGTATTTTTGTATAATGGAGATCAGAATTTGTCTTCTGGTCTGAATGTAATTTAAAAGAATTATGCAGAAAGAAAAGGCAAGTAAAGCTGTTGTCAAAAGGTTAGAAAAATCAATAGGCAGAGCAGAAAATAAAGTAGTAAAAAGGGTCTTAAAAAACCCAAAAGTTAAAATGTAATTTTGAAATGGGAAACAGGAATTCTGCTGAGAAACTGTAGTTTATAGCACAAGCTATCTGAATGAATAGACAATCAGCCCCATGGCTGCTGGAAGAGCATGCTGCACAGTTGTGTAATGTAGACCTGTTTGCACCCTTGGAGTAAGTCTAACCCTTCTGAGTTAATTAACTCTCCTTTAACATGCGAAAGTGCTGAAAAGAGGCTGCCTTTCCACTAAAACACAAGCCTTGTGTTTTCTTTGCTGTTTCTTAAACTAACCATGAATTTGGCAGTCATATCCTTTTCTTTAGATGAAGTCGATATTATTTATTTATTTTCCTATCTGTTGACATCTGTTGATGTAAGTAATTTTTTAT
Source organism: Phoebastria nigripes (assembly GCA_035582835.1). Lineage (NCBI taxonomy): Eukaryota > Metazoa > Chordata > Aves > Procellariiformes > Diomedeidae > Phoebastria > Phoebastria nigripes. Next base: position 578,482 of record JAYKAV010002978.1, read on the forward strand.
TTCAGTTAAAGGTATTTATGTATTATGTGGAAAGTTCTTGTACAAAATCATTTCCTCAGACTATGTTATAGTGTGTTGCATTATAAAGACTATTATTTAATGAATATCTAAAATAGCTATTACAGTCTTAAAGTTTCAATTTTTTTTACATCTTTTCTTGCATATTTTATGAAAGTGTATCCTTATTTTAGATGAGATCTTCTCTGCTATTTTCACATGGATTTGAGTTAGGTATCAGATATTAAATGCAATCGATGCATTAAAAATATTATTATAACAGTCATTTCCTTTAGTGAAAAAATGCATGTGATCTTGATTTTTAGTTATAATTCCACTTATCCAGACTGGTCCTGCTCAATACAGTTTTTCTTTTATTTCTCTAAGTTTAGTCAATGTAATTATCATATGAATTCCTTATTGTATGAAGTTCAGGTTTAGATGAAGTTTGAATCTTAATTCACTTTTATCTGAGACTCTGTTTTTAAACCTAGCAACTGGCAGCAGATCTGGTAGTTAGGGCACTGTCTTAATTTAAGCGTTATTCCCCTTCTTTATTTGAAAAAGAGAACCTTCCTACTGTCTGATAGCTCTAGAACTCAACAAGATTAATTGTAGCTGTGGTAGAACCCCTCATACAAAAGTACTGAATAATCTTCCCTTCAGACAAATTATATCATCTAAAGGAAGGCCTCTACATACAAGGACCCCACGTCATCAGAAAAGGGCATGAATTCCCATCATAGAACCTTCAGGAACTTTTGAAATTAAGAAATCTGCATAAAACCCATTGACAGTGGAAAGGATTAGCCTCTGAAATACATGAATTCTAGTTTTCATGGTATCTATTTGAATAATTGTCCAGTAACATAGGACTGTATGACAAGAACCCTTTAGGGTTAGCAACCAGGGAATTTGTCTGGAACCACTGAATTAAGCAAGATACCAGTAGATCACCTAGTCTGCAGGTGGAAGGAACAACTGTAAGACTTGTCATTAAAATGAAGTGAATGTATACGTTAACAGGACAAGGAATTCAGCTGTCATCTTAAGTGCTTACCTAACTTTTAGGGCTTTTTTTTTTCTTTTTTTTTCCCAAAGGTAAAATTGTGGCTGGTATTTTCCACTAATTGGATTAAAAGTATGTTTATGGTATATATCACATGGCTGTCATGTACCATTGCATTTCTGGATGGCTTGATTTGAACTCAGTCTCCATGAATTTTGTTGAAAAAATAAGTTTGGCCTAATTGTTTACTGCACTTGTTATCAATATGTTCAAAGATGGCTCTATTGTTACTTCTAAACATATTCTGAACATGGAGCAGAAGGGCAAATTTCACTTTATCTGAAGTAGTTGGCAGAAATGTCACTTGCAGTCTTGTGAAAACATTGTTTGAAATTTCATAATGAAAAGGTCGTAACATGTTATCAGACACTTTGCAGAGGGAACCAAAACAAATTAAATCCTAGTTTAAAAAAAAGCTGAATTGAATAGTAATATTACCATACCCAAGGAAATGCAGATTCRTGATACTGACATTAAGCAGCAATCTTAATTCAAAATTAATACACAGGCTGTTGTGTTTTTTTCCCTACAATCATAAAATTCTTATTGATGTAAAATAAGAAAGAAACTAGAGAATATGAAATAATGTCTGAATCTAAACATACTTTACCTGACATTGAGCAAACAGCAGTCATAGGTCCTGCAGCTGTATTCTCAAAAACAAGCCCCCAAACCTGACCTGTACCCACTGATTTTAAAGATATTCACATATTAGATCAAATTCAGGGACTGAGCTGTTTACAAGGAATTGCAAGTTTATATGTAATACTTCCACTTTCGTCACCCCAAAATAAAAGTAAAGTATATGTCCTATTGTTTTGCCTGCCTCCTACCAGATTCTGAGGTAAAAGTTTAAAAAGAAATGTTTCTTATTATTGTAGGTTGACACCACTGTGAAGAATGCAAAATATCTACAGAGAAAACACATACTAGTGGAGTCACAGTTTCTTTAATGACACTAATTAAAGTCTGCTATGCCAGTTGGGCATACCTCATGTTTATACACCAGTTTTGACTGGTATATAACAGGCAGGCGTGTAACTGATGTGTAACTATTGTATACACCAGTTTTATAGACTTTTTTTTTTTACACTCTTTTGAAAGAAAAACAAAAAAAAGAAAAAAAAATCCCATCCCATGGACATTGGTTATGCAATACAGAAATCTAATGTCGGAATTCAAACCTGCACTGGTCAGCTGAAGTTTTTACTTCTATTAGCACTGTCACTGAGGTCAATAGAACAGTCCTATTAATAGGTACACCAACACGCAGTTGATGAAGATAAATTAAAGTACGGTCTCTTTTTTTTTTTCTTCCTTTGCACATGGTATGTTTTTAAACTGAACTATGTATTGATAAGCAGAGTAGATTTACTGGTAAACACCAGAGAGGTTTAAAGTACCATAAATACCTCCTGCCCTGACTGCTACAGGACAATCCAATGTCTGCAGTCATAAGAATATATATCCACACTCCCTTTCCTCTTTTCTTTGCAAATTGTATTAAAGAATTTTCATTAACTGCTTTATATCTTACTACACCAATTGCTTTTCTAATACGTGCTCAAACACACATACATTCAGAATAAAGCTAAAACATTTTCCAGAATTGAAAATCTGAGCAGATTTTTCTCTTTAGGCATAGACAAGGCTCTCCTCTGATATCAGAGCAGAGCTAGTTTTAAATTTACTCTTGACCCTCTCCCGCTTCCTTTCTCTGTATCAACATAAAATTCTTGATGTGTGCAGAGATCAAAAAGCATTGATTATGTCTGTTTTAGGAAGAGATCGGCAGCCTGAGGAGTGGTCTTGGAAATACAGAAGAAAAAAATCTACCTTTGCAGATCCAGGGTTTCTGAAGAACAAATGCTCTCTTCCTTTCATGACTGATCACAGAGGGCTAGAATCCATTTGAAAACAGTACAGACAGCAATGTTTATGTTTAGAGAACCCAGTGACACTTTTCTACTCAAATGCCAGCCAGCAAATAATGAACAAATGAAACAAGCAATAACATAGCAAAAAATCTACATAGCAAACCAAAACTCATAAGACCAGGATGCGTTCAACATTTAGATTAAAAAAAAGCCTGTAAAAAATCTATATTATATTCCTTTCTCAAAGTTTGGTTTGTTTTTGTTTTTTTTCAGTTGCATTGCCTCTATGTTGATTAATTATATAACCTTTTTGTTTAATGTTATTCCATAAACTCAAGACCTATACAAACATGCACCAAATAACACATATTGCATTGTACATCAGTAGAACAAAATGATGACATGATCAGTACCACTTGTTTCATTGAAATAACTCCTTGAGAAACTGCTTAATGTACTCAGATTTATTGGAGATAGAACACCATGTAGTGTAAAAGAGATTCTGTGATTTTCCAGATGTTACTAGTATTTGTACATGGAGTCTTTTCAGTGCTTCTTTGAATCCTGCTTCTGTCTCCAGCATGGACTGTCTTTAAAATTTACCTGACTTATCTTTTAATTTATGAACAGAAGGAAAACAATAATTGCATCTTTATATATTACAATTTTTATTTTTAATCCTCTAGTGCTAGCTAAGACCATACTTACCTGCAGAACATAATTCAGTTTTAGAGACTATGAAACTTATTTCTTCTAACTATATGGAACTTGTTTCTTCTAAYTACAGAAATTTCTTGGCCAGAAATGACCAAGCGTATTTGGTGGTTTAATTTTTTTAGTGAAGTATTTCAATTTAATTTTCTGAAATAATTACCACCATTAAGACTGGTTTTCTTTAACTGTAAACTGCAAATTTGGCCATTGTCATCTGAACTGGAAGAGAAATAAGACCTAACATTTTCTGCAGACTTTGTTATGGAGCTACATCTAGAGAATGGATAAGTTTAGTGGACATTGTAGAGAGCTCAGGCAGAAATTTATGGTCAACTGATATTTTGGGTAATCACCTTTCTTTCCTTCTTTATAACCATTACAGGTATTTTTTCTATGTTCTCAGCATTCAAAAGCATAAACTGCATAGCTATGTCTTCTGTTTTCTTCCTGTGGTTTTCAAAGACATCCTGTTCTGCAGCAGGGGTGGGGGAGCAAGGTGAGAGTGAGCTGGTGCAGGGCTTTTTCTGGATCTCAGTAAGAAAGGTCCGACAATAAATAACTTAATAAAATAACTGTTTTAATAAGACAGAATAAGAGGAGGAATACGGTTAGTGAGTAAACCTTATGTCCCTATGGGCACCTGTGTTCGTGCAGCATCGGACAGAGCCTGTTTGGATTTTCCCCAGGAGCACTGTGCAGAGCAGATCCTGACCATGGAGAGAAGCTTTCCCTTTTGGTCCTTCGAGCTACTAATTCCCTCACAAGAAAACAACTCTATTCCTAAGGGATGCTCTTATGAGAACTTATTGCTGCACTGTTAGATAAAGGCTAGGCCATGCAGGTAGCGTAATCCCCAGTACTGAGCCAGAGCTGCCTGCAGGCTCCTCTGTTAAGGTGAGCTGGCTGTGCTCACCCTGCAGCCGAGGGATGTGAGCCGCACAGCACGGGCATGTGCCTACTGTCCTAGTTTCAGCTGGGACAGAGTTAATTTTTTTCCTAGTAGTTGGTATAGTGCTGTGTTTTGGATTTAGTGTGAGAAGAATGTTGATAAGACACTGATGTTTTTASTTGTTGCTAAGTAGTCTACTAGTCAAGGACTTTTCAGCTTCCCATGCTCTGCCAGGTGCACAAGAAGCTGGGAGGGGACACAGCCAGGACAGCTGACCCAACTGGCCAATGGGGTATTCCATACCATGGGACGTCATGCTCAGCATATAAAAGTTGGGGGAAGAAGAAGGAAGGGGGGGACATCTGGAGTGATGGTGTTTGTCTTCCCAAGTAACCGTTACGYGTGATGGAGCCCTGCTTTCCTGGAGATGGCCGAACACCTGCCTGCCGATGGGAAGTAGTGAAGGAATTCCTTGTTTTGCTTTGCTTGCGTGTGCAGCTTTTGCTTTCCCTATTAAACTGTCTTTATCTCAACCCATGAGTTTTCTCACTTTTACCCTTCCGATTCTCTCCCCCATCCCACCGTGGGGGGAGTGAGCAAATGGCTGTGTGGTGCTTAGCTGCTGGCTGGGGTTAAACCACGACACCTACTCAGGTTAATTGCTCTGTGGATCACTGACTCTTACGTGTGYAATGGTCTCTAGGTCAGGATCACTACATTCTACCCCTTGATCCACATACAGTTTATCTTTCCCAAAGATAAATTATAAGTTACAGACTACATTAATAACATACAGGCTCCTCAAGCCCTAAATGYGAGCCCCAATAGAGTAGACATGGCCTGTTGAAGGTCACCGACTCCTTGAATACCATATCTTCTGCAATGCTCCCAATCCACACTACCAGCTATCAAGATAGTTTTCTGTTTGAGTAGAAGATTAATATAGTGATTATCAATTACTGAATTTTCACAAGTCATATGTAATAATTACAGGTTTTATAAATTAAGCATGTAGCACTACTCCATAAATAGAAAAGGAAGCTTGTAAAATACATGTACTCAGTAAAGGAAGTGTTCATAATAAATTACATTGTTCTTTCCTTTTGGAGTCCCTCACTCAACTGTTCTAAAGCAGTGCTTGAATCCATTGTGATGGGGAAATGCTGTGGTTCAGTTTAAATATGGAGATGGATAAAGGTTTGCTGGAAAGGAAGGGTGAGGCAGCCTTTAGTCCGCTGCACAATGTAAGGTTCTTACACACTATGACAGTGCTGATGTGATTGCACAGACTCTACTTCTGCTTGTCTTTCCATTCAGATCAGAACTTCTTCCGTCTTCCGAAAGGCAGAGCTCCACTGCTGGGGAATGGTGAAGGTTCCCTGAGACTGCCTACAAGGACAAAGAGATAATTTGGTCAACTTGCAAATTACATTCTGCAAAAAAGTTGTTTCTGCTTTCATTCAGTTAAGATGATCTTCACTTTCTACCCTGAAATGCTACTTAATTTTCTTCTGCTTTGCTACAAYGGAGCAGTAAAAGTGAAAACTCAAAATGAAATGTCTGTGTCTTCTGATAAAGCAGACGGCCATATTAAAAAGGAATTTCAGTACAGTAGAGTGTACTGATCTGTCCTGAAATTTATGAAATGTGAAAAAAAGGATACAAACTTTGTGCAAAATGCAATAAATATTTGCTTGAAATACATACGCGCCTCTAAAGTATTTTAAGTCCAACTCTTTTGTGCACACACACTCACAAATACATATACATATGAACACACATATGTGTTTTTATCATGTGACTTTTAAATGTTTTCACACAATAATTTGGAAGCATTGTTATTTAGATAGTATTAGAGGGTCTAAAAAAAMCTGTATGTCCATAATAAGACTACAAGTGTTGAACTGATGAATAGCTGATCTTGCAACAAAGAATGTGTTACTTAACTTGATCATAAATAAAAGAGCATATAAGCTCCATTAAGAAATTTTGGAAAATTCCCCACAAGCAGAAAAGGATGTAAAATGAGCGTTGACAGTCCAAAATGAAAGTAATGAACCCCCTGATTTAATAGAAAAATTAGTTTTGCATATCACTTAGGAAAACAAAGACCTGACCTAATTTCATCAGGTAATAGCAGCAGAACCCAAGGAACACCACCAGAACCCCAGAATCCCCTACAGAAATACGTAAGACCTGATAAAATCTCACTTATTCATAGCTTTGCTTATCTGTAGTAGAACAGAATCAACTTAATGTATCCTGCAGTTACAGGTAATAAAGTTAGACCTTCAATGTTATAGTATTATCAACTTAATTGGGCTTTGAAGGTGTGGTGTAGGCCATAATACCTATTTATCTTCAGTGTAGGGATTCTTGTCTTCTTCCTTTATGAATCAAGTGGTAGACGAACCAAAAATATGTTTTCATTTTGCTGGCCCAACTGAGCTAACAGTGGTCCTCATCCAGTGTGCTGAGGACTATGTGCTGGAGAAAACTGAACTCTGAGAAACCATCTGCACCTCTTTATATAATTATCTTCCAGAATATMCTGAGTTAACCTGCACTCACCAGTTATCCACTTAAAACTGTGGAACATTATATACAATACTTACACATTCATGAAAACTCCCACTAGACAGAAAGGCAGTTTTGTTATAAACGATGACGTAGATTCCAAAAGCAAATCTACACATGAAAATATGTCAAAGTCTATGCAAAATTTGGCCAGAGTCCCTTCTGAAGTAATGAAATTTCAGATTGTTATTTTCACTAAATCTTGGGCTTATAAGACTTCATAATTCTACAATATCTACAGCAAGAAGAAGCCAGCTGAACAGAAGTGTAAGATCTGAGAATTAAAACTGTGAAGAATCAGTGTAGGTGATGCATGGTCATGCACACACATGACAAATTTTTGTTGGAAAAGAAGTAATTAATAATAAATTTGCAGCATAGGTTTCTGTAAGTTGTTTTAAAGAACTGATATGGTAAGAACCAATGTTATTTGCATAGTATTAATGAATACAGGACCACACTGCACACAAAGCTTATTTTGCATTGCCTTTCTTTGATTAAAATGTAGAAAATAAAAATGTTGCTGTAAAGACAGATTAGATCTCATCCACTTATTTTACAAATATGAAACAGAATTCCAATAATGAACATGGCAAAATCCAAGAGATTCACGTATCAAAATACAGTATGAATTATTCCTTCATCTGAATACAGCTTCAAGGACAACACGGCACAATTATCCAGTACTTCTGTATTATGTAGTGCTCTACTGTTATTCAATATTGTCCTTACTACTTCTACTATTGCTATTATCACTATCCAAGTAAAAATCGGGTTCTCTTCTTAGTTCTCATCATGAATTTCTTTGTCAGACTGAATGAGGTGCCTGTCTTTATCTATTTCTCCTTTTTTAAAAAGAAGAAATGATAATAAATAATACCTTTTTTTGGAAGGTACTTTAAATTCTGCATGTGAAATGGCTTCATGGCTTGATCTAAAGCCCAGCAAGTTCAGTAAGAAGCTTTTTACTGACTTCAGTGCATTTCAGTCAGACCACCTATGTAAAAATGAATAATACTGAGCCACCATCATTTTTATGTGGATATATCTTATTTTGAGAGCTGTTACCAAATTTATCCTCGAAATTTAATTCATAATGTTGTTTTACCCTCAGTCCCTTCAAATTATAACATTTCAGGTTTTAAAATCTGAATTAAATGCCAAATATAACTGGCCACAGTAGAGGAAAAAAGGAAAGTTAGTATATGTCTATCTTAAAAGGATATTTGAAATATCAACTGAATTTGAATGTACTAAGCTGGTAATGTTACAAAAAACATCATCTGAAAAAATTAACATTTTTTTTTTACTGGAGCAAAATCAATTTCAAAAGGCAAAAGAACGGAACATTTTGCAGTGTTGTGTTTCAGCACACACTGACACGTTAACTTTTCTAAAGTGCAGGACACCTTGGTCTCAAATAAAGGATTCTGTGCTAGATCTGAAAGTGTCAAGAATTGTGTTACTTTCCCAGTTTTCTTGTATCACTGAGATCAGAATTATCACAAATAGCCTTCTCTGGATTATAATACTCCAGCTGAAAGCTTGACATAGATAAAGACAGAAAGAGAGCTGGTTCACCGTCCATTTTACTAAAAAAAAATTGAAACAAAAAATAAAAGCCAGAAAGTTGACACTTGTGCTGTTTTCTCCTTTAACTGAACATCTTCACTGACTTAAAGTTTAAAACAGAGTGTATATAATTAAAATTTTAAAAAAGTGACTGAGCTGCTTATAAAAAGAACAAAGCAAAGGATATGAAATGGACTGTATTTAAATGGTGTAAGCTCAGTGGAAGTTCAAAGTTTCCTAACAACCAAAGAAACCCCAAAACCTAAAAAAAAAAAGAAAAACAGAAAGAGCTAACATGTCTAAAAAAGCCAGCTATTTTTTTTTCTTTATCTTCCGAGTAATGTCTTTTGATGGGTAATCCAGGCAATGGATTTTAATTCCTAATTTTTAGAAATGTTTTAAACCAACAATTTTTATATTTTTAGAAACAGATTTACTGGATAAACATGGTGTAAAACAGTTACTGGAAAGAAATAGTCACGTTCTGAAGGAGATTACCTGAATTTGGTTCTGTTTCTCTCCATTAACTTTAACAAGGGCAACTAGACTTCGAGCACAGCACATCAAATGAAGGGAGTATGAATTCCCCCTTTCCATCTTCAAAATAGTTATGCAGTTCTAATCTGATTTTATTTTAGGTAGATATCCAGTTATAGTTTATTATCTGTGTGAATTTTCAGTTGATATCAGCAACTGAGATAAGCAATCACAGTTTTAGGACCTGTAAAAGAAACTGTGTGAGACACTGTATAAAATATCTGAACAGTATGAATGAAGCATTCTGTTCCATAAGGGAAAATTATTACTTAAAATCTGTACCTATTTCAAGTGCATTTTAATAAAATGAAAATAAGTCACTGAATGTGGAAATTAACGTTTGATAGCAATCACTTTGAATAAAAGCRGCAGAAAGAACCTAGGGAAAGATTTGTGGTGTCTGTGGTTGGGCTCCTCATTGATTCCAAATTGCAGTTTCCAGACAACTTCCAAAAGCGTTCCTGTGTGTGGCCAAACAGCTAGAGGCATCACTCGCATGTTTAAAAATCTTATCTGACTATCTGACTGAACAGAACAAATGCAGAAGAACTCAGTGGGCATAATATCACGCTCAGTAGAGCTAAGTGGCAAAGGAAGGAAACTTTTCACCTCCTGCAGTGTCTTCACATTAAAAGCACAAGATTCTAAGACACTGTGGCAGAGGTATGCCAGTGATTTTAAGACAAAAATAAAAAAAATAAATAATGTACTGGGATAAGTTGAATAAGAATTATGCCATAGTCTAGTGCTGGAGATATCTCAGACCCATAAAAGATTAGAGTCAGAAATCCCAACGGAAAGTAAGGTTAACTTTTCATACTGCTTCAATTACTAACAGAACCTTTGCTTTCTAGCAGACATAATTTATAAAACATATTAGGTTTTTCCATTATATTTATATAAGAACAAAAATAATGAAAATAACAAATAAACATGTTTTATTAGGGTAAGGAGGAAGCTAAAAAAAGAAATAACTCCTTAGGATGCCTGGATCATTTCCACAGTACTGCCATACGGCAGATTCAGCTAGTGTGCAGCAGAGCTGCAATAATTTGTGATTGTTTTAGGCAGATCTGGCAACAGTTTACTAAAGATAACAGCAACTAACCCTTCAGTGAACCCTGTACTATACTTTCAGCATGCACCATCTTCAAATGGTCCCAAATGTCACAAAGGTGGAGAACAGATCAAGTGGGTTACAATGATCACAGTTACTTTTTTCCAAATGGCCAGGGCCAAAGAATGACTGGAGCTTCCTTTCTGCTTTCTTTGGTATGAAGAAAGGGAGGTAAATGCTGTATAAGAGTAACCCTGCATACACAACAGAGGAAAGAAGAGGTCTCTAAGTTGCCAAATGAAATGAAATCACCAAAATGGCTCCTAGGTCTGTAAATGTGCACTGTACCCTAAGAAATGCTAGTATAAGAATAAATAAACAAACAGCTATAACTCATCAGTGGTTCTGCATAACAAAGCAGCTCTGAAGTACTTAAAACTACTTCTATAAAAAAGATTTATCCTAACACATGCTACCTAATTGCTTTATCAGGCTCTAGTTCTGTCATAGTTCAAGCCTAAATCTATACTGTCCTGGTTTTGTATTCTTCCTGGTGCTAGAACTAACACTCATCTGACCCAGCAAATGAGATAATTTGTGGAAGCAAACTGCTCAGAAAACTGAACCAGGGCAAAAAAAGTATAACTCTTTCTGCGAATGGTGATAGTGTTAGTGCAAGGAAAGCAAGCAAAATCACGTGACATGAATCATAATTCAGAATTACCTATCTTCTGGGGATTATAAAATAACAAAATCCTTCTGGTGCATTTGTGTATCAGTCCTCTTAAAACGGCATAATACAGCCAAGGTTCCCAGATTTGAAGGGGTAGCAGGGGCCAGTTAAAAAAAAAAAAAAGAAAAAGGGTCTTGTTTGCTTGATATTTGTACTTTTCCATATTCAAGTTTTCATGAAACTTCCATGTAGGACATAGAAAGACCAACATCTTAGATAATTTTAATGTTCTGTTTATCCTCACAATCTTCATGTGAATAAAGATAAGCCTTTTAATTTCCAGCAAGTATTGATACCTCMCTGTATAATAATGCTGTTAASGAAGACTGTTCCTACTATTAGTTTAATGCCTATCAGCACAATATTAAACGACAGAGTTAGAATGCCTAGGAAGTGGGCTTCCAGTTTGAAAAGGTCATAACATACATCAGCTATGACTCAGTGTAGTTGAGCATCCCATGTACAATGTCTCACGCACACAGTATAAAGTTGTCCTTCACAGAGTCTGTTTACACRCTGCTTCCCGGTCTTGCAGACTATGAATCAAAGTCATTGAATAGAAGACCATTTTGCTAGATCAGTGGTTTTCAACCTTTTTCGATTTGCAGACTCATAAAATATTTCCACTAAAGAAGCAGACCTCTGAATAGCAAATTTTAAGTCAGTCAACAATAAGCTTGTTTTTCTTAATCGCCTTTCACATTTCTCTTGGCTTTAGCTGATTAACCCTGTAATCCAGAAAGTAAATACTTAAAACCACTGTGGCTGATGTTGTACAGAAGCTGAAGAAAAATCTACCCCTAACAAAGATAATGTAAACTCTGCGTTAAGTTCAGCAAGATGATAAAGACATGTGGAGAGCAGAGAATCGGAAAGTCACGAGGCAATAACAGAGGTCTGCCTGTGGGTCAGTGCATTCAGCATCAGGAGATTCTGAAGATCCTGTTTTCTTGTCAAAGAATGGCTTTCAAGAGGGATTTCAAGCAGATCAATGGTGTGGCTTTGCAGATATTTATAGGAAATCCTCCCAGCCAGAGGAAGTAACAGGAATATATTAAAATGTGTTTACTTTATGTTTGCAATATAAATGCAATGTATTACAATGTAATTGCTTTAGCAGTGTATCTTCTAGTAGCAATAACGGTTCTAGCACTTTTTATTGAATGTTTGGCATTTAAACACTAATTCAATTGCCTTTGCAAATATTTTCTTTTTAGCTGTTACCAGGAAGCTCAGCACAGTGCACCTTTTGAATTAAATCAGGCAATCCCTGTCATTTCACTCGGTGCCTTCCACAGGATTACTTGAAGAAGTAGGCTTTAGGTGGGGAATTTAACAACTTAAGGACTCTATCTCTTATTAAAAATCACTATTTTGCTTTTGGCTAAAAAAATCAGTATCTGAGCTTCAGATTGAACTGAATAAAATCACTACATTTTGCTGTTTCTTAATATGTTGAGCATATTCTTTGATAGTATGTTTTAACCACTGCCTTGTCTTGAATATCACAGCTTCTAGAACCATAACCAGACATTTGTGTGAGGTTAATAATCATCAGAGAACATGATGGCAAGAGGTTCTGCTAGTACACATATTGGCAAAAGACAGGCCTTAATACAGGTACTTTGCAGCTGTTCTGTAGTACTTTGTAGCTGTTCTTCCTTAAGTGCAAGAGCTCCTCCCAGAACAAACCAAGACTCTGCAATTGCCTGCCCTGCTGATCCTACTTATCTCTAATGGGACTCAGGAGGTCGTAATAGCAACACCTTGATGTTCAGTTTCTTATTTTTATGTATGACAGCTTGCCTCTGTCAAGGCAAGCTTGGCATCAACCCTACAGTTTAGATTCAGGAGAGAGCAATAGCTTGTGTCTTCCTAAAAGACAACCTTCTTGATTGCAACGAAATCAGGAAAAAAGTCCTCCATTTTTGTCAGTAATTTTTTTCCTGGTCCTTGTGCCTAACAACGAAGCCTAATTTTTCATTTRGATTTCTCTGTTTTCTGTCCAAACACTGCATTTTATTTAGATTTTTCCTCCTAGATTAAAAGCCCTATCTGATCCCACCTTTTCTCCCCATTGAGAAGTATACGAATTATAATTTAATGGGAATGTTGACAAGTATCATGTAACACTCTTGACAACATTATAAGTGTATCATGAAAAGTCCATGTGTTCATAAGTTCACTGACTGACTTAAGCCGAGGTACAGTGTCTTTTATCATGAAGTTCTTAATTGAATAGATCTGTGACATAAACAATGACATAAATCCATAGAAACACACTGGAAGCCAGTGTAATTTTGTACAGAAATAATCTGTTCAAGTAACTTGTGTTCATTTGTGCTTTCATGTGATATTTTATGTCAGACTTCTTGCTCTGTAATTACCTGAACTGATATGYGTGCACTTCCATAGGGTTTTGAATTTATTTTTCCTCTTAGTGCTTCCATTGCAGAGATATTTAAATGAAAAAGTTAGATTTTACGTACATTATCTGATTGAAGTCTATAAATTCTATGTACTTTTCAGTAGTTTTAATAAACAATAGAATCCATTCAAATTTTTGTTTCACACGCCGGGATTTTTTAAACTGTTTAAGAAACTAAGAAATTTCTTCTCTGGTATGTCTGAAGATGCATATTATCTTCAGTATTTGCTTGTCATCACAGGGAGAAAAGCCTTGGATTTTTTTATTTCCTTATGATTTTGCTAGAAAGTATTCAAGCTAACAAGCCTAGGAAAGCCCATGAATACCTTTACATGAGTTAACTGGCACAGTGGAGCAAATTAACTAGTTCAATTCAGAATTCAATGCTAATTCATGATGACTTCATTGCTCTGTGTTTGGGACAATTAATTAATCAAACTCAGCTTAAGTTGTTGGAATGAACTGCCTAAATAGGATTTAAACTGATTATAAATTTTAAAATAGAACCTCATTACCTAGGTAGAGCTTGCCAGAATTTTTATGTCTCTGAATTGCTAATGTACAATTAAAGAAAAGAAATAATGCACAGTATTAGAACACTGTGCGCTCTGAGAATTATTTATTACTCCTTGAGTAGCCTCACTGATACAGTTAAAATAATGATAATTTTCCACTAATAAAGGAAGAAAAATCAGAATCTCGGTATCACATCTACAATATCTCTTTATTCATGAATATACAGCACATATTGAGCTACTTTGAAGAAAAATCCTAACGCATTGGCAAAATGGAAAAGAAATGGAAAAAACATAAACAGCAAAGAAATTTCATCCATTATGCTGTAAGGCCTACTTTTTTTGCTAATACATTTGGAAATAATAATTGCACAAGCATATGTATGATAAGGGTCTCTCAGAATTATATGACCATGTTTTTAACTACACACACATACCCTCCCATACACACACAGACATGGAGAGATCATGAAGGATGGGATGGGAATACCACCCTCTAGTGTTATGTGAAGCAGTGAATCTAATCAAATCCAGTTTAGTAACTGTAGGTTTTTAAGCTGTGATGTGCATGGGGAATGTGGCAGAATCCTAGGCTAAAAATAGTTTCAGATGAAGCTAAATTGGAAGATGTATCCCAGTGGCACAGATAGCTGCAAACGGCCACTTGGCCCATGGTACAAGAAGAGCAGTCCATGGAACGAATTCAGCACAAAGCCCTTCCTGAAACACCTGGATGTCAAGCCCTCAGCACCAACCATTAGCTGTTTTGCTCTACAGATGGACAGTGCTTACCAGTATAGACATAACCATTCTTGTTCTGAAGTCAGTGAATAGATTTCACGCACACACAAATATACAGCTTCCCTTTGTGTCATCAGCCATGTTTTGCAGTGCACAGAGAGAGCATCTGATGGCTATGCCTGCATTGGTAAAGCAGAACACCATTTTCTACAGTATTAAATTGTAAGAAGGTATAGTTTTCTTGCAGGCCAAAGAGCTCTTCCCAAGGCTTTGTGAGCATGTTTCAGGATTTAGCTCACAAATTCCTGATACATGGTTTGGAGATGGGCAGGCTGGTTTAGATGGCAAAGAAACAAGTGCGTTCAATAGCATGAACATGGACAGTTCCGTTCCAGGTGGCCTCAGTGCCAGTTACAGGCACAATGTTTTTCCTACTTAAGGTCCTCACAACCCAATGAGGGGCTGTGACTGCACTTGACATGAAAATTTTATTAAAGACATATTTATTCCAGATATATAATGTACAAATAAATCATTGTAGTTTCTCCTCAATTTTCATGTTCATACGGCTTTCCTCCTTCAGAACTTATGACAACTTCACTGGAAAAATCTATTTTTTTAAGCATGGGTGATATCTGGAGACAATTTGCTGGTAGATGCTACAGTTTTTTTCCTACAACCCA
The DNA here is from genome assembly GCA_035582835.1 of Phoebastria nigripes. Classification (NCBI taxonomy): domain Eukaryota; kingdom Metazoa; phylum Chordata; class Aves; order Procellariiformes; family Diomedeidae; genus Phoebastria; species Phoebastria nigripes. The sequence continues at coordinate 593,871 of JAYKAV010002978.1, forward strand.
ATTTAAAAAAAAAAAAAAAAAAAAGAGATCGATGAATAGAAAGAATCTCCTCCCTAAAATGTCTTCCCATTCCTTCTCTGAAATCAACTAACTACTTCACATGTGCATGCAGTCCTTCACGTGGATTTGACAGAAACATAACTATTAAGTGCAAACCATTTCCTCAACTGCCTTGACCAGAGGTGTGACGCTGGCATTATTAAGGAGACACAAGTTATCCCGCACCATTTGCAAATAATACTACACATTTACATTTAAAAACCAACCAAACAAATAAACAAACAAACCCCAAAGGTTATATAAAGACCAAATGCTAGGAGAACTAGCATTCTGTCTCACATTTTAAAGGCAGTAACATTGTACAGTTAAATGATGCACTCCATGAACCAGTTTAAACTAGAGTTCTTCCTTGTGGAAAACATTTAAATGTTTTATTGCTGTTGGATGCTCTACTAAAAATATAGCCGGTAAAATTATCTTGGGAAACCTGACTCTGATGATAAATTTAACATAAGCTCCTAAAAAGAAACACAATGACATGTCAATATCTGAGACAGTTAACCAGTCCCACACCACAAAAACAGTACCATATTGATACATTGAACTAAAGCCATCTCCACTTGGAACTTATTTAATTAAAATAATCCTCTTCCATCCTGAGATTTTAATATCCAAATCACTTATGGTTCATATATTAAAAGGATGAAGGGATTTACTAATTGGTTAATACTTCTGCTTATTTGCATTTTGTCATGTTATTTCTTTTTGCTTTTTTTTTCCCTCTCCTCCACTAGTTAAAGTATAGAAACATTCAATAAAAGTCTATATGTGAACTGGTGTTTACATTTCAGTTTTGCAGAAAAGGACTTAATATAGATACATTCTTCTGTCTTTGGCAAATAACAGAGACAAGATATTAAACTGTACAGACCATGTATACTCCAAATATTCTTGGCCTATGTATACAAAACAGTGTCCTCAAAAAGATTTCATTTTGTGTCCTAAAACTGCTTTTAATTCCAATCTAAAATCTCTATTACAATATTTAACCTTATAGAATCATAGATCATTGTGATTGTGATTTTAGAAATGGATTTCCAATTAATAATTAGGAGTCAATATGTCAATGTGTAAATACTAATTCTAAGGAATGTATTGCCAGCAGATAACATGGAAGCAACAGAAGTCCAAACGTCTCCAAACAAAAAGGAAAAGCTTTTTAAAGTCAGAAGGCCTTTTGTTTTGTTTTGTACTTCTTTAATGATAAAAATAATATAATAATAATAATAATAATGATAATAATAATAATAAAAAACTATGTTCATTTATTCAAGGCCTCCTATGTTTCAGTCATTCTTAATTTGCTCTGAGATACAAAGATGAATTGATTTGATTATGAAACAAGCATTTTAGGTCTGTAATAGTGCTGGTTTTCTATTTCAAGTAAACCTTTCATTTCTAACGCATTCTTGTTTTTCCTCATTGATTTACATAACACAGAAGGATAATTTCCTGATGTTACATTGACAATAAATAATATATTTGGGCATCATTATTTTCATCAGTACTACAATAAAACATGARTGACACAATGATGAAATCAAGTAAAAAGCTAAGAAGTAATGACCAAAATAAAAAAAAAGAAATCAGAGTCTCAAGTACATGGTGTTTAATACCTTTCTTCTAGTAGATAATGAGAAGTGTCATTGACCTTATTCAAGTCACTTCTCACATTTAAGGTACTTTCTCCTTTGATAAGTCAGGTCAATTCACAAGATTTAATATTGACTAAGATGTCTGTTCTTGTTGGCAAATGAAAGAACTCTTCACTGCTAAAGCTGACAATAGAACTGCTTGTATTCCTCCAATTTCAGGTTTAGGACCCTTCAGTTACCTTTTTCGACTACATTTATTAGACTGAATTGTCGTATATGTTTAAAACATTAATTTCATTTGAAAATGCCTCTGTCCTTTACTGCTATTCTTAAACTGCTGAAATATTGAAGTAAATATATAGCGTAAGACATGAAAACTGGTAACACACAAGTATGGCTTTCATATGATTAACTTATTTTCCTTTTTTTTCCTAGTGTGACAGAAATCTCTTAAGTGAACAAAAAAACAAAACATGTTAGCACTGAAGCACCATTTACCGACTTGAATTCTGGAAAGGTGAATTAAAAACCTGCTGGAAGAGTGCAAATTTGTATCCCTTTCCTACATTTTCCAGTCACCCACCACAATCATTGGTCAAATAGGGACAAATGTATTTGGAGACAAAGGCAAATGCATAGATGCCCACCCTGTCCATAGTCCCAGAATCTTGCATTCCAATGTTTTTAACATTTGCATAATAGTGTCCAAGATGAATAAACTTACCAATCGAGTAATACAGCATTGTGTGTATTTTTTTGTTTGAAAAACAAAGATCGTGCAAAAGATAGAATAAGGAATACTTTAAGTGCAATCCAGTATTCTCCAGAAAGGATCACTGAATAATTTTTCTGTACTTGAAAAAAAGTCATAATTGTTGCGAGTCCTTCCTAGCATGGATGGTAAGGCCATAGTGAGAATGGGYGAATGAGTCAAATTTGATGCCTGACTATAAAGGCAAAGGTTAAACACATCTTGACGCAAAATTCAGTGCATGAGTTGTTCACCTACTGGCTCTTTTAGCATCTAACTTAAAAGCAATTCTGAGCTGCTAAAGTTAGAAGCTAATGTTCCTCATTTGGTCAATAAAAAAAAAAAAAAAAAAGGTGATGTGTCCAGAGAATGAACCTAATAATAAAGGCAGGTGCTTAAATTTAGACTGTAAAGTCTCCCTGCCATTTTACAACACTTTATTGTCGAGTTTAAATTAGTTTTTTTGAGTCTAGTCATCTGCATAGCTACAAGAACAAACTCTGCTGGCAGTTTAACAAACCATAGGCAATCTGAAGTATATAGTCAAAAGAATTTATTCTTATGGGAGAGGGGTTATTTCAGAAACCTTTGGCTTAACTCTTCTGTCACCTATTCTTGTTAACCTGTTCCACAAATACTTTAATGTTATTTGTTCTAGTACTTCAGAACATATATCCTTGGTGTTACAATTACATGGTAATACTATCCACCTTCAGCTGCAGTAATAAGAAATGCAAGACAAGATGCATGTTCTGTTTATTTTTTAAACTGACTATCATTACTACTCTTTTATTTTCATAGGTATTTTGCTATTTCAACACAGGCAGTATGGATATTTTCTATTACACAGAACATGGCGTCATTTCTTTAAGAACAATTGAGGAAGGAAATATACCAGAGACTAGAAGGTCTGGAGGAATTAGATTCTTACTTTAGGAATACCTTTAGGAATGTTGGGCAGTACTATGTAGTAAAATGTCTTGATGTTATTAAATCTGAAGTTCCATTGGGCTGAAATTATAATATCGTACACTCACAAATGGGAAAAATCTGAAGTATCTTCAATGAACAAAAAAAAATCTCTGGAAGTTTTTAATATTTAAACCAAAATTTCCTTTATAGGTGATTATGAAAATGAACTAAAAAGGAAATTGGTGTGCTGAGTATTTTAGGTTCTGCTTTTATTTTTGTTCGTGGTGTTAAGGGAAACAAAGAATTTTGAGAAAAACAGTGCTGTTATTGCATAACTTGTTTAAAAATATGATGAAAACTTTTTTTTATTAGACTGAAGTCATTACTGATTCACTGTTACTTATTATTTCTGTGGGTATGAATATTTTATATAAATAAGTTTGAAAGACTCATTTSATTGTCAAAATAGAGATTAAATAATGTAGTTAGTGTAATACTGTTCTGCAACAGTCAGATGATAGTTTTCTGTAAGCAGTTTATCCAGTTGGTGGATAAACCATGGCTAAGATGCCCTTAAACTGCACCTGTGGGGTGAAGTACCTCACTGTCCTGCTCAGCCTCCTGGCAGCCTGTCCAAGTTAGACTTCAGTATTCACCATCCCACCATGTAATCTGGTAAGTGGTTTTTCATTCAAACCACAGGTGCAGAGTCTAGGATAGGAAACAGTGCCTCCTCTCTTTTGTTTCAGATGAATAGGAGATGAGGAGTGGGGAGGGCACCTGCCTTGGATTACAGACATATCCAAAACAAAGTTGTTCTAAACCAGCTCCCTTTCAAGAAGATTATTATGGGCAGCATTAAACAAATGAGGGTCCGCTTTCATGTAGAAACACGACAGATGTTTTGTTGTGAGTTGGAGGTTGGTTCTCTGCTCTTCTTGTAGCCCAATGAATATGATTTTGCCATTACTACTGAAAGGCCACAGGCTTTATATCAACCTAATAATGCAGGTCTTGGCCTGAGCTGACTTTAGATTGTTTTAGCTCTGACACTAATTTGGTCAGGTGACAATAGTATAGATTTGTTTTAGCTTTAGTTTAGCTTTGTGCTACTTCATGGTTGTACTTACCTGTCGTAAGTAACAGATCACAAAAATAACACAGTTATTTTGAAATGTAATGGAATGAGGCAAAGATATTACTGAAGTAATGGCATGTGATTGTTGTCGTAGACTACTGTAACTGAGGGCAGACAGGGCACAATTCGAGCATGTTGAATGGTTGTAACTTCAGGTAATACAGGAACATTTACAGTACCTAATGGCACTGTTCTTGAGCATGAACGCTCAAAAAAAAGGACAACAAAGTTCACATATCCAAGCAACAGTAAATTTGATTAAAGGTCAGTTTTAACAAGGTTGTCATTCTTTTCCCTGTCCTCTGAGGATTGTTGTTCCATTTTATGTTAACATTTTATTATGCTATGTGTTTTTAACTCTGTTATTAAATTAATTAGCTGATCTTGTTTATTTTGGTTGACCTTTTATTTGTTTTCGGATTCAATATTGAGTTCTGTAGAAGAAACCCCGATTGTAATTTCAAAGTGAATTTGCTTCTTCTACTTAAAAGTAGTTCTTTACATTATATTTAATCTATAACAATTGTATTTCTTACCAAAGTCAGACATTCTTCTAATGAGTTGTTTATCATGGTCTACAGCTGTGGTTACCAAAGCAGTTGCCGCCCTAGTCAAGTGGAAAACCAGATTAAAATTGCATAGTTCACATTTATGAGATTCACATTCTTTTAACATAGTTCTTATTAGCAATTCAGAAACTTTATTTTCTTCCCACCATTAATTAGTGTTTCATTGTTCAGCTGTTTTAAAGGCAATTAAGTACAAAATACTTAAAGCTACATCAGTAATACTACTTGTACTTCCACTGCTAGTGCATTAAAATAGACGTTCTAATAAGTTACCATTCTATGGTAGTCTTGATTTTTCCTAAGAAATCATATGTAATAATAGTATCATTGCAATTTTTTCAGATATAAGAGGTAGACAACCAATAGCATAAGATTAAAGAGAAGGTAAGAAGCATTAGAACTGGCTGACATAGCACATCCGCTCACTCATCAAGTCACAGGGGCAGTGGGGACATAATTTTGATCACATTGGATTGGAGCTCCCCTCTCTTAAAATGCCAGAATACTTCCACTCCATAAAGCATTCCTAACTCTTTCTTCATCAGAGTGTATACTTTTTCCCTTAAAATGGGAGCCCTGAAATTCAGCTTTTACTGAGTCTATTTTTAAAGAGGATCATTGTTTAAGAGAATTCACATGTAAGGAAATTCTCTGCATGACACGAAGGATGTGAAGGTTCTTTAACCATATAGTGTAAGTATGCATCCCAAGACACATATTATATTTGCTACAAGACTGTTACTTCCATCTTTCCTATGAACCTTTAAAAATTAATTTTGTTTTATCTAGTTATTTTCACTATTTTGACAAGCCTAAAATAAAGACTTAGATTCTAGCTGGCACCACTAGGTAAGTTAGACAGAATTTTATAAACATGCATACTAGCAGACAAAAAGACCCAACCAAATTGATTTACGGTGTATTTTGGTTTGGTAAAAATAAAAACAATCATGATTGTTGAAGATTTTGTGGTTTTTGCTTTCTGAGAACACTACTGGCTGCAAACAATCTGCCTTTAATTGCTATAGCAAACTCTGGAGATGGCCATATAGTAAGAAGCTGGTGCAAATCAAGTACCTTATTTGGAAGTCTGGTCTCTGTGGAAGAATTTAGAAATTTAAGTATAATTTTTTCAGAAAATAAAAAATATATTGGAGCTGCCTTTGATTCAACCCATTATCGTCTGGACAAAATAATATAGGAGGAATCCTAATAGCTGACACCAAAAAATGTTTTGCAAGTTGCCAACAACCCTATACTTCATTGAAGATGACAGAAATGGAAAGTTCAGAAGAGTTCTAAGATAACAACAACAAAAATCGTAGTCCTTTTTTCCCCTCTTTTTCAAAAGATAATGCTGAATACAAAAGGAAGAAGAAGAAGTGGATGATATAAAATAGAAAAAAGATAATTTTATTCATTTTGAGTAGTACAAATAAGTGTTATGGAGTTTTTTTCTGTTTAAGAAGCTTATTTAGGTTAACATCTTACCATCACTCTCTAGGAAGTAACACCTTTCCGTAGTTACAGTTTTGTCTGATAGTGATAACACATTATCAAGGAATCACTCTTAGCTTTTACTGAGTTTGTACCATGATTTTTTTTAGTATAGTCTTACTTGGTCTGCTACTAGAGGGGAAGGGGAAAAACAAACAAAACCTGTTCTGCTCTGATGATTGGACTGTACTTTTAGGAGGTTAGAAATGGTAATTGCATACTTGCTTCTTTTTCTTGCAGTTATAACTGCTACATTATGGAATAATAATTCCCCCCCCAAAAAAAAAAAAAAAAGAAATTAAAGGTTAAGGCTTCTTAATTTCTGTATGCAGAGTTATATTTTCATAGTCATGATATCTAGCTGCCCACATGGAATACTCGTCTTAACAGAGACAGTATATGACAAATCAGATATGAACTACTAACTCTGTTCCACTTCAAACTACTATATTTATGTCTTTATCTGCAAACTTGATGCAGAGAAAAAGAAGGAAAATATCAGAAGTTGTTCCAGACATTCCTGATTTTATCACTTACTAGATTGTCTGTTCTCTATTTTTTGACTTAAATGTATYTTGCTTTTTAAGAAGCCTTTTATACAAGACACCAATTAAATTTAAAATGATTAACTTCCAGGGCATTAAGCTTCCATTTAAAACAATCCATATACAGAAGAACTTTTGCAGCATAARTAAGCTTAAGATCTGAATTCTTCAGAGGAAAAAAAGTGAATAATAAACAGATTTCCAGTGTGGCATCAGGTTGCTTTAGCTCAGTATTGATTTCAGTCTATTAAGCTGTTCCTCAGCACTAAGCCTACCTTATTTCTAAAGCATGCTGGTAACAATAGACAGCTTTAACTGTATTAGTTTTTTACTTTACAGATATGAACATTTTCTGAGATGATTTTGCTGCCTGATTCTTCAAGCAGAACAAGAACTGATGTGGAACTCCAGAAGAACCAGAAGAAATGGTATGGAAGTTGCACCTGATGCATTCAGACTCTCAGTTAGGATATAGTAGCTCATTTCCACCATTAATTAAAATTCTGTCTAATGTCTTGCAAATAATTTAGCTAAATTTACAGATGGAAGTCTTTGCACCCTGACCAAAACATTACCTGACTGCTACTATATTCAATATAGTGAATATTTCAAAGTGTAGGGTTACAAAATGCTACCAAATACATGACATTTTTCTCTTTATTAATATTTTTTGTGATTTTTGTTTATTATCTCAGAAAATTTGCAGTATTTTCCCATTGATATTCCTTAAGTAAAGAATGAATGGATCAAAAATCTCAAGAAGTTTCTTGCAAATTGGGAAAACACTTTTACTAGGAAAAAAGAGTGATCAAGCTTCTGAGAATTTTCTGGTAAGATATACTCAGTATACAAACTACAGKTTTTTTCCGCTATTAATGATGTAAATTATAGACTGTTTTTTTTTCTTTTGTTTTTTCCTCCCTTCATTTCCTCTAGATGTGAATCACTCAGAAGAAAAAGCAAAAAAGCCTTTGAAAGTCTTAGGGAGATGCATGCATAAGGAAAAAAGGTGATAAAGTAATTGTAGAAAATATAAAGTCTTATGCTTCTTAATCYATTTGGTAAAATATCCTTTGGTTAACCCAAAATACCCCCCCTAAAAAATGCTAAACTTTGTAGTTCAAGGAGCTTATTTTGTATCACTTTATTTCAATAGATTTGTTTGTTTGTTTGAATGAAAACCTGCAATTTTTCTTAAGATTTTCTTGGTCAGTAAGAGAGAATGAATACTCAGTTTATTCATAAAAAGTTCAATCTGATTTTTATCTGACTTATCTTTTTCTGAGTCAGAGCTCTAGCCAAGGGGTTCTGACAATGATAATTCCTTTCTTTGTTAATCATGTCACTGCTCAATTTTGTATAAAATAGGCCAAGTACATAATTACAGCTACTCGTCTGAAGTACTCCATTAAGAATTCCATTAAGGAGGGGGGRRAAAAAAAAAAAAAAAAAGAAAAGAGGTGTGGTTTGATCCTGTGAGTAAAATTTCTACTTACCTGACCTATTTATGCCTATGTGAAACAGGACTTTGACGAACCTGGAGGATACTCACATGATTCTTTAGAAACTGAGATACTGATATTCTCTTTGCTGGTATCTCAAAAGAGGAAAGGAAAGGAAAGGAAAGGAAAGGAAAGGAAAGGAAAGGAAAGGAAAGGAAAGGAAAGGAAAGGAAAGGAAAGGAAAGGAAAGGAAANAAGGAAAGGAAAGGAAAGGAAAGGAAAGGAAAGGAAAGGAAAGGAAAGGAAAGGAAAGGAAAGGAAAGGAAAGGAAAGGAAAGGAAAGGAAAGGAGGAGAGAGGAGAAAAAAGAAAAGGAAAAAGAAAAGAAAAAAGAAAAGGAAAAAGAAAAGGAAAAAGAAAAGGAAAAAGAAAAGGAAAAAGAAAAGGAAAAAGAAAAGGAAAAAGAAAAGAAAAGAACCTAGAATAAAAGGGTACAATTCAGAATGGTGATTTTGGATAACAGATAATGATTTTAGAGAGAGAGAGATGTTATCCAGTATCCCTTAGAATTGTACTCATGCACTTCAACATAGTGAAAGCATAGATACTTGGTGAAGATATTTTAGTTGTCAATACTGTTAAATGGTTAATTTCACTGTGAAAGAAGAAGGGTCACATACAATTAAAACTGATTATCATTTTGCTGCTAAAACTTTTTTTCCTATAAAAAGGGAAAAAAAGGGAAAAGGTAAAAAAAAAAAGGGGGGGAAAGGAAAATGTAAGAAAAAAAAAAAGGGAGAGAGGGAAGATGGGAGGAGATGGGAGAGGGAAAGAGAAGAGAGAAGAGGGGAGGAAAAAAAAAATGTTTATAAATCATGACAGAACCAACAGATGCATTCAAAYCTGGCAAAGACATAGCTAAGCACCATGAATGTTCCTGCTTTGAACACTTCCTGTGAACTTGATCTCTTTTTTGCAACTTCTGTGAATGGTTCCAGTGAGCAGATTTAGGCAAGACAATATATTTTTCCTCCTGCTGCTTTAGACCTTCACAGCCTGGTGCTTGGTGCCAGCTGTCTGAGAAGGAGAATGGTGAGCAGTGCTCCCTGCTGTGCCAACAAGCACTCCACAGAAAACAAACCGCCTCCCTGCACTAGTCTTCACTACATAATGAAAAATTATGGCAACAGTAACAGAGTTCTGAAAAACATTTTCTCCAAAAAGACATTTATAAACTCCAGACAGAGGCAAAGGACCACTCCTGGTGTTAACACTAGGATGGCTCTATCGTCATAAACTGTCACTCCTGCTATGTACAGGTAATGGTAAGCTGCTGCAGACAAATATCAGTCTGGTTTGCCCAGGAGAAGAAACCAGGGATTTGCTTTTGACTACCTAGGCCCCATTTGACAAATTCAAAAGGGGACCAGCAGTTCCCAGCTGCCTGCTTGCCTGACATAGTCAAATTGATCAACAGTTCAAGGGTAGTGCTGAAAAAGTCTTTCACTATCTTTACTGAGATAGACACGGTTTTGATATAAATGAGGATATTACCAAGAAACTCTTCAATACTTATAGGACAGAAGRTGAGCAGGAAGCTGTAGAAGATAAAGGCAGTATACTTTAAATGAAACGATCCTTAAAGTTGTGTACTCCTAGTCCAGTTTGCCTTTGCCATACACGTTGTTTCTGTCCCACGGCTTGTTGTTTGAGTAAATGGGACAATAACCATGGAAAGCTATGGAATCACTATTTTATGTCACTGAAGATTCAGATCAGCACCATATATTTAATAGCAACATCCAAAGAGTAGTGTGAAGCATTAATAACAATAATTTAGAAATATAGATTTTTTTCAATTAAATAGAATAAGTAACTTGTAGAAATCTTGTATAGTGTTTCGCTCACTCCTCAGTTAAGATCACTGTGCCTGACAAGGTAGGAACGGCTGCTAAACACTTGAATGTACTGTTGACTAAGGCTAGTATCTTCAGGATACCATAGAAGAAACACATCTGCACAAGAATTTAAACAGTAACTGATTCTCAACCATTATATATCATGCTGCCCAAATAAAAGGGAAGGTGAAATTACATTTTTTATTGTTTCTAAGAAAACCTCCACAGTCCAGAGATACAATTGACCTTATTTGAAAGACAGCATCTGTTTCAGTAGATTTTCCCCTTTGACCTGACTATAGTTCTGTTTCAATTTTAAAACTGTTTTGGTCTCCCCTGTTAATACAAAAGAAACATCTGAAAGACTTAATCATTTCAGGTAACATTGATGATTTCAGGTATACTGTATATTGATCAGTTAAATTCTTTTTTGTATAGGTAATGAAACTAGTGGATAGGAGGATGTTAATAAAGACACCTATCTTACTGGTTGTCCATTCCTCAAATCAAAGTTTTGTTGGATCCAATATTCAAAAAGACAGGAAGTCTTGTATCTCAAGGGGAAAAAATAATTTATAAAAACCTTATTGATTTTTAAGCTTTCTTTTTTCCCACTAGGTTCCCAAGAAAAGCAAAAACATGAGTGCTGTTCATACAGCTATTCATGCTATTAAGTGTTCATAGCAAACTAGTCACAACTATCAGAAACAAACAAACAAAAAGTGGCAAAAGAACAAAGAAGATGAGAAGATGAAAGAAACATCAATTTAAAAGTACTGCATAGAGACCATATTGTAATGCCTGTTCCCATAACTTGCTGAGAACATGCTAGGACCGAGACTGTGACCAGCTGTCATTAAACTGGAGCATATCACCAGACTAACAAGAGGGAAAATCCAGCGCTGGTTTAGGCATAGGATCAATATCTGTGAAATTTGTCAGGAAAACACAGTATGGAATTCAGGTTAATTTAATACCGAATGATTTAACTTGTAACTTCCTTAAGTAGCAGCACAAGTCTCTCAAAAAACAGTGAACTGAAATGTTTATTCACACAATCCAATTATTTGTACACTAATCTTTGGACCGAAGACATCCCAAAATATTCCTTAATGGTAAAAATAACAAGACAGAAAATAAGATAAAGTCTTAAGAAATCAATGGAAAAAATAAGAATATATAAGCTCATCTAGTGAACTAGTTTCCTGCTGTGTAGTGAATACATCCTGTTTCTGGGCATCAATGCATTAATTCAGTGTGTGTGGGGGGGTGTGTTTGTGTGTAAATCAGTTTCTCATTTGGTTTTCGGTGTTTGAAAATCACTTTTCCCAGCTAAGGAAGTATTCCTAACAACATACACATGTCAATACCTTGTTATGATTGGTCTAATGGTTTGATTTATAATTGAACTTTATTTGATATACTCAGTGGTTCGAGTCACTGATATTTATATACAGCACTGACTTTTTTCAATGTATTATGTAATTATATGTAAACATCACTTTTATTTACTTCGCTTCTTTTATAGCTTCAAATCTAAGCTGTTGCTAAAGAAAATAAACTTTGTCCTTTATATGACGGACTGGATTTATGAATAACTAATAACATTTTTTATAGTTATAACAGACCAAATTATCGATGAGACAGAGCAGGAACTTTAACTTAGTGTTTTCACTAAGTTTTTAGGAAGTTGAATAGAAATTTTTCTGAAAAAAACAATGGTATTAATTCATTTGTGCAATCCACTTGTGTCTTTCAGTACCTGTCACAGTCTGGCTGTAGTGCAACACACAGGTAGATGGAAAAATATTGTTTGAAAGAGAGAAGCCCGCTAGGTACTATTTTAATACCCAGGGTACACCACTACAGGTGGAAGAATTAATTGCTACAGACCCTTTTCCACTGCAGTCAATTAAAAATTAAAGCATTGATATTACTTGCCTTTTCTTTATTAAAACTCCCCTCACTCACAAATTTCTGTTCTTCATGGCCTGCCGATTTTTCACCTCATGTACTTCCAGTTCAGGCTTTGAATTATAAATGGAGAATAATTTGGGAACAACCGGAACTGGACAAAAAAACCTTGGAGATGTTGTGGGGATGAGTCGACATGTAGTGTGACTGTACGTACTACAGCGTACCCAGCTTCTTCTGTAGTTCCCTCCCCCCCCGTCTATGAACAGCTCTTTTGTAGTATCTTGAGTACCTATGAAGGCCAAGAGTAAAACAGAATTAAATTTCTTGCCTCAGGAGGTGAAAGTTCAAGACAACAACAGTTCAGTAGCCTGTTATCCCAATTGTCTCTCTCTTTCAAAATGATTTCAGTGATTTCATTCATTAATTTTGCAGATAAAAATTCCATAAGAACAGTGATACTGAAGGAATTCCAGGTGTTGTTTAATATTCATATTCAGTTCACCACTGGCTGAATCTTACACCATGTTCTTCAAATTCAGAGGGGTCCAGATGTTCAGCTGTATTGCCCTCCCACTAAAACAATCAGCAGGAAATTCTAAACTCCTGGTTAAAGAATTTTTCTCTTTGACTATTAATTTAAAACTGTAACTTTTTTTCCTTTTATTTCACATGAGGGGAAGAGTGAGCTGACTTTCCCTGTCAAGGAAAAGTCATTTAAAAAAAAGAAAGGAAAAAAAGCTCCTGTTAGCTTCCTTTAGGGGGTACCCCAGCCTTATTTTTACTGTCATCAGCAATTCTCCCCAAAGGCTTTTTTAGAAAAGTAGTAAAAGGTAGTCTTTGCTGGTTCTGTCACATTTATGACTTCACTTGTTATTTGATTTCTTTTTTAACCTTTTGCATTATGGCTTTTGTTTCAGCTTGTGACAAGGGAGAGGGAGAAAGAAGAGATAAGAGGTTGGGTTGCAAGTCTTCTGAGTATTGTGAGGCTTGAATCCAATGCATGAGGGTGTCTTTAAGAGTATATTTGGGTTGATTAATGTTTTTCTGTCTGTAGTATACTGAAAGAACTCAGCAGGAAATTACGTAAAACTGGCGATTTTTCACTCAGAGTTTTCAGGTGGGAACTAAAGCACTAGATAAAATTGGAAATGTTAATTCACCTGACGCTAACAAAAACATAGAAATCTAAATATGGATTACAAATAGAAACCACAAAGTTTCACTACAGAGAGATATATATATATAWAAATGTATTTTAGGTGATAACATGAAAGAATGTTGAAATGTGATTTGTTTCTCTTTGCTAGGACTTTGATAGCAAAATCACTAGTTCTATTCTTCATATAGATATCCATTCAGCAAATCATTTATGTACATTAAAATTTGCCTTCTGATGGAGAAGACTCAGTCTTAAATTTGACCTCCCTCCCTGCTCCCTTTTCAATCATCAGGGACACAAAGGTAAGGTTAAATTCTGATGAAAATACTGGCAGATATTATTCCTGGGGGTAATAAAAGGTTTATACTACAAATTATTCCATCGCACTGCTACTGAATGACTATTTATCATGCTAAGAGTTTCTCATGATAAAGTTAATTACCCCAAAATTCAGCCACTTAAAAATGAACTTTAAGTTATTCACCTCTAGTAATTGCAGAGGTGATCATCCCATCCTAAAATATGAGTTTGACTCAGGTGCCCATATGCAGACACCTAGAGCCACCTAAGATGCTGCTGAGTGTGAGATGTCAGCGAGTGGCTGGTTGTGACACAGGACCTCTGGAGACCTTCTCGAATAGTATCTGGAGGTCAGGACGGGTACTTGAAGGCATCTCAGTGAACTAGATGCCTATTTGTAGGAAGCTGAACTACAGCCTACCTACCTCAAAGAGTTTGTGTTAACTGCCTTCAGGGAGTCCGTATATCTTTGCATTGTCTATAACAGAATGATAGATAATTCAGTTACCTTGAATATTGTAGGATATTACTATAGTTAGATGAAATAAATCCTTGTGAATTCTAAATCTAATTATTGAATTGGATTTTCAACTACTGTTTATGTCTAATGCGAATAAGCTAACAGGATTCAACAAGGAAGAATGAGACTCCATTCTGTTTCTATCTAGATTCTAAATTACAGACTAAAGAGAACAATACCTTAAATCAGAGATTTGAACATTATACATAGTCTTCAATGCAYAGTTTCAACACATTTTAAGAATATTACTTTAAACAATCACAGATACTGAAAGAGTTGTTTTGGCTAGTCCCCAATTCCAACTAAATGCACATATAAACCTATGTTTTACCTCCTCACAGTGTAGCAGACAATAGACTTCAATGCAATTCTAACATAAATTGACTTCTACTGTGTGTGATATGTTATATCTGATACTTCTTTCCAAAATAAAGGAAATTAATTTTATCATTCTAATTTGTAAAGTTTTAGGCAAACAGAAACTCTCACAAACCTTTCTTTCATCATTATGCTTGGTGGAGTTTTTTGATAACATCAGTTTTTTCCTCAGAGTAAGTATAAAATATGGAGTTTCCAACAAACAGGTTCAGAATACACTTTAAAGGGCAAAATTATCAAGAAGAAATAGAATCACTCATACATACATTTCATTTCAAACAGAAACTTTTCTTAAATATTCTCCATACGTAAGAATTGAAGTAAAAATATATTTTGTTACAGCTCACAACAAAAAGATAACATTTGGGAAATTTAAAACTGCTATACAACTGAAAATATTTAACTTTATAACGCAAGAATTGTATTTCTTGGAAGTCACCAGTTTTTATAAATCAAATACAAATCTTAAAATCCCTATGATGATGTTTAGTCACAAAAAGTAAAAGTTATTACGGTGGAATAGAAGTTAATTGTACAATGCAAATGAATTACAGTGCAATGTTAAGTGGTGAACAGCTGGTGAAAAACTGCAAGCAGCAGAACTATAGAAAATAAAATCTAGAATCACGCATTGTTAGGAGTTAACAGGATACTCTTACAAAAAGGAGCATTTGCTTAGAATCTAAAAAATGGGGGAATTATATAAATTTATGGGGGAAAATTATTCTATTTTACTTGTCATTAAATACAGTATACAGTTTAATGCAGAAAATAAAAGACAAGAGAAATCATAAACATGCACATGCATATATGTAAGTACACCAGGGAGAGTTGAGCAGAAAGACAAGAATGATAAGAGATTTAGAAAAGACAACCTATCAGGAAAGATGAAAGAAATTGTATTTGGGTGCTTAAAGAAAGGGAAGAACAGGAAAGATATGAAGAAAATATTGACTAATTGTTCTCTTCACCCATGAAAGACAGATAAAGAGGATATCAGAGGTAGGGGTCCCATAGCACGGAACAGTTTTTCTGATACTTTGAGAAAGTTGCAGCCATATCAATAGTCAGGGAAGTGATAACTAGAAAGCCAAATTGCAAAAATGACTAAACGAAGAAAAAACAGATTTTGTGATAAAAAAGTAGTCTTCAGATGCCAAACATTAATCAATATGAATTTAGGAATATGGGGTATTGGACGATGATTTCAAATTGGCAATAAAGGAGCAGGACATGAAGAGAGAGATGTGGAAATTTCAGGAGTAATCAGGCATTTTCAAGCCCCTGCAGTCTTTGCTAGAGGTGCTGAAATCCCTGTGCATACATTCGTTTCACATGCTGTGTGCAGAGTGGAGCCTGAGTGGAGGGTTGGGATTCTGTAATCCCGGGCATCGCACTCTTCCAGATGCTCGAGATGATATGGAAGAAGCAAAGTAAGCTAAATAGTTCTGTGGTATCTCTTGTACCTTGGAGGCACACTTACCATATTTGATAGAATGGTCTCTTACGTTCCCAGTTAATCAATCATCTTGTGAGAAAACTTCTCTTTTCCCCTGAGAAACTATGCAGTTAATGTAGCTTTGGGGACTTGCATCAACTGTGATATACTCTTCCTCCCATGAGTTGTACTTCTGCTCTCTTTCAGTAGGACTGAATCTGTTAACCAAGGGTAGAAATTACTACCCACGTTCAGAGCCTGCCCTGCCAGGGCTTATACCCAGAGTATGAGGGTATAAGCTGGCTATAAGTAATTTCTGTGAGAAAGAATCTCAAGACTGAAAGAGCCAGAAGGAAGCAATGAAGAAGGAATGTTAATAAAACAATGTACTAGTTAATGTTCTGAGCTAGCCATAATGTGTACTATAACCTAGTCTTTTTTTCCTAGGACTGATACATACTATTTTACGTAGTCTTCAAGCATGTAAAACAAAAAAATGAAAAACAAAACAAGACCAACAAAAAAAAGAACAAAAAAGAAAAAAAAAAAAAAAA
>JAYKAV010002978.1:610582-626851 GCA_035582835.1 Phoebastria nigripes
CCAACAACAAACAGAAAGCAGCTTAGGAAGCAGGGATTGCAATTCAGAATTCCTTGTTTGTAGGTGAATACGTTAACCAAAAAATACAAGCATACTTACATATATCCATTCTCTTTCTGGATCCATGATGCTTGCACAGCTTCAGCAGAGCAACCCATAAGATGCCTTAATTTCTGTCTGTACAAATTAGAGCATGACCTATTCTGATTCCCTAATGACATTAGAGAGCACAAACCAGCCTTTTACTTTCTGCTAGTTCTACGATTGTTATAAGATCCTATGAAAAGTAAAAGCTTAGTTAAAACCCAGTCATTGCAAGGCTTTGAGTCTATTTGCAATTCTCAGTAAAATCCTTCTGCTGCTCAGACCTCTATTAGTACCTGTATTTTTATTGTTCTTTTTCGGTAACTCTATGTTATGGGTCTCCTCTGCTCAACATGCAGAAATTATGGTTCGTTGTTGTGTGCTGTCAAAGCTTCAGCAACCTTTTCACCTGAGACCACTCTGGGGGATCAGTAGCTAAGAGGATTTGGAGCAACGTAGTTTATTTATAGGAGCTTGTTCTGAAACACTGATGTTACAAACAAAATTACTAATAACATGCAGATTGAAACTTTGGTTTTTAGATTTTGTAATTTTTTTTTAGAAGATCTTCACAGAATGAAATTCCTTACTTTCAGGAGAGCAGACTTTGGCCTCTTTGTGGATCTGCTTGGTAGAGTACCATGGGATAAAACCCTGGAGGGAAGAGCGGCCCAAGAAACCTGGGTAATATTCAAGGATCGCCTCCYYCAAGCTCAGGAGCSATGCATCCCAACAAAGAGGAAATCGGGCAAAAACGCCAGGAGGCCTGCATGGATGAACAAGGAGCTCCTGGACACACTCAAACACAAAAAGGAAGCCTACAGAAGGTGGAAGCAAGGACAGGTAGCCTGGGAGGAACACAGAGAAATTGTCCAAGCAGCCAGGGATCAGGTTAGGAAAGCTAAAGCCCTGAYAGAATTAAATCTGGCCAGGGATGTCAAGGGCAACAAGAAAAGATTCTACAGGTACATCAGGGATAAAAGGAAGAYKAGGGAAAAYGTGGGCSCTCTCCRGAABRAAAYRGGAGACCWGGTTACCCGGGATATGAAGAAGGCTGAGGTACTCAATGACTCTTTTGCCTCAGTCTTCACCGGCAAGTGCTTGAGCCTCACCGCCCAAGACACAGAAGGCAAAGGCGAGGACTGGGAGAATGAAGAACTGCGCACTGTAGGAGAAGATCAGGTTCGAGACCATCTAAGGCACCTGAAGGTGCACAAGTCCATGGGACCCGATGAGATCCATCCGCAGGTCCTGAGGGAACTGGCGGATGAAGTTGCTAAGCCACTATCCATCATATTTGAGAAGTGGTGGCAGTCAGACAAAGTTCCCACTGACTGGAAAAGGGGAAACATAACCCCCATTTTTAAAAAGGGGAAAAAGGAAGACCCGGGGAACTACAGGCCAGTCAGTCTCACCTCTGTGCCTGGGAAGATCATGGAGCAGATCCTCCTGGAAGCTGTGCTAAGGCCCATGGAGGACAGGGAGGTGATTCGAGACAGCCAGCATGGCTTCACCAAGGGCAAGACCTGCCTGACCAATCTAGTGGCCTTCTATGATGGAGTGAGTACATCAGTGGACATGGGAAGAGCTACATCTGGACCTCTGTAAGGATTTTGACACAGTCCCCCACAACATCCTTCTCTCTAAACTGGAGACAGATGGATTTGATGGATGGACTGTCYGGTGGGTGAGGAATTGGTTGGATGGTCACATCCAGAGGGTAGTGGTCAACAGCTCAGTGTCCAGGTGGAGGTCGGTGATGAGTGGCGTCCCGCAGGGGTCCGTATTGGGACCAGTACTGTTTAATATCTTCATCAATGACATAGTGGGATTGAGTGCACCCTCAGCAAGTTTGCAGATGACACCAAGCTGAGTGGTGCGGTCGACACACCTGAGGGACGAGATGCCATCCAGAGGGACCTGGACAAGCTGGAGAAGTGGGCCCATGTGAACCTCATGAGGTTCAACAAGGCCAAGTGCAAGGTCCTGCACCTGGGTTGGGGCAACCCCTGGTATCAATACAGGCTGGGTGATGAAGGGATTGAGAGCAGCCCTGCCGAGAAGGACTTGGGGGTACTGGTGGATGAAAAGCTGCACATGAGCCAGTAATGTGCGCTTGCAGCCCAGAAGGCCAACCGTATCCTGGGCTGCATCCAAAGCAGTGTGGCCAGCAGGTCGAGGGAGGTGGTTCTGCCCCTCTSCTCTGCTTTGGTGAGACCCCACCTGGAGTCCTGCCTCCAGCTCTGGAGCCCTCAGCACAAGAAAGACATGGACCTGTCGGAGGGGGTCCAGAGGAGGGCCATGAAAATGATTAGGGGGATGGAACACCTGTCCTATGAAGAAAGGCTGAGAGAGTTGGGGTTGTTCAGCCTGGAGAAGAGAAGGCTYYGGGGAGACCTTATTGCAGACTTTCAGTACTTAAAGGGGGCTTATAAGAAAGATGGGGACAAACTTTTTATCAGGGCCTGTTATGACAGGACAAGGGGTAATGGTTTTAAACTAAAAGAGGGTAGATTTAGACTAGATATAAGGAAGAAATTTTTTACGCTGAGGGTGGTGAAACAGTGGAACAGGTTGCCCAGAGAGGTGGTAGATGCCCCGTCCCTGGAAACGTTTAAGGTCAGGTGGGACAGGGCTCTGAGCAACCTGATCTAGTTGAAGATGTCCCTGCCTATGACGGGGGTTGGACTAGATGACCTTTAAAGGTCCCTTCCAATCCAAACTATTCTATTCTATGATTCTATTCTATGATTCTATGATTTTACACACTGCAAATTATTGGCACATGCCATGACACGATGAGCAAATAAAAAGGGATAAAACTCCTCTTTCACCAGTGAGCAGGAAAACAGCTACAATATGCTGCTTTTTTTTTTTTTTTTCTTCTTCTTCAGCATTATCTTAAACTTCATGTTAGTAAGCAGCAAACAGAATAAAGACTCTGAATTATACAGGTGAGTTCATTAGGAGTTGTAAGCCAGTAGGCTGGAACAGATGTTGTTTATGCAATATACTCCGGTAGGTAAAGGTGTGAAAAGAGTAGTTGCAGATTTCAGGCATTCATTTTCTGTAGCTACACGAGATATATGCTGTGTTCCATTTCTGCCCTATCCTTTCGTCTTACTCCAGTAATTTACATTCCTGACTATATTTTTGTGCTAAAAATAGCAAGTCCCAGGACAGACAAAGCCTGTAGAGAGACTTGACAATTGGTTAGATCTGATTATTATATTAAAATGTTAAAATTCACCTCATTACCCAGCGTACTTGCCTCAATTATTTATCCCATTAACCTGAGGCTAAAGATGCTGCATACGATACCAGTTTCTCTAGAGGTTAATCTCAATGGATCTCTGTCAAGGTTAAAGGCTTGTTACAGGATAGACTGCAGAAATGCCACTTTYAGTAACAGCCTGTCACATTTTCTTTTTTTCTTTTCTTTTCCTTTTGCTAAAATTCAATTTAAGCTTCAGAATATACTATTAAAAAGAAATGTCTCCATAATGTGTTCTGTTATAATTTTAAGTATTTTTAAATGCTCAATAATATGAAGTCACCACAGAGGAAAATTAATCAGTGAAACTGGAAAACTATTGAGATGTTCTGAGGCTTTGTTGTGAGGTGCTGATGTTACCCTGCTGCTATTTCGTAAAAAATTTGTTTTCCTGCTCATGTGAGAACTTTGGCTCATCAAAATTCCAATGTTTTCTTGTCCAAGTATTCCCAGCATTGGCTAACATAACTTATCTTTCTTAAATTATAGATTGTTACTAAAAGAAGTACTGGTTACTATTTGATGCACACTACTTTAAGTGTTAATGCAGCAGCCAACCCTAATTTTAGAAAAAAACTGGAGGACCTCACCTAAAACAAAAATAAAGTTGTTCTGTACTCACGAAACTATACATTTAAGAAATGTGTTAGAAGTAGTGGGTACTTGCAGACTGCCATCTCGTCAGGAGTGGGCACCTGAACAGTGATAACAGGATGCTCAAACTGTCTGTCTAAGAGCTCCTTGTGTCTGGGGAAAGCAACCCCATCCCTCCCCCACCATCCTCCAGACCACATTAGGGTCAGAACAAGTTTTGCTGTCCTGATTTAGGGTGTGCTGATCAAGTGCAGGGTCACCTAACAGGTGCCCCCTGATAACACCAAGCACGATTCACATACCTCATTATGCCTTTTTTCCATTTCTCAACTCTACTTTCACCATCCTACTACCTTCCTTTCCTCACACCTGTCTTCTCCCAAATAAACTTCCCACCCCAATAGCTTTTTCCTCACTAGTCCCAGTTTTGCTACATTTGCACCTAAATTTGGTATTTCTGATATTGTTACCTGGGGAATGTCAGCCTTATATTTTATTACTGACAAGGTTACCAGGGCATGCTGGCCTTGCAAGGCTCTGCTCCCCAAATCTCTCCAGTTATCTGTGAATTTTGACTGTTTCTCACTTAACTTCTCCCCTCTACCTGCCTCTGCAATCTGTTCCTAACGGTCATCTCTGTAATTTTTGTCAGCTTCTCACACCATGTTTGTCACTTCCAGTAGTTTTCCATGCCTTATTTAGTTAACCTTAACCCCAAGTCAGGGCCTAGTTGATTGATTAGTCATTTGCTTGCAGCACTAGTAAACTCTAAATTAAAATTCCATTGAACAGAAAAAGCATACAGAGCAGCTTTTGTGACCAAAAGTCACTTTAATCTCTTGAAAGCAATATAATATTAATAAATACCTTTTACCTACTGGTTTAGATGGGAGGAGACATTGGAAAAATTTTATACACACAATTAGAATGATATTCATCATTTCCTTTCAAAATAGCAGAGAAGTAGACGCAGAAGCAGAAGAGGAAGAAGTAGTAGTGGAAGGAAGCAGAAAGACAAATAGAAGACATAAGAAAGCTAAGAAGACTTAGAAAAGACAGGAATGAGAATGTTTCTGCTCAGGAGTTAGGACAGACAATTCCTAGTTTGTCTCTAGTTGTATAATAAATCATATTAGTCCATTTTTCTGCCTATTTGCTGTGCCTGTAAGTAGCAAATCAAGGCTCTTATAACTAGCTGTGCAGTTAAGAACTTCTTCCATGGCTTTCTTGTCTCGCTAAATAATTCAAGTCCCTTTATTTAACAAGGCTTTTCTTGTAGTAAAGTATAGAAATTGTTCCAATAAGTGGTGGCCTGATTAAACTATCCTCTGCTAATTTGTTTATAACAGGGACAAAAAAGGTGGCTGTTAGGCTATGGTGACAAAAGGCTGATCCCCGTGCACCCTGACAGGGGCGGGGGGAGCCCCAGCAGCCCCCTGGGGCAGTGGAGCCTCCCCCTCCCCAGTGCCACAGGAGCCCCCGGGGAGGCTGGGCCAGACCCACCCGGACGCRCCAGCAGGAGAGGCTCTGCGGGTCAGGGCACCGTGCRGGAATGGGGACAGAAGGGGCTTGGTGGGGTGTGAGCAAGGGCCGGTCAGTCCCTGTGCACAGCTGTGCCTTCACTGGCCAGCACAGCCTCTCCTGTCCTCTCTAATTGAACTCCTTTTCAGATGGTTTTCCTGGGCCAGGGGCAGGAAAGCAAACATGCACAAGGAGAGGGGAACTATTTTTCTTCCCAGTTGGAAATAACCAGTTTGTTCAAATCTTCCAAAATAATGGATTTATGGACTCCTTCTAAAGATTTAAGGATATTTTTAACTGAAAAGCATTTGCTTTATACAAAAATCACATATAGAATATTGCTCTTGCATCATAATAACCATAATACATGTTGCCTTCTTTGTTCATGTTCTAACAGCTTAGAGATACAATAAAAATGGATTCTGAATGTCATTGTGAAATAAAATTCACTATTAAAGAGTTACAAATAAACAATATGAATCCCTTTAAATAATGCTGATGTTTTACGTGAGAGTTAATGCTAAACCATTTTAAGAACTTAAAATAATATTTACTTGCCCAATTCAGTTTTAATTATTAAATAATTGAATCCATTGATCTTGTATTTTCCAACCAGCATGAAGTGATTGCTAATTAATCAAATGAAGGCTATAGAGTCCATTCTGAAGCAAAAGATAATTTCTTAATTTTTAATATAAAATGAGATGACTTATAGTATKTATTCAAAGGCAGTCAGAGCCTTATCCAAAAGCTGATGAAGGCAAATGACTGTATCAGTTGATTTCAGCAGGTTTTCAATCAAGCCTCCAAGAACAAGAAATGATTATAAGTGTCTGACTGAAATACAAGTCAGGCATCCCTGAAAGATTTATAATAGAGTCTGAATAGGACTTGAAAAACTTACAATGTTTTAAGTAGGGCCTTTTTCTATGAAAAGTTAATTTGGGACTGAATTCAAAGGCATTGCAAAGTGTCTGAATCAAAGAAGTAATTGTTAGATCTAAGACACAGACTTAAGTAGCTGCAGGATAAATGTTGGAAATTATAGGGTGAGATTCAGCTCTGCATTCAGACACGTAAACGTGAACTTGTGTCTATGTGAGGGTGGTGACCATGTTATAGTGAGCAGAGAAATTATCACTGCTGTCAGTATGGTGGAACCCCCTTTTCTAAATGTAATCACATGCCTGGCCTCCTTCTGCTCCTATAGAAAAGCATGGGTGTCCTGTGGGTCGTGTTTTACATCTGCAAATGCTCACTTCATTTACCACTCTTCTGGCACGTCCMCTGTATTTATGTAGCAGCATCACACTCTGATTAGAGCTTAAGGATCTTGCAAGATACCCAAATGTAGGTAAAAGATGAGTTTAATAGGGCTCTGGACTCCATAGACAGTATTGACAATGTTGTCATTTGAGAGCTTAGACAAGTTTTTACAAGCTATCTCCCATCCTAAAAGAAAAGTTAATACGGGGCAGTGTGTTCTGTGTTAATGTGGTTAAACAGCTGTTTCATTAATGAATGCCCCACTGCAGAATGATGTTCCTGCCTGTTTATTTCCCTTTGACAAGATGGATCCGGCACTCCTGTGCAATGGCTAAGCATCAAATGGGAGCAATGGACACAAAACTCATGATAAGATAAATATAACATATTTCTACATTGCAGAAGTTTCACTTAGGTTAGTGTTATAATGAGTAAAAATTCTGGCTATCAATCAGGGCTTAACTTAAGCAATCAAAAATGGCAAAAATCCATTGTTTTTTGCAGGTGCATATGATCCATTGCACCAATGATAAATGGTGCAATGATCAAAATGTGATAGTCAAGATACTTGTCCAGACAATTGTACATAAAGTAGATGTTAAAGTATTTAATTAAATGTCTAAAGTTTTCTGGGAAACATACTCAGGAAAACAATCGATTTGTTATATTCCTGAAAAGGAAAATATGACACATGGGGAAATTGCCATGTATTAAAAATTCAAATACAGAGTTCTTTTTTTCAGATCTGTATTTATTACTCCAGATAGACACTCTACTAAAACTGGAAAGATGCTGAAGCTGCAAGCTCATTAATATGTGATCTGAATCCAAACTGCCATTCTTAAATAAGGGATTGAGTCTGTCTGCCTACTGATATAGAGAGAATAGATACAGCTGATTAACCCAGCTTGCAATGTARCGTCACTGTGCCATTGTGCTTAATGAAGTTGGCTGAAAAAGTATTATTTTTCATCCTGGGAAACCTAATACTTACAAAACAAAGAAGTTCAGGCTCCAGGAGGTTTCTGTAGTACAGCACACTTCAGCTAAAAATCTGGCAAAAGAAATGGGGTGTCTCTAAAATTTAGAGACTGCATTGATTTGTAAGCTGTAATCTACACAGACCATCTAATTGGAAGAAAATGATAGAATTTCAAAACTAACTTTTTTTATACTTCTAAAAWTTATAGTTAGACACTGTACTTTAAAAATGAAAAAGGTTCAAAGGGTTACTAAAACTCCTGAGCCAATTATTTTCTTTTATATTATTTTAGTGGCTGGCAGGTAGTATATTCTAGTAGGAGACTACAGCAAAATGTTATTCACATTTTAAGTTTGACTATTAAAATCTTTAATCCTACTGTTGTCCTGAGGATTAGGAAACATGCTTAAGTACAGCATGCCTAAGTATGGAATGAAAACTGAGACACTGGTGGGATTTTCATATACAAAATATCTGATTTCAGGTATTATGTTATTGATGTATTTAAAAATTTGCCTTTGTTATTAATATTTTAATTATTAGTTTTTAATAGGGAAAAAATAGGGAAAAATAAGGGGAAAATTTCTACTGACAATTACTATCTAATACAGTGATGAGGGCTTCTCCTTTTAAACATGTCCAAATGATTCYAGAGTTATGGTGATCAGGCCTGAATCACAGTTTCATAGTAAATCTTAAACATCTCATACTGAAAAGGCATACCATGTTCTAAAGAGATTTTGTCTAGCTTCTGCAGAACTAGAAACTCCCAAGTTTCATCTTTATGGACATGTTAGATACAATATCCACACCCACATGTTCAATTGGCAATTCTTGATTAAATATGAATAAAATTATTTTTCAGAAGATTCTCTTGCCCCTTTCTAAACCTTACCATCTTGGCATGTATTTTTGAGTTTTATATCTTATATGTCTCAATTGCATAGAAAGTTTTCATCAAGAAAAGTTATTAAATCATTCCAGAAAAAAAGAATGTTTGTGAGGTTTCATTCTTTTCAGTTCCAAACCTCCCATAAGAGATTATCATCTTATGTAACTTAATTTTCTTTTTATTTTAATATTACCAAATCTTTCTTTTTATTATTTTCAGYCATAAAGAGAGTTCTTKTTTGTTTATTTAAATAATTTCCCTTTAGCCAAGGTTTTATTTTTACCAAGAAGTTCCATGCTTAAAATATTTACCTGTTTTAATGCCCTAGGCCTTAGTATCATTTGGTTTGACAGTAACACAACTCCCAGACGCATTTATAGGTAAATTTCCCTTGTGTATTTGAACGAAACTCATCTGCTGGCATACTAAACACAGGAAGAAAGCTGAAATGTTTTAGTCTGTTGCTTCTGAGGTGCCAAGGTTTCTATCACTCAGCTATTTTCTGGATGAATTCTTTCAAGATATTATGATTAAGACCTTTCTGTTCTTCCAGCTTCTGTCCAACTAGTGTTAATCTGGCACAATTCTTTACTGCTGGAAATAACCTGTCCCTTGGTCCTTTTCTAAAACACCTTTTGTGTTTTGGCACCAGTAAACACATCTCTACAGCTCACATTGAACTAGAAAGATAAGCCCTCTTAAGCCCTCTTAGTGTTTTGACCAGAACAACTATTTCCGGTCACACCTTTGTCTTGAAATGGTGCTGATAAAATTAAAAAAAAAAAAAAAAAAGAAGTAAGGAAGAAATAACTCCAAAGCAATGAAAATGCAATAGATAACACAAGACCAGGAGCGTGAGGAAGAAAATAATATTATTTTGAGTGTTATTCTAATGTTAACATCAGAACTAAGGAAGAAAAGAATATGAGGGATAAAATTATCTGTGACTCTGGTCAAGCTCTTCTGTTGCATACATCCTGTGTAACAAAATTCAGCTGAGGTCCACAAGCCAGTTTGTGTAGCTGGGATTCACATGATTTAGGCAACAACAAAAGTCTGATCGTTGTTGCTGTTCTGTCAATATTCACTATTACTTTTTTTCTCCTCTATGCAGTTAACTAATAAATGAAATTAGGGCTATGTACAAATGTTGCAGTTTAACACCAGCTAGCAACTAAGCACCACACAGCCTCTTGTTCACTGCCCCCAGGTGCGATGGGGGAGAGAATCAGAAGAGTAAAAGTGAGAAAACTCGTGGGTTGAGATAAAGAYAGTTTAAYAGGTAAAGCAAAAGCTGCACACGCAAGCAAAGCAAATCAAGGAATTCATTCACTACTTCCCATCATCAGGCAGGTGTTCAGCCATCTCCAGGAAAGCAGGGCTCCATCACATGTAACGGTGACTTGGGAAGACAAACGTCATCACTCYGAACGTCCCCCCACTTCCTTCTTCTTCCCCCAGATTTATATACTGAGCATGATGTCATATGGTATGGAATATCCCTTCAGTCAGTTGGGGTCAGCTGTCCCAGCTGTGTCCCCTCCCAATTTCTTGTGCACCCCCAGCCTCCTCACTAGTAGGGTGGTGTGAGAAGCAGAAAAGGCCTTGACTCTGTGTAAGCACTGCTCAGCAATAATGAAAACATCTCTGTATTATCAATGCTGTTTTCAGCACAAATCCAAAACATAGCCCCACACTAGCTACTATGAAGAAAATTAACTCTATCCCAGCCAAAACCAGCACAACAAGCATTTACTTTGTTTTCACAAATACATTTAAATTTCTTTTAACATATACTTTTCTCTTAATTTCCTGGATTTCCAATGCTTGCTTTGGGGATTAGTTTAACACTCCTGTAGTGTTTACATCTTTAGCTACCACTAACCCTACCACAATACTTAAACTTTTTCTTATCAATGAAGGTATACTAGGTTTACAATGTAAGAACAAAAGTTTGATACATTATATGTACTCACATTTGTCTGACAATGTTTTCCAGTGATCTTACTGGCATCAGAAAAGCAGGAAAACAGTGGTAGCAAATTGGCTGGATACTATCTATGATAAGGAACTCAATAAAATGCTAACCATTTTGACCATTAAGTCTAATGTGGACATAACTGGTGTTTAAGTTATGCTTAAAATATGTTATAGAAATAATAAAAAGCCATTTTTAACACTGTTTTTTCAGTGCCTCTTACTGCACTGATGAGTGCTGATGATTTCCTCCCAACAAAAGCTGATACCTGGAGGAGACTATAAGAACAAGGCAAGCATACTCCTCTAAGTACTCTCGCATCTCTAGCCTTTTGTAGACAGACTGCTGTGGATTTAGTAGAAGTGAACACTGGCACTCCATGTTTATTTTTATTTCCATTTCAAAATTTGGGCTATTTTATGGTTGACACATTCATATCTCTATAAGCTTCAGGAAGGAGATAAATACAGGTGGTGGAAGGGGAATGCAGTTTTTCAAAGACATTTGTGTATATTCTCAAAGCCCTTTTCACTGAATCATGTTTTTGGGTATTTATTATGATATGTAATGTTTAAAAAATTCATATAGAAAATCATAAATAGAGCTATAGGAACAAGCAGAAAAGTAGAAATTAAACAAATATATATGTGACAAACACTAAACTCTTAACGTAAGTCTCATGATTAATTGTTAGGGCTTTTGATTTTTTTTTTTTCTCCTTTTTTCTTCTTGTACGGCTTTAGCAACAGAAATCCATGCATTCTACTAGAATCTCACATTCCATAGTAATGCTTAAAACATTAGTTCAAATCTTGGCTATGAAATGATGAGCATGATTGAGACTATCAATCAAAATCAAAAATGGAAAAAARAGTTTTATACTATAAGTTTAAATTATTTATTTTTTACCTAGCTTCACAAGGTTTGGAGCCTCCCTCCTGACTGCTGTGTGTATCTGAACACAGTCTATTATGCAATAGGTACTAATGAAGAAGTCTTTGTCAAACAAGATGCAATCCTCTTTGCTGCACTGGTGCCTAAGACWCAACCTTTTCTCTTTGTCAAAATTTCCATGCTCAGAGTTGTCACCTGTTTAGAAATTCCTCACATAGATTAGAGAATTCCTCTGTCACCCTGAAATCTGGGGTCATTCACTCAGCTGTTAGATCCTGAATATTTTGTATTACAAATATTTCACCCTCTATAACGTCAGTTCTGTCACAAAAAGAGAACATTCTTTACTGAAAAGACAAAACAAAATTATCCATCAAAAGATCAGTTATGATGATGTCATCCTCACATAGGAAAGACAGTATAAACACTTTCACTATCCAGCTTTTGAGATTTTAAATATAGTGACTGCTATGATATTTTTAAACTCACCCATCTCCCCCTCTGATATAGATAGATTCATCAATAACTTTGACTAATTTGCATTGATTTTTCTTCATTATTCTGTTAAAAATTTGTACTGATAAAACATTTTATTTCCATATTACTTGAATGAAGTTGTGTTGTGAAAATTAATTTAATCTAAAAATATTAAAGTTCTGACATGAAATACTGAAAGAATCAAATGCAGCATTTGGTTTCCACCTAAATTATTGTTGGTGCTGTTAGTATCCGTTTGTCACTTACTTCCAAGACATTACGGTGAGGCAGCAATTGCTAAGGGACTAGCTCTAAAAATTAACCATTTGAAGACTTCTTGTTTAATTTCACTTGCAACTTCTTCGTAGCTTGACAGAGACTTAGACATATCTCTCCAATGTGTTTCCTGTTTCTTAAAGTCATCTGTAGATTTCAATAGTTAGGAAATTATATGCACTAGTGAGTAAAATGAAAATCCATCAATGTATTCTCATTATTTTAAAATTAGTTTTAGACAAATATTAAAACAGTTTAAAAAGAAAAAAAAAAAAAACAGTCAAAAGGTTTCATCAGGCTGTTTTACATCTTGGTGTTAATTTCTAATTGCTAGGCTTTGTAAACAAAAGTGCATATAAGTGGCCATTTCAGATGTGATATTTCTTATTTTATTCACTTATTTGTTTGTTGTTAAATATGTTATCACTGCAGAATAAAAAGTAATATTTTTAACAACATTTTTCTTTAAACATTTTAATGTTGATTTCTGCATCTGGTATTAAACATATCTCACAATTAATTACGCATAAATTTATTGATATAACAATATTTTATATTTTAAAAAAATGCTTCAATAAATAAATGCACTAAATTCACTAAGGATATTTTGAGATTAACTCTCTTTTTTATTTTGAGAATCTGTACCTCACTGTACTATGTGACACATTTTAGATCAGAGATCCTTATTTAACAGCTCTATTGAGATAAAACCTCAAATGACAGTCATCTTCATGTTAAGTGATGTGGTAGCCCACTTAGAAGATGCCCTCTGCTATAAACTATAATATATAAACCTTTAAATAGTGCTATACGTACATAGGCTGAGCATTCTGACATTCCCCTTACACATTATGAAAGCACTGGGCAGAGAACTATAAAAAATGCTAATAAATCAGAAAACAATCATTGGGAAGGTCACAAAAGTACATTTAACAATTGTGTTTRCTAAAATATATGAGGCATTAAAATTTGAATTCTACATTCTTATGACAATGCCTGTAATGAGAACAGAAAATACTATAAGCCTAATCTATTCTCCTGACAATTTAAATATAACCGTAACCCAGTTGTTATCTTGTACTTCTTCTCCAATTCCATAAATAGGAAAGGTCATAAAGATAGTGAAAATACATTACAGAATTTAAACCCCTGACATTTTCCTAAACTGGCGGACTAAGAGAATACGTGGATAACATGATATGCCTTTCTTTGGAGAAAGGAATTTGGAGTAACAGCTAACCTGTCCATCAGTTATTTTTGTGATTTTTTTTCTTTCTCTGTTCATTTCATATCATGTTACTAAAACATGTAGTTCATTTAGCATTTTTAAATTAAAACATAAAAATAAACATAACTTTTCTGTGATGGTTCTCTTTACATCCTAAGGCCGGAACTCTTAAGAGAGAGTTTTGTTGCTGCTTTAATAAAGGACACATCTTGCTTACCTAGGCTTTAAAATATTTTAAAAGTAGAGGTTAACTCTAAGCTTCTAAATCTTAAGTGAACTGGGATAAGCTCCCAAAATTAATACTTTGAAAATTGGTCCTTTCTACTAATATGTTGCTTTACTTTTGAGGCAACTTTGTTAACTGAGTTTCTTATATCTGAACATCTATAAACTTTGAGGAATTTTTTTAGTGATATCTATAATCAACATCATGGATTCATGCATTCACACAATGACACTAAGTAAAGGGATATAAATTACAGTCCCTACAGATCATACACTACAGACCCATTTTTTCCAAATTATACAAGTTCAGCAAAAATAATTTCTCCAAGGTCTGATCTTGTCCATCACCACTGCTCTCAGGTTTACCTCTCAATAAGTACAGGCTGTTTCTGAACAGGGTTGTTGTTATATGTTTATGAATAATGAAATGTGTATACAGAGAGCAGTTGTTTGCTATCCAGCTGTTTGCAAGACAGGGTTCTGACCTATAGAAGTTGCTGGGTTCTGATCACTGTTATTGTAGAGCTAGATAATTTTAAGATAAATATAAATGAGTTATAAAGCTATATATAGCCAAGCAGAATTGTTGCTCCTCTCTAAGCCAAGCTTTTTATACCTCACTGAGAAGGTTAACACACTATCAAGACCTTCTTTTTAATGACATATTAACTACAGCTGTACCCTCTGAAGCAATTGCATGGCTGAATTATCTTTTGTGACCTAAGTTCTCAGCTATTCTGAACTGTGATTTTTCTGCATATTTTCTTGGATTTTCCTCTCATTTTTACTGAATATTTTTATTGTGGTGATTGTTTTAGATATGTTTATCAATTTTATTTCTAAATTCATCAGGGGTGAAGCTATAGCAGATTTGTAACAAGAGCTACTCTGAAGCAAAAGGATGAATTTCCTCACTACTACTCTGATGGCATTATTTGTCTGCATGTCCTGGTTGTCCAAATCCAACTTTCTGAGGAAGTGGGAGAGAACAGGGATCACCTTAAACTGTAATATTAGTACCAATTAATTTATTCCCAGAATACCTAAAACCAAATCTGCAATAAATTTCTTCATTTAGCCATATGAGTTTGTTCATTATATGGAATAATAGTTAGAGCTATAATTACTTCTAAATTATAACTGTGTGTTTTATTTTCTTTGAACTTGGATCCCAGTCCCACAAAGACTTACACAAAGGAAAAAGCTTCCCTTATACCATTTAGTTTTCAGGGTTAGAACCATAAAGTATAATTTCACATAGAACTACTATGTAAAAAACAAACATACAAAAAACCCTAATATGCTTTCACAGTTTCTTTAGCATTTACTACCATCAGCATTTTTTTCATATTCATTACAGAAAGAGAAGTTTATTCTTTAGACATACTAAAGTTTAGGACTTTCTGCAAATTTGGTTTTGAAAATATAGATTGGTGCAGATAAATGTCTTTGCACTTTAAAGATGGCTGGTCTTATCCTCACTTAACTCAAAACTTTGATTTTGTTCTTAAAACTCCCTTTGGGATACAGCCAACAACAGCAGTATCAATGATGTGATGGAATTTTAAGTGCACAATGGAATTGCTTAGCGTAAATGTATTCTAAACTATTATTTGAAGACAGCTTAAAGTCTGTGTTTCATTGCCCACAGGGCATGGATAGAGCAAAATCCAATCAAATACCTGGGAAAATCTGTTCTACAGAAGATCTGAGTGATACAGGTTGCATTCACAGTAAACCCATCTTTGTCATAAATATCCAGGTTTGGATTCCAATTACAGGGACTTTGCAATCCCATTTACAAAAGTTTTCCTTTGATTTCAGTTTTGTTGCTTTGCACATGGAACTGTGGGTAGAAGAGTTTCATATGACTGAAGACTGTTAAACTGCCCTTGCTAACAATACACAGTTCTTGCCTAAGGATTTGAAAATTTTTAAATGTTGGACCGTCATGTCAAGATACCACAATGTATTGGAACATTATGCTCATATGATTTTTTCTTTTCTATTAAAAGGTTAACTTTTTCCTGTCCCCCCTGTAAATCATGGTTTCAAAGCAATTGCTTTGAAAATCTGAAAAGTAAAACCAAAATGCCAATATATTTCTTAAGAATTCACTGAAATATTCATATTTTATTTTCCTGTAAAATCTGCATCACATACAGGCACACAGTAAGTGATTGAGATCAAAGGTTTAAATGGGTAGTCATTTGGGTTAACCTCAGTAGTTTGACTAAGCAGTATTACTTGTGAATAATATGGTTAATTAATATCCATTTCAATAAAATCCTCCGTTCAATGAATATGACACCTGTAGGAAACTTAGAGAACAGAACTTAGATATGAATGTTGTAATTTCTTTGATATCTCAGTGTAAGCTATTTGCTCACCCAGATTAGTTTTCTGAGGTATTCATCACTTTTCTGTCTGTGTAGCCATTAGGACCTTCTTGACATTATATGAAAAGTTGGTAGGTCTGTGTCCTGGTTTCGGCTGGGATAGAGTTAATTTTCTTCCTAGTGCTGTGTTTTGGATTTAGTATGAAAAGAATGTTGATAACACACTGATGTTTTTAGTT